>OY755205.1:26009361-26350519 GCA_963576765.1 Draba incana
ACCTCATCCATAAATAAGTAGTACGTCATATTTCTTCGACTTGAAGAAGTTAATGACCATGTACATGTAAAAAAATGTCACATTGAAAGAGATGCGTTGCTTTGAATAAGCCAAGTCCACGTAGATGAAATCTTTGTTTCTTTAGGTAGTGGTATATTGGCTGATAGCGACAGCCCTCTATTACATTGATGAGGTTCCTGATCAACGTTGGTGATGTTTAGGGAGGTTGAGTTTTATGAACCAAGCTTAATGGTGAGGTTCTACCTGTAGTTTGAGAAGTTTTCTCATAGACTTTACCTCTCCCTCAACCAAGTAGCAGTTGTAATCATTTGATTTCTTTTGTGAGTTCATTTTGTTGCTTAGACTTATTTTCTAAACTCTTGTAGTGACATGCATGCGTCAAGGATTATCCTCGTAGGTTCTCTAAGACATGTTTTTTTTTATGTAGGTGTATGCTTAGCATATGATGTTGTTGTATTTTTTGAAGGTCTTGCCTCTCATTTTTATGTGGTAACGTAGTTATCGTGACCTGAGAAAGCCAATATCTTTTTGCTTACCTGAGTATATTCTGTAATTTGTGAGGTCGTACCTCTTTATTTTTTTGGAATTGACTTCGTTGTGCACTTTCCGAGAGGTTGTGCCTTCTAATTTATATCGTTTTAATCATTGTCACAAGTTCGAGGCGTCCCTCTTCGTCTTGTGTGGTTATGAACATTATTTTTGTTTGCGAGGTTTACCTCTTATTTTGTGAGGTATTGACTCTTGTCATGACCCTATGAGGATGTACCTCTTATTTTATTAACTGTTTTCATATGCTTTCGAGGTTGTACCTCTTAAGTTTTATCAAGTTGTGGAGTTTTACCTCTTTGTTTTTCAGGTATTGACCGATGTTTTAACCTTAAGAGGTTGTACCTTTTTACTTGTCTTGTGTTGACTGTCGTCATGACGCAAAGGATGTCCCTCTTAGTTTGTCAGGTCGTGCCTTTAAATTATCAATGCAATAATCGTAGTTAAGTTTACCAACAGTATAGTATGTGGTTGATGCTTTTCATTTTTTTGTGTGGAAGTATTGCCCCCCATTCAAGTAAAAATTGATCGTGGTCGCGTACAAACTAAAACATTGCCTTTTAGTTTTAAGGAAATCATGTCCCTATACGCTTAAACCTGACTATTACTTGAGTATTTGTATCAAAAACCTCGTAAGATTCATTGTCAAAGCTCATTTATTATAATGCGTGTCCGTAGACATGTTGTGAAGTACACAAGTAGTAGAGAAATGCATTGACGTCTTGTGGATCGTCAAGAAATATAAGAAAACAAGTAAAAAAACCCAAACTTATAATGAAAAATATATGGAGATTGCGGGTCTCTAGGTGATGAGCATTCTGGCTGTTAGGTTGGTTTGTGCCACTCTTGTTTCATAGCTTACATGCTCCTCGTTTGCATACCAATAAGGACCATTTATTTTCTTTTTTTCCTACAACTGTGCATTGAGAACAAAGCTGCCTACGTATCCAAGAAGGGATCAAGTCACATGTGGTTTCATTTTTTTTTTCGTAATTGTGCCTTGAGAACAAGGCTGCCTACGTACGCAAGAAGGCATCAAGTCACACGTAGTTCCATTTTTGATAAAGCACACTTAGAAGTAGGAGGTCTTCACGTGCATATTAGGTTGGGATTTATCTTTCATGTCTTGCAACTTGTATTTGATAATCTCGGGATCTACCGGTGGCAAGTCTACCTCGGCAAGTTGTTCAACCTCCATCTCTTCACTATGTGGTATCGATAGTGGGCTCTGCAATTGCTTATTTTTGCTTTTTAACGTAGTATGATAACATGACCGTGAATTCTCTTGTTCTCCCTAGATCTCTTAAATTCCCCATGGAGTGGAAAACTTGATGACTTGATGGAGAGTCGATGGTACAACTCCCATGTCATGAATCCATGGACGTCCCATGATTGCATTATAGGCCGAGGCGCAATCCACTATGAGGAATTTGGTTTGATGATTAACTTCTCCTGCGTATACAGGTAGTGTTACTTCTCCTATGGTTTGTTTTACCTCACTGCTAAATCCAACCAATGATGTAGCTTTCGAGTCAACTTTGCTTCGTCTAGGCCTAATGCTTTATAGGCTTCCATGTAGAGGATGTTTGTTGAACTCACATTGTTGATTAACGTCCTCTTCATCAAGCAATTTGCAACTGTTAAGGATATAACTAAAGCGTCGTGATGGGGAGCTAAAATACTTTCATCTTCATATGATATGAATTTTGTTGAACATGTCGGTGTAGCTCCACCTTTGACTTCGCTACCTCCTCGATGACGTCTAGCAGTTCTTGTGCTCTTCTTAGCAGGTGAGTATGTCACTCTACTGATCTCTGAACCTCCAATGATTACGTTGATGGTTTTGTCGTGTCTTGGAGGCGAAACAGAAGCAGGTTCAGGTAAATTTTTGTCCTTGTTTCCCTTGTCAATTCTACTTCTACATCTTTCAGACAAAAATTCCCTCAAGTAACCTTTATTGAGCAGCTCGCTTACCTCTATTCTCAACATGATGCAATCTTCTGTTCGATGACCATGATCCTCGTGAAAGTCAGACCACTTTGAGGTATCATGTGTATCGTCTAGCGCCTTCATTTTTTTAGGCCATCTTACTATTCCCCCCATCTGCTTCAATGCTCCAATCAACTCGGCATTCGAAACTGACAGATTATCGATGTCTAGCCACGTTGAGGATAAGCGCCTATCGGCGTCGCTTTTGTTGAATGGTCGGTTAGTGTTTTTACCCTCGTTTCCTCTGCTCGTGTTTTCACTACGAGGTCTCTCGTAAGGTTTATCATCTCTGGGCATTTTTCGAGTCTTGACACACGTGAGTCATACCGTGGAGAACATTGATAGTGTTAGATTTAGGGTTCATAACATGTTCATAAACACAAGATCCAACCATTAACAAGGGTTGAATCAACAAGAATGCTCAAGAGAGATTTGATAGAGTAAACAGAATTGAGAAGAGATTTGAGAGAGATTAAGACATATTATAAGAGAGAGTAGGAGTAAAGATTAAACATAAATGGGTTCAATCCTAAAGGATCTCACCCTAAACACGTTTTACTCCTATTATCTACATTATGTGTAATCTGATTTTGATAAGTAAAAGAAGAGAATACTTGAACTCAGATTTTATTATGAAGAACAAGTTGATGTTTACAAAGGATTGGATTACATATATATAAAGGGAAAATGAGATAGGATTAAAATGTGAACGTTGGGAAAGTAGGAGATAAGGTTTTGGATCATATCTTGCTTTATGTTGACATAAAGCATAAAGTATCCTTATCTTCTTCTTTTGAATCAAATGGTCCCCCATTGGGATAAAACTCTACTAAGGAAAAAGAGTACCAACTCAATGATCTTAGGGGAACATAATCAAGGTCTTGATCATTTGTTGAGCTTCGGTCCTCGGCTTCTCTTCTCTTGCCTCGGCCTTGCTCTTTTTCTTCATGCTTCCTCTCTAATACTCCCCCTCAACCTTAGGCGTCGTGAACACAAAGGCTAAGGTTGAAACCGCCAGTCTTGATGCTTCCTTTTCGTCTCACGATCATCGGCTTACTCCATTCTTCTCCTCCTTGAACCTTAACATAATTCAAACAAGAGAAAGCTTAAAGTATACACCAATGAACCAAGCAAGCAATCATTGAACCAAACGATTATAAATGAACAGATTTAGAGAGTAAGAGTTTTAGAGAGTAGCCTTTTCATTTCGGTGGTGTGGTTGATCCTTTAATCTTCACTTCATTCCACACCTCTTTAAACAACTCGGATCCTTATCTTCGTGATCCAAGTGGTGGAGCTTTTCGATTCCTTGTGCTTCATGCCATACAACCTTGTGAGTCCTCCTCCATTCACACAACTTCAACTTTTCCAATTCATTCTTTGATGATCACTCCTTGAAAGCATGATCATTTATCCACTAGTGTGACTTGGAACCGCCATATAATCTTCACTTCATACCCGTTTAAACTTTCCAAACCGAAGTCATTTCATTCTTCTAGCTTCGGTTTGATCATTGAACTCCAAATGTCTTCTCTCTCTCGGCCTTTTCCATGTTCCCTCCGGTTCCATATATAACCAATAACAATTCCATTTCTCCCCCTTAGCTCCTTGACTCCCAAGTCTATGCAACCTTCCTTTACACCATGTTTCTTTAACCATCCGAAGCAACAATCTCGAATAACTTCAAAACATAGACTCAATCAATTCTTCATCACCACGGCTTGTCTTGAGGAGTTGGAATGGCTCGTCGATAAGACAGCTACAAGTTCAAATTTTCCCTTTCGGGCTCGTCGATTATGCAGCCAACTGTTCGGATTTTCCCTTCCAAATCCTCCATGCTTGTGGATCTCCAAAGGTTGGAAATTTACTCCTTGACCTATCAAGGAACCACCTTCTTGTGGATCTCCAAAAACTAGTTGCATCTCCTTGGACTCCTTGGGTGTGCATCATCGGTTCCATATTCAAACAAGGACCGCTACAAAACAAGGCACAAGCACAACTCCAAGCATTCTAGCCATTCCCATCAATGTTACCACTCAATGTTACAAACACCAAATTTTCTCAATGTTACCAACACCAACCATCAATGTTACATGAATGGACCTTAGATGCTCAAACCTCATCACCATATAGAATAAGGGTCCGGTGATAAGTTTCACACATAAGGCGAGCTTTGATAAAGGGGAAACGTTTCTTTCTTTTACCGAAGAGAATTCACAACACAAGAGAATTCGAACCAAGAGTAATCAAGCACATTAGGATTAGGGTTAGTGTTTGGTTTGTGTTTAGGCTTTGGTTCCAAACTGATTTTGAGAATAGAGAATTTAGAGAATATAAAGAATATAAAGATTAAGAGTATGGGGAGATTTAAAAGAAAAATAGAAAGATTTTGAGTATAAGAAAGGGGTAGATTTAAGAAATATTCTCTATTCTCATGAATGTGTTTCTCTTAGGCTAGATCATGGATTCATTTAATATCAATCCACCAAGAGAGTATGGATAGGAAATTACCCAAATAAACAATCCATGGCTTGACTTCCATCTGGCCCAATGTTCACCTTACCAAGAACCTCCATTTGAGAATCTCCACTTTCATTCTACTCCTCCTCTCTAGCAAACCAACCGATCCTTCCTTCATCTAACCGCACCAACATAGGCTTCTTGAGAGTAAACAACATCCATGAGCTTCATGGGAGGGAAAGATCCAAGCTTCAATGTTTTTCTTCCCTTGAATCCCATTTGCTTCACACTAGTGACCGAGTAACTACACAACAATACACTCGGATTTTCTTTGACTTGGCTCCAAAGGTCGGGACTTTCTTCTCCCTTTCACCTTCTTGATTGAACCATCTTAAAACAGCTCCAAAGGTTGGAAATTTACTCCTTGACCTATCAAGGAACCACCTTCTTGTTTGAGCTTCTTCTCTTCAAAGGAACCTTCTTTGCTTCACGGTAAGAACATCTTCAAACCGTGAGCTTCTTTCTTCCGTTTCTTCATGAAAGCTTCAAGCTTTCTTCTTCAATCTTCATGGGACAAAACATCTTCAAATCCCTAAGCTTCTTCATTCTTCAATCTCGGATCTAGCTTTCTCCGAGCAATAGATCCGAGTCTTCAACAACACAAGCAGCGAAAACAACACATAATATTGGTTAGGTTAAGCGCATAAGGAAGTTTGACACAACCTTATAACGATTCAACCTAACACTTTAAGAACCGGATTCTCCAAATCAGAATCCCAAGAGCAACTGCTCTGATACCATGTTAGATTTAGGGTTCATAACATGTTCATAAACACAAGATCCAACCATTAACAAGGGTTGAATCAACAAGAATGCTCAAGAGAGCTTTGAGAGAGTAAACAGAATTGAGAAGAGATTTGAGAGAGATTAAGACAGATTATAAGAGAGAGTAGGAGTAAAGATTAAACATAAATGGGTTCAATCCTAAAGAATCTCACCCTAAACACGTTTTACTCCTAATATCTACATTATGTGTGATCTGATTTTGATAAGTAAAAGAAGAGAATACTTGAACTCAGATTTTATTATGAAGAACAAGTTGATGTTTACAAAGGATTGGATTACATATATATAAAGGGAAAATGAGATAGGAGTAAAATGTGAACGTTGGGAAAGTAGGAGATAAGGTTTTGGATCAGATCTTTCTTTATGTTGACATAAAGCATAAAGTATCCTTATCTTCTTCTTTTGAATCAAATGGTCCCCCCCCCTTATTTGAATTGTAAACCGGGACCACTTGGGAATGCTTGTCCCGCAAGTTCCACGCACTGATCTGTGCCGTTACTCTTCCCGCATCTCGGCCTTCCTCGATGTAAATACGTTCTGCGGGTCAAGTGTGTATCGATCCGCTTCCATACTGATTCGCGTCTTGATCCACACATACTAAGTTACCCCAACATTATTTCACCTTGGGTAACTTATTTATTCCACTTTAGTAACTTAAGGAAAGATTAATCCTTAAGTACTCTCCTTGATTAACAGATAGTTATAAGCAGGATCTTCTTCCTACTTGATCTATGCCCAAGCCCTAAAAAGTACGTCCTTAATAGTTTGGCATCGATACTTTGTTAGCTCCTTATACAAATCGTCATCTGGAAATAAACCTCGTTTAAATGCAGAGATAACAGTAGACGTGACGCAATTTGGGATCGACACTTTTTCCTTGATGAAACGACCTACGTAGTTACGCAGTGGTTCTCCCTTCTTTTGTATCACTTCATAAAGGTCGTCAACCGTCTTCTCTAGGTTCTTGCTGCTTGCAAACTGCTCAACAAAGCGATCTGTCAATGACGCGAACGAGTCTATCGACGTGTTTGGCAGGTTCGTGAACCATTGAAGTGTTGGTCCTATGAGACTTGAATCAAATCCCTTGCACATGCTAGCTTCCCTAAACTCTCTTGCAATTGCGGCTGTGAACATCTGCTGCCTGTATTGAGCGATACGGTTGTCAGGATATGTTGTCCCATGGAAATCGTAAACCTCTTGAGCATCTCCACAAGCGCGATCTCGTCCGTGAACAGAATATCCGCGTAACACTTAGGTGCACCCTTAGTTATAGGTGGTGCTACGCCGGGAAGTCATTTAAGTAATGTTTCCATCTCTTGTGTGTGGATTGAACGACGTGCATCCTGGCTATATCTACGTTGCCAGCTCCAGGTAGCACCAATGTCCTGGCAGTTTCAGTTGGCCTAGTTCCATCCGCAGGCTGCATCGGATTAATGCGTCTCTTATATTGGTTTCGAGCTTCAACCTCGGTGTTTTTGTTTTTCAGCAAACAGAAAAGCGTTCTCGGTTATTAGGTTCACATTCTCCACTTCAAGTAGCTTCAGACGTTCTTTGTTCTCCTGCATCTAGACGGTGAGTTCAGCCAGCTGTGCAGCTGGATCTGGCGTGTTTTCAACGTTATTGTGAACTTCGACGTTATCTCCCTCTGTCATATCTCACGTAGTTAAAACTGACCCTCCTTCTAGCGTCAAACTGTTTGGGCAAATTTTAACTAGGTTCGCAATTAAACAGATCTACGGAACCAGAGAGAAGTAAATCTTTATTGATTAACAAATTAGGCTTGTAGCTGAATTAAAATACAACGTTTAGAGGTCTAAAGCGTTGTAATGAATTTTAATGGAAGTAGAAAACTAGGGCTAGATTTCCCAATGCCATCTCAGGGATGCGAGGAAGATGTAGCTCTCAGGTTTTCTGTGTATTGTGTGATGATTTACATCTCTCTTCCACGTCTCTATTTATAGGACGTGAGTAAATCCATTTTGGATTAGGACTAGACTTGACGTACAAGCTTTTCCTTAGTAATCGGGATTCTTGATATACTTGAATCTCTTATTTCTTCATATCGCGAGGTTTAGATAATGATAAACCTCGTTATACCTGGGATTGCGAAATATCTGCAAGTCTATCTCTAAAGCCACATAAGACGACGTTGTAACGGCGCATACGACCTGATAACGACGCAATAGTCATATCTTACTTGGAAGTGACAAGTCATTTCTATGTCTTACATGACATAGACAATGTATTGCCAAGTAATAGGAGGTTATTATCTCGTTAGACCTGGCATAGACAACATTTTGTCAGGTAATGGTAGGTTAATACCTCATTATACGTGACACATACGACATATTGATAGTATCAGACTTGGTTATGACAAGTCATTTTGATGCCTTGCATGGTATATACCACATATTGTTAGGTAATGAGAGGTTAGTACCTCGTCTTACCTGATATAGAAGATGTATCATCATGTATTTATTAGGTCATCATCCTATTAGACCTGACATAAACGTGTTTTCTCAAGTAATGAGAGGTTATTACCTCGATTTACCTGTCATAGACGACGCATCATCAGGTATAGCCAAATCATCATCTTCTTAGACCTGGCTTAGATAACGTATCGTCAGGTTTTACTTCTTATGTGAGACTCATCAAAGTCAAGTAGATAAATACATGTTGTGAATTTATTTTCCCCAACAATTAGTACCAAACTTATGTTTACTAACTCAATGTCACTATGTTGGTAGAACTGTAAGTTTATAAGTGTCTTGAACTAAAAAATATTTAGGATTATAATTTATACTAGATTTTGACCCACGCCAAGCGTGGGAATATAAATTTCAGTTTATTGTATAGTAAAAATATATTGTTTTGAATCATACATACCAAAAAGATATTAGATAAATGATTATGTACACTAAAAAAATTAATCGGTCGATTTTCAAATCTTGAATGTCTTAATATGATAGGTCTTACGTTTTAAGTGTATACAAAATATTAAAATAAAAAAATTGATTTACAATAACAAAACCAAAACGCGAACATTGTCTTATAATGTATGACAAAAAATGTAATTGAGTGATTGATATATCGTGGTTTTTACCGGTTTTTCGACCACGATATAAGTCCATGTTTTAGTGTCATTTGGTGTTTTTGGTATTGTTTTAGTGTCTTTACAGGAACTGGACCGTCTGGAGCATAAAAGATGTTTACTGGAGATTTTGGAGCATTCGCGGAATGAAGTGGCGAAATGCAAATTCGGAGTCACTATTTGGAATCTGTGTCGAGCGACGTGACTATGTGTGTCGCTCGACATGAAGACTTTTAAAGCCAAGATTTACGATTTGAAGAGTCGTGTCGATCGACACGATCTATGTGTGTCGATCGACACGAAGTTCGTCAAAGCCCGGATTTTCATAAGAAAAGTCCGTTCGAAGCCCGAAGCCTTCAGATGTTTAATTTTATGTTTAGGACGGTTTGGAACTTGTATAAATACGTATTTAGAGTCATTGTTTAGACTTATGCTTTATTTTATAGAATTACTTAGAGAGTTTAATTAATAAAAGATGTTTTCTTCTATTGCTATGTCTGAGTAATTTCTCTTGTTAGGTTTAGGGTTTTTGAAAGTGTTTGATGAGTTGCTGATCTGATCTGTTTATTAGGATAAAAATCATTAGAAGTTCTTCATCTTAACTTGTTCTTATTGCTGATTTTAGCCTCGCGAATTGAAATCTGATCTAGGGTTTATTAATAGAAACGACAGTTTGATTGATAATCCTGAACTAGTTTTTTTTATGAGCAAAATACCTATTCGCAAAGGGATTTGGCTTAGGATTTTGTGAACAATTGTGCTTGATCATTAATGCTTGTTTGAATCAACCTGATTTCGCAACGACAGTTGGTCTTCTAGGATTTAGACATAGAAATTATTCGCAGCGACAGCTGGTTTGTTTACTTTCGTGTGCATGTTCATGAACTGTTCTTCATTGTCCTAATATCTGATTTATCTGCAATTCTGATTCACTGGAGAATTCCCTGTGCCTAGCGTTTTCTTTAACTGATTTCACAACCGTTTGTTTTGTTTTGATTTATTTGCTTTTACATTCGTCTCACCTAGCTTAATCTGAAATCTGAAATATATTGTGTTTTCCTGACTCCCTGTGGATCGATAACCCTAAGTACTGCGATTGACCTCTTAATTTGAGAGAGTCTAGCTCTAGGGAAAGTTGAGCTTATAAAATTTTGGCGCCGTTGCCGGGGAGTCAATAGGCCATTAGATTTTTACTATTAGGATTTTGTCTAGGTCTTTTAATTTCTTGTTTTTTTTTTTTTTTTTTTTTGTTTTCGTTTTTCTCTCCTTGTTCTTTGTTTCAGGTACATGCAAAATCGCAATACCAGGAGCAGCAATGAAAAGGAACTACTGGAACTAGGACTTGAGGATCTAGCACGCTTGGAACGAACCAACAGAAAAGCGACGAAAGAAGCTAAGAAGATGGTTAATCAAACGATTCTGTTCCAAAGGGATGATGGTTTCTTCGACAAGGATGGAAATCGATACAATGAGGACGGTCAGAGGCTAGACGAGGCTGGGAATGTGATTGTCGACGAGGCGGAAGAGCTACGAGCTCGCGAGGAAGAAGAAGAGAGACTGGCTCGTGAAGAACAGGCTCGTGTCGAGCGACACGAGGAGGAGGTCGCTCGACACGATGGAAACAGAGGCGTCGATCGACAGGGTCAGCAGATCGCTCGACAGGAACAAAATGTTAATGTCGAGCGACACCAACCACACGTCGCTCGACACGATGCCCAGAACCGTACACTTGCTGATTTCAACCGTCCTGAGCAATTCTACGCGAATCGAGCCGCGATCAGACCTCCAGCGTTTCAATGGAATGACTTTGAGCTCAAGCCTGCGTACTTCTCCTTAGTAGCTCAAGACCCGTTCTGTGGTCTTCCTCATGAGAATCCAATAGACCACATAGAGCGATTCGAGGACTTGGCATCTGCTATCAAAGCCAATGGAGTTTCTGAAGACTACCTGTTCTGCAAGCTTTTCCCATACTCTCTATATGGGGAAGCTAAGTATTGGCTAAGGAAGCTACCACCGGGCTCGCTGACTAACTGGATGGATACAAAGAATGCTTTCCTAAGCAATTTCTTTGATGATGCAAAGTCCGAAGACCTAAGATCGAAGATCGCGACCTTCAAGCAGGGCGATACTGAGGCATTCAAGGCTGCGTGGTTTAGGTTCAAGAGCTATCAGAGAGACTATCCACACCATGGATTCAACGAAGTGCAGCTACTCAATATTTTCTACAGAGGGATTGCGCTGCAATATTCTGCGTCTCTAGATGCTGCGAGTAGTGGGAACTTTAACACAAATTTGCCAGAGGCTGCCTTGAGACTTATAGAGAATCTTGCCAACAGCAACAGTGCTAAAGCCATGGATTTCGAAAGGAGCAAGTCTGGACAGAGCATCAGTGGAAACCAGCTAGCAGAGGTCACTAAGAAGCTGGACACTATGACTAGTCTTTTAGCTGGGAAGAAGACAGTTCACTTTGCGCAAGACGTCGAACCTGCAGGAGAGGATGTGAACTATCTTCACCAGACCGGATTTCAGAAGCCTTACCAGAACAGCAGCTATAGGCAAGACTATGGATCTTCTTCGTATCAGAAACCGCCTCCTCCTTCAGAGAACAGTAGATTGGAATCCATGATGGAACGGCTTCTAGAGGGACAACAGAAGTTGGCTGTGGAGTGGAATGGGAAGTTCGATTCACTCTACATGGACTTAAACGGTAAGATCGAAGCTCTAAGTACTCATGTCAGGAAGCTCGACGTTCAGGTAGCTCAAACTGCAGAAACTGTGAAGAGACAAGAAGGATTTCTTCCTGCGAAGACTGATAGGAACCCCAAAGGAGCCTGCAATGCCGTTCTGACAGCAGAGGAGAATTATTTCAATGAGTTCGATGCGATTTTTGGAGCAGCAGAGCCTGTGTCGATCGACACAGATCATGCGTGTCGATCGATACGTGAAGATATCGCTATTTCTGAAATCGAAGCTCTTCTGTCGAGCGACGAGCCTAAGTGTGTCGCTCGACACGATGAAATCAGTCGTGTCGATCGACACAGACCCCATATCGCTCGACACGCAGGCCAGTCCGAAACTGTTCATCCGAAACCGTCTCTAATCCTCGAGGAATCCGTCTATAAGCCGAAACTACCCTTTCCCAGAGCTAGAAAGAGCAAACAAGAGGCTACGGAAGCCATTTGCAAGAGGATGATTGAGAAAATCATGGTTGAGATGCCTCTTGTAGATGCAATCAAGCTTTCTCCTGTGATTCGCCGTTATGTGCAGCGATTGGTTGCTAATGGAATCAGTCCAGAGGAAGGTGCGCTGCTGACCAGAGATCTCCAAGCAGTACTCCTGAACACAGTTCCAGTCTCCAAAAAGAAGAAGAAGGAGATAGTGGTTTCTGCTGAGGTTAGCGCGATGATCCAGGGTAAAGTTCCTGTGAAGTTACCTGATCCAGGAAGTTTTGTACTCGACTGTTCCATCTCTGATGAAAGCTTTTCTCACTCTCTCTGCGATACGGGTTCTGGAATGAATCTTATGCCTCTTTCCTTTGCTGTAAGACTTAGGATGACGGACTTCAAGAAGACAAGGATGTCTCTAATCCTAGCTGATCGTTCTAAGAGATTCCCGAAAGGAGTTCTTGAGGATGTGTCTATTAGAATTCAGGACTGCGTTATTCCAACAGACTTTGTCGTTTTGGAATACGATGAAGAGCCTCAGGATCCTTTACTTCTAGGAAGATCTTTCTTAGCAACAGCTGGAGCGCATATTGACTGTAGAAGAGGAACGATTAAGCTTGACCTTGGTGATGTCATCTTGGATTTTGACATGGACAGTACAAGGAGAAGACCCACCATTGATGGTCAAGCTTTTTATGTGGATACATCGCTAGAAGATCAGCCAACTGAGGAGCCTTCGAAAGTCATTTTTGCTGAGACCATTGAGGAAGCAATTGCTACAGTACCATCTGCTGAAGTACTTCTTGAAGAGCCCAGGTATGAACTTTCAGTACTTAATTCCATCTCTTCTTATTTCATTAAAGTTGAAAAGCCTGTTACGCGCTTACGCAAGCCTCGAATTTCTCGAAAGCTTGGTTCTTCTGATGAATTTGCAGGCAACAGAAAAGAAGAGATGACGCCAAAGAGAACTTTAAAGCCATTCGCGAAGTTGCAAATCATCGTTCCCCAGAGGTTTAAAGATCAAGAAGAAGCAGTTCTTCAGGAGATGATGGAGAGAACGATGAGACTTTTCCCTGAGACTGTATCTGATAAGTCTGGGGGAGCTGTCCAGAAAACTCGAATCAAGCAAGCTGCTGCTGGTTCCATCCCGGATAAAGGAAGTTCAATACTTCCTAAAGATCCACATTAAAGTCCTCAGTTCCAAAATAGTCAAGCTAAAGACTGAAAACAAGCGCTTAGTGGGAGGCAACCCACTTGTGAGTTTTATCTAACTATCTACTTATATTTATGTTTCTTTTTCAATTTTACGCTTTGGTTTTGTTTTTGGTGTCGATTTTCAGGAAAACAAACGTTCGAATGCAAGTAAGAATGCTCTTCAGCACTCTGTGTCGAGCGACGAGACTTAGTGTGTCGCTCGACAGGAAGAAAAATCTACCAGTCAGAATCGGGACAGAAACGTGAGTGTCGATCGACATACAGGTCGTGTTGCTCGACACGACCCCCCTGGTACGAAATCTCACTTGATTTTTCATACGTTTCATTTTCTGTTTATCTTATTTAGCCAATCTCGGATTTAATAACACTGGGGACAGTGTTGTTTAAGTCTGGGGGAGGTAGTTGCTAACACTTGTGTTTTCTTTTGAGTTTTTCGTTAAAATTTTAAAATTTTTAGAGTCAAAACCTCTCTTTTAGACTTGCTTTGAACAGCACTCGACGAACCATTTCCAATATAAGTTGATCAGCGGTTTTACAAGGTGGGTAACTGGAAAGGGATCGGTTTTCTGGAGCGAGTTCAGGTTTCTGGAGAACTCAGAAAGGATGTCAAAGACCCCGCCCTAATGAATCTCTAATCAAGGGCGTTGGAAATCGCAAGACTTGATTCAGCTTCCAAACACTTGAAAGCGAGGAAGGACCGTTTTTGAAACTTCTTCCCAATGACGGATATAACTGTCCTAGATCTGGTGGTAAAGGACCCTCTGTTGAGGAAACCGCCATCACAAAAAGCCTCATAGAACAACAATAATGAGAGCTGATCTAATGATCATAGAGATGCCAAGGGAATAAAAAAGAATCTGCAGAAAAGTGCAAGCCTGAATTCAAATAGGCATTCGGTGGTAAAGGACCCTCTGCTGAGGTACCCGCCATCACAAAAAGAAAAATCAGTCATCAAAAAGGCATGCATCTCTATGATATCCTTAATTGAATACAGTTTCAGGGGGAAGAGAGAGGGTGAAACGCAGAAAGTGTTAAAGGAAGTAAAAGAATATAGAAAGTCCAGCGATCAATATTCCCTCGATGAGATCGCACTTAATTGAACTCAAGGGGTCTGCGATTGAAAGTCTGAGATTTTCTAGGGGATTTGGAATCAAACTAGAGGACTGCTAAGCTTCTAGGGACACATCGAAGTATCACCAGGTATTAAATTTTGAGGAATGTGGTTTCTTAAGGAGTGAGCACACTGTTTTGCTTAGGGACAAGCAAAAAGCTAAGTCTGGGGGAGTTGATATATCGTGGTTTTTACCGGTTTTCGACCACGATATAAGTCCATGTTTTAGTGTCTTTTGGTGTTTTTGGTATTGTTTTAGTGTCTTTACAGGAACTGGACCGTCTGGAGCATAAAAGATGTTTACTGGAGATTTTGGAGCATTCGCGGAATGAAGTGGCGAAATGCAAATTCGAAGTCACTATTTGGAATCTGTGTCGAGCGACGTGACTATGTGTGTCGCTCGACATGAAGACTTTTAAAGCCAAGATTTACGATTTGAAGAGTCGTGTCGATCGACACGATCTATGTGTGTCGATCGACACGAAGTTCGTCAAAGCCCGGATTTTCATCAGAAAAGTCCGTTCGAAGCCTGAAGCCTTCAGATGTTTAATTTTATGTTTAGGACGGTTTAGAACTTGTATAAATACGTATTTAGAGTCATTGTTTAGACTTATGCTTTATTTTATAGAATTACTTAGAGAGTTTAATTAATAAAAGATGTTTTCTTCTATTGCTATGTCTGAGTAATTTCTCTTGTTAGGTTTAGGGTTTTTGAAAGTGTTTGATGAGTTGCTGATCTGATCTGTTTATTAGGATAAAAATCATTAGAAGTTCTTCATCTTAACTTGTTCTTATTGCTGATTTTAGCCTCGCGAATTGAAATCTGATCTAGGGTTTATTAATAGAAACGAGAGTTTGATTGATAATCCTGAACTAGTTTTTTTTATGAGCAAAATACCTATTCGCAAAGGGATTTGGCTTAGGAGTTTGTGAACAATTGTGCTTGATCATTAATGCTTGTTTGAATCAACCTGATTTCGCAACGACAGTTGGTCTTCTAGGATTTAGACATAGAAATTATTCGCAGCGACAGCTGGTTTGTTTACTTTCGTGTGCATGTTCATGAACTATTCTTCATTGTCCTAATATCTGATTTATCTACAATTTTGATTCACTGGAGAATTCCCTGTGCCTAGCGTTTTCTTTAACTGATTTCACAACCGTTTGTTTTGTTTTGATTTATTTGCTTTTACATTCGTCTTACCTAGCTTAATCTGAAATCTGAAATCTATGGTGTTTTCCTGACTCCCTGTGGATCGATAACCCTAAGTACTGCGATTGACCTCTTAATTTGAGAGAGTCTAGCTCTAGGGAAATTTGAGGTTATCAGTGATATATATCTTATATTTACGAAAAACAAATGTTTTTAATAACTCTATAAAATGTTTTTAAACCCAACTTTATCACTGACCAAAATACTACTACATAAATGAGTTAAATCGGTTTGAGTTTCTCAATATGGTAATGGATTTGGTAAGTATATATTTTTGTCACCAATGCTCTGCATATATTAAAGATATTGAAAATATGTAAAGATTTCCACCATGACAAATTGAAATGTTTTGATTGGTTGATTTAATTAATGTGTTCCTTAAGTTCCTCTTTGAATGACACCTAGGATTAATGTTACTTAAGACTCTCTTTGAATGACACATAGGATTTTTAACATTTAATGTCTTCTCAATTAATATATACTCCCTCCGTTTCATTATATAAGATTTTTAAGAGAAATATTTTTGTTTCATTTTATAAGATGTTTTGCTAGTTTCTATGCAGATTTTAATATGAAGAAGGAAGCTAAAAAAAAAGAAGGAAGAAGGAAGAAGGAAGCCATAAAAAAAACAACAAGAAGAAGGAAGCTAAAGATGTTTGTATTATGAGGAATGAATAAAATCCACCTAAACAAACGAGCATAATCATTAAAAAAATTGCATAAAACAAATTGTCAAAAATACCACAAACACAAAAATTGATTTTTAAAGGGTATATAATTTAAATTTTTGGGTTTGGGTTAATTATTGTACAATTAGGGTATAGTTTTAGGGGTAGGGTGTAGGTTTAGGGTTTAGGGTTTAGTTTTAACCATTTAAAACTAATTTTAATTTTGTGGTATTTTTGGAACATTTTTTTAAAAAGTGGTATCTAGAAAACTTTAAAAAATTAATAGTATCTAAGGAACATAAACTTAAAAAAGTGGTATCTATGAGAATTTTCCTTCAATCATTGGGTAGGATGAATTATGGCCATATGGGCCATTCTCAAAGTATCTAAATGTTTTGTATGGCATGACCAGATTACAGAAACCTGGGTGTAACATTTCGACTGTTCCAGCAATCCCATATGAATGATTACATTACCTTTCAAATCGACTGAGTCTACATAATTACATTACCTTTAAAACCGGAGTTCCCCTAGACCCTCGATTTCTCTAGTCCTCCGATCTCTCTCCATCTCTTGAGATGATAAGCCCTCTTTATCGAGCCCTCTTGTCTCCACTTGAACCGTCGCAGAGTGCTCGGAGATCCATCTCCCTCTGCCGTGTGTGGCTAAGCTCGGACGTGAAAAGTCTCTCACGACCGTCGGATCCGCCGGACACATATTCTCTCCATCTGCTTATGTGTAACTACCATCGTGTGTTCCTTACCGTACCACCATCTCAGTCGCTGAATTCATCTCCTGCTATGACGACAACCTCTGCTCCACCGTTAATCTCCTCCATGTCCTTTCCCATCAGCTTCAGATCTGTCGTACAAGGAGAAATAAGCAGGTTCAATGTTATGGGCCTGGCCAATGTAATTTATAATGCTTCAACATTATTAGGCTTTTTAAGCCCAGATTTTATTAAGTCAAAAACACCGTTCACCACCGTTCTGCTCGCCGGAAAATCACATCCAAAATTCGACATCTGCTTCCAAGAGCATTATCCCTTTCTCTGAGGTGAGAAAATTGAAATTTTCTAGGTTCTTTAAAAACCTTATAACCCTAACAACTTGGCACAATCCAATGCGTTTAATCCTTATGCCATTCAATTAATCATATTCGCATATTGTGTAGCTCTTAGATATGTTTTAGGACTCATATCTAGAGGTAGACTCATTCGCTTAGTATGGTTTCTTGCTCAACGGAATCGTGTCCGTTTGATCAAATTGTGTGCAAGTTCTTCCTCTATAGAGGATAGACTCATACGTCCTCTTTCCTTCTCTATGAGAGGTGATTGGCCTCCAGTTTCACAACCGAGGAAATTCTCCATCTTTAGGGTGCGAGCCTATTTAAGCTCTATGCATTTGGTTTTAACCAAGCAAGCTATGTATGACCATGTGTTGGTTGTGGTTTTAAAGAAAGTTGATGCCATGAAGGTCTCTCTCCAAAGTTCAACATTGCGATGTCCCGTGGACTGGGTCTTGTTTGTTAAAGTTTTGGTGGTCGGATATGAAATGGTTAAAGCTTCGGCAAAAGTTTCTAGTATTTTGAACGAGTTCTCAGATTCAATCTTTTGCTCCCTATCTATCTTGGAGGAGTTTGCAAACAAGTTTTGTAGCTCTTTTGATTCTATCTTGTTCTTAATGTCTTTAAATTTATGCTTATGTAGTTTCTTTGTGGTTGTTGTAATTTCGATTCCACCCGATTCGGATTTGAACAATGCCCTCCTTGTGGGGATGTAAACGCTTTATCTAATGATAATCCAAGTGTTGAAAAAAAAGGAACAAAGATTTATTAAGAAATTTGTATGTAAATAATTCAGATACCATCTCATTGCAAAGTATCAATTGAAGTTATTCATTATCATGCCAACACTTTTCATTTGTAGATTTGTTTGCTTACATCCATATAATAGTAAACTTGTATAATTAGATACAATGAATGTAAATGATAGATTTGTATGCTAACATGTATTTTAATACAACAAATTTCTCGTGCAAAATTCAGTCGCCAACATCATTTAGAAAACAAGTCTACCATGATTTTAATTCAGAACGTCAATCGCAAATACATATCACAAACACCATTTACCAATGACGATCGCAAATACTGATTACAAACGCAAGTAACAAACGTCAATTGTTAGTCGTAACGCTAATCACAAATGCCAATCAATATCGTCAATCGCACTTGCATGTCCCTAATACCAATCGTCAATCGTAAACGTATATCACAAACGCATTTTATTATAACTATTATTATTATTATTATTATTTTAATATGTATATATAATTTTTTTTTGAAATGCAATGGCTTTTTTGTTATTAAAAAGAAATTAAGCTTAAAGGTCTTTTACCAGCTTTTGAGCATTGTTTTAGTAGACCCTTTTTGTCGGATGTTTGTTTGAGTAATTATATAACTTTCCAAAGTTGTTTGAATAATTATCATTTTGTAAATAAAATAATACTTTACTCTGTTATATTTAATGTACCAAGTTTTTTTTTCCCAAAAAACTAAAGAAAATATGTAGTTGCGTTTCTAGTGTTGGCGACCAAGAAATATTAATTAATTGTATGTTGATTTCAAATTAAAGAATATTTTTGGAAGGTCGATGAGATTTAGGAGGGGTTATTGGATTGAGCATTTTAATGTATTTTAAAATCAATGGAAAATCTGTGTTATTCAATTGTGTATTCTATAAAAATACATTAAAATCCTTTGTTATTGGATTAGTTATTTTATTGATGTTGTAAATCAAGAGAACGAATGGGGAAGATTGTGTTTATTCATTAATCATAAGATCCTTTATATAGGATTATTACAAGAGAGAAAAGGAAAATTCCTTTTCCTAATGGGAAAAGGAAAGTACATAAAAGGAAAATCCTAATTCAACTAGGATTCATTAAACCGGCCTAAAGACTAAGTGTTAATGGGCCGTAAACGGACCAGAACTAGTTATGACAATCCACTATGATTTATAACACTCCCCCTTGGATGTCATAACTCTAATGGGCTTGTAATACGCTTTGGATGTTGCCTCGTTAAAACCTTACCAAGTAAAACCCATTTTGGGACAAAACCGTGGTGAAGGAAAAAGAGTACAACACGTATTACTCCCCCTGTTCTGAACCTCACTGCAAGTCTTTCAAACGACGCATTCCAATCTGATAAGTAAGTTTCTTGAACGTTGAGGTTGGAAGTGACTTGGTGAATAGGTCTGCTGAATTCTCACTTGATTGTACTTGCTGCACTTGAATTTCTCCATCTTTCTGTAGATCGGATGTGAAGAAGAATTTTGGCAGAATGTGCTTCGTCCTATCACCTTTGATGTATCCATCCTTAAGTTGAGCTATACACGCTGCATTGTCCTCGAACAAGACCGTCGATTCCTGCTTACCTTCGGCCATTCCACAATCCACTCTTATGTGCTGGGTCATCAGCCTTAACCAAACACACTCACGACTAGCCTCATGAATTGCCAATATCTCTGAATGATTAGAAGATGTAGCTGCAATGGCCTGCTTCATTGACCGCCAAGATATTGCAGTTCCTCCATGAGTAAACACATAACCTGTCTGGGACCGTGCATTATGAGGATCTGAAAGATAACCTGCATCAGCAAAACCAACTAAACCGTCCTTAGATTGGTTAGTATAAAATAGACCCAAGTCTTTCGTTCCTTGTAGGTAACGAAGAATATGTTTTATCCCGTCCCAGTGCCTTTGGGTCGGACATGAGCTAAATCTTGATAATAAATTCACGGCAAAACATATATCTGGCCTAGTGTGGCTTGCCAGATACATTAAAGCTCCTATGGCACTGAGATATGGCACTTCGGGACCAAGGACTTCTTCAGAGTCTCTCTTAGGACCAAACGGATCCTTTTCTAGATCAAGAGATCTCACCACCATTGGGCTGGACAATGGGTGACATTGATCCATATTAAAACGCTTGAGTACCTTTTCAGTATATGCCATTTGATGCACAAGGATTCCATCATTTATGTACTCAAGTTGCAATCCCAAACAGAACTTAGTTTTGCCTAGGTCTTTCATCTCAAATTCTTTCTTGAGGCATTCAACTGTTTGGACGATTTCACCAGGGGTTCCAAGGATGTTCAAATCATCCACGTAAACTGCTATGATAACAAACCCTTTGTTTGCAAACTTTTTTATAAAAATACATGGACTGATGGGATCATTCTTATAGCCTTCTTTGACTAAGTACTCACTCAATCTATTGTACCACATACGCCCACTTTGCTTCAGTCCATAAAGGGATTTGTTCAGCCTTATGCAGTGTTGTTCTCGAGAACCTTTCTTATCTTTGAGCTCAATACCCTCTGGTAATCTCATATAAATCTCATTATCCAGTGGACCATATAAGTATGCAGTTACAACGTCCATTAACCGCATATCCAACTTTTCTCTTATAGCCAGACTTATCAAAAATCTAAAAGTTGTAGCATCCACCACAGGGGAGTATGTCTCCTCATAATCTATTCCTGGTCTCTGTGAGAATCCTTGTGCAACAAGCCGTGCTTTATATCTCACGATTTCACCATGTTCATTTCTTTTCCTCACAAAGACCCATTTATGTCCAACTGGTTTAATCTCATAGGGTGTCCGAATTATTGGACCAAAGACATCCCTTTTCCTTAAAGAATTCAACTCCACGTTTATAGCTTCTTTCCATTTAGTCCAATTTTCACTCTGAGTGCACTCATATATCGACGTGGGTTCTAGATCCTCCATAAGTTCAAGTGCTACCTTAAAAGCAAATATATCATCAATTTCCACACACTTTCTATTCCATTGTATTCCAGACATAACATAATTCATTGAGATCTCATTATTTTCAGGAACGTCAGAACCATGAAACTCGGCGTCCCGAGTCTCATTGCTTGGAACTATCGGTTCAGTTATGTCTGGGGTTCCATCAGATTCCTCAACCACGATTTCAGCACCTTTCTTTCTTTTCCGAGGATTCTTATCTTTGGAACCTATTGGCCGGCCACATTTTGAGTGTGGTTTAGATTCTGTAGCAACTTGATTGTGTCCCTCTTGAACATCAATTCTAATCGGTGCATTAACAGCTGGTATGTAAGACTTAGTTACTCTTTTCGGGTCAGCAAAGGAATCTGGCAATTGATTAGCTAGCTTTTGTAAATGTATAATCTTTTGGACTTCTAATTCACATTCTTGAGTCCGAGGATCTTGCCATTTTAAGGACGTTTGATTCCATATAATTTCCTTTACCAGTCTGTTATCTCCTCCTAATGTTGGATAGACAGATTCGTCAAAATGACAATCTGCGTACCTGGCCTTAAACAAATCACCCGTGGTTGGCTCAAGGTACTTAATGATAGTAGGAGAATCATATCCAACATATATCCCCATCCTCCTTTGAGGTCCCATCTTTGTTCTCTGTGGTGGTGCAATAGGCACATAAACGGAACATCCGAATGTTTTAAGATGGGATATGTCTGGCTCTTGACCCGTTATTAACTGTGATGGGGAATATTTATGTTCACTAGATGGCCTGATACGAATTAGCTCTGCTGCATGTAAAACTGCATGTCCCCAAGCTGAGACCGGGAGTTTTGATCTCATTAGCAACGGTCTAGCAATCAACTGTATGCGTTTAATAAACGATTCAGCCAAACCGTTTTGTGTATGTACATGTGCCACAGAATATTCAACACTTACCCCCATGGACATACAATAATCGTTAAACGCTTGGGACGTAAATTCACCAGCATTGTCAAGACGTATAGTCTTTAAAGGAAAATCTGGAAAGTGTGCTCTTAAACGTATGAGCTGGGCAAGCAATCTTGCAAATGCCACATTTCTAGTTGATAATAGGCAGACATGTGACCATCTCGTGGATGCATCAATAAGGACCATAAAATATCTAAACGTCCCACAAGGTGGGTGTATTGGTCCGCATATGTCTCCTTGAATTCTTTCCAGAAAATTTATCGTTTCCTTAGTTACATTGATTGGTGATGGCCTAGTAATGAGTTTCCCTAGTGAACATGCTTCACACGTGAGATTCTTTGGGATAACTCTCCTTTCTTTCAAGGTGTGCCCATTAGTACTTGCTAATATCTTTCGCATCATGTTAGCACCGGGATGGCCAAGCCGGTTATGCCAAAAAGTGAAATTCTCAGTAAACTCTTTGTTTACCATAGCATTTGCTTCTATCATTCCGATCTTAGCACAATAAAGGCCCACAGAAATGGCAGGTATAGTCTCTAGGACTTTCTTATAGCCATGGACGGTTTCAAAGATTTGAAGGAATTCTTTGTTATTCTCGTCCTTAGTTTCAACATGAAGACCATTCATTCGAATGTCTTTAAAGCTCAATAGACTTCTCTTTGAACTCGGTGAATATAACGCATTAGAAATTTCTAGATGCGTGCCCTTAGGTAATAAAATATGGGCTTGACCGTGGCCTTCAATTAAATTTGCTATACCCGCAATTGTGGTTACATTTGCCTTTTTAAGTGTAAGATCAATGAAGTATCTCTTATCTCTTAATATCGAGTGGCTTGATCCACTATCCACAATAAACACATCCATATCGTTCATACTTCAAAAGAGATAACAATAGATACTTTTAAATAACACTCTTTCATTCCATAAAGTTTAATAGAAAGCAATAACACAAAACCAAAGTATAAAGTGTAAAACGTAAAACAAGCAAAACACAAAACACCAAAACAGAAAATCAAAATCAATCACTTAAGTATATCTGAGGTTTCAAAATTCATCAAGTCATCTTGCTCATGATCGAAATCTCCTTCATTATCATGCTGGATCATATGAGTTTCTGGATTCTTCCCTTTAAGGCTCTCTTGATAGAGTTCAACCAGATGCTTGGGAGTCCTACATGTCTTAGCCCAATGATTACTCATTCCACATCGATGGCAAACTGATTTTGGGTTTGATTCTCGTGGTTGAGAAGTAATACCACGGTTATCACGATCATAGTCAGTTCGGTATCCGCGTCCTCGTCCTCGCCCGCGGTTAGAATGATCGTTATGGAATCCGTGGCCTCGGCCCTGACCTCGGCCGTATGGATTAAAATGGCCACGGCCACGTCCTTGCCATCTACCCCCACGTCCACGACCACGATGTCTATAATCACTTTGGACGTGGTTAATTTCTTTCTTTTCATCTGTGGCCACATTCGCTTCAGGAAGTGGGGCTGATCCAGGAGGTCTCATCTCACTGTTTCTCATTAGCAGTGTATTATTCTCCTCGGCTAGTAATAGACATGCTATAAGCTTTGAGTATGTCTCAAAACCTCTTTCACGGTATTGCTGTTGAAGCAACACGTTATTAGTGTGAAAGGTGGAGAAGGTCTTTTCCAACATGTCTTTCTCAGTTACCTTCTCACCACATAGTCTCAATTGAGAAACTATTCTGAACATAGCCGAGTTATATTCTTCCACGGACTTGAAGTCCTGGAACCTGAGATTCCTCCAATCATAATTGGCCTTTGGTAACAACACCGTTCTATGGTGGTCATATCTTATCTTTAATTCTTTCCAAAGGTCCAAAGGGTTCTCAATGGTTAGGTATTGATCCTTGAGACCCTCAACAAGATGATGACGAATGATCGATATCATTCTGTATCGATTCCTTTCATTCTCATTATTATCCTCAATGATACATTCGCCAAGTCCTTTAGACTTTAGATTTATCTTAGTATCCAACGCCCACTGTAAGTAATTGTCTCCAGAGAGATTGAGGGCAGCATAATCCAAATTGTTGATTTTCGACATCTGAAAACATTCATCCTATTCTCTAAGAACTATAAGATTTTAAAGTTTATGCATATGATGCAAAATAGGTCATGGGTGCTTATATAAACGGGTACGGATGCATGATGCTTATGAAACCAGATTTTTATGTTTAACAACCTAACATAATGTTTTTATATGCTCATGATGCAAGCCTAGTATTCAAATTCTAAACCGTATGATGATATGACCGGATTTTAATCAAGCATGTTATGTCTATATGATGCAATCAGTTTCAGTTTCATGTTTATCAATCAACGAATCAATCCAAACAAGCAAACAAACAAACGAGTTCAAATAAATATGCAACCAAATTTGGACAGAGTGTTTACTGTCGATCGACGGGTGATTTGTGTCGATCGACACAGTTTAATTCAAACAACAAATTCAGGCAGAAGTTTACGTGTCGATCGACATAAAACTAGTGTCGATCGACACGGGTACAGATCATGCAATCGGTTTGGATTTTAATTGAATTAGGTTAGGGTTTCAAGTTAGGGTTTCAAGTGATTACGAATCATGAATCAATAAACACAATCAAGCAAGCAATAACAATAACAAGCATGATTTAGATTAGGGTTTCTAAGATTATCATGAATCTAGGTTCTTTAGATTAGGGTTTCTTATTGTTTACCTTAACCTCCGTGAGTCTTCTAGTTCGCCGTAACCGTTGATAGGCTGTATGAACTTTCTTCTAGTTCGCCGTAACCTTAAAGGTTGTATGAACTATGATTTGAACAGTAACGCCGGAGGAACAGTAATCGTCGATGAACAGTAATCGTCGATGAACAGTGCGCGATGAATAGTGCGCGATGAACAGTACGCGATGAACAGTAATCGTCGATGAACAGTAATCGTCGATGAACAGTGCGCGATGAATAGTGCGCAATGAACAGTACGCGATGAACAGTACGATGAATAGTAACGATGAACAGTAATCGCGTTTTTTGTGTTTTTAGGGTTTAGGGAGCAACTCGTGCTGATAACGTGTTGTAAATCAAGAGAACGAATGGGGAAGATTGTGTTTATTCATTAATCATAAGATCCTTTATATAGGATTATTACAAGAGAGAAAAGGAAAATTCCTTTTCCTAATGGGAAAAGGAAAGTACATAAAAGGAAAATCCTAATTCAACTAGGATTCATTAAACCGGCCTAAAGACTAAGTGTTAATGGGCCGTAAACGGACCAGAACTAGTTATGACAATCCACTATGATTTATAACAATTGATATATTTTAAAATACAACAAAAACAACTGTTATTCAATTTAGCTTTGATTTTAGAAGATTCTGATTATAATAGATTTTGATGCATTATTTTGTCTAAAACGTGAACAAACAAAATACAAGCTCTTACCCTGGGATTTGTGATCTCAAAGAATTTTAAACCTACAGAGACATAAACATGTAGGTTCTAGAGAAATCTGAAACCTGATTATTCCTTATCAATTCTCATTGACGATGGTGTCTATTTCCTGGGGACCTTCCCGATTACACATTAACTATAAGAGTCCTTATGTCAGGTGCGTCATCTTCTTCCTTAATTCGCGACTTATGAATATCTTCACCGGAGCTTCAAGCTTCTAATGAAAATTAGGGTTTTTGTTTCATTCCTATATTTGCCTGTTTTGCTTAATTGGGATTTTGATTCCGTTTTCAATGGTGGAGAGACGGAATCCTCTGAGAACTACTCTTCGATCAGTGCTAAATTCGTTACAACCCGTCGCTTCTGGCAACGAACGAGCTTTGAATAACGACGGGTTTCTGTGTAGCTCCGATTCGATACGGCGGAGGAGCGTTAAGTTATCGGCGGAGATTCTTCGGTGCCACAGTGACGGAAATGTAAAATTGGATTCTTTAGATGACTTTGCATTGATTGGTCTCTCGATTCAATTGCTAAAGAAACTATCTATCAACTCGGTGAATTCCCTAATCTTGTTCAGTCACTTACTTACATAACACAAATTGGGAAAAAATGAATGCTTTATTAGTAATTCACTTAGCATTCTTGTTGTGGCTTTTGATGTTTAACATTTTGAGTATGCAAGGTTGTTATCAACAACATTGAGATAGGGATTCAACGGATTGGCCAAGTTGTTGTACTTGATCCTCCTCCAAAGTCGACGCCGGAAGATGCATTTGTTGGTAGTAGCGTACCGATTTCAGATTCTCTCCATACGATGATTGTGTTTCCCACTTATGATTTGACTCAACAAGAGCACACTCTCTTATTAGATCAAGAAGTTGCTTATTTGTCTCCGATGTTAGCTTTTAACCTTAGCTTACACGTATCTTGCTTGAAATCGCTTGTTCATCGAGGGAACGAGGTTTTAGAGAAGTATTTTGAAGCTAAGTTTGATGAAGAGTTAAACGGAAAATCTACGTCAAAGATTGGTTTGGATCTGGAATCTACTCTATAATCTTTGAGTAAGAAACCCACGAAAGAAAAAACCCTCACCATCATCACCATTATCATTCAGACAAGAATCTTAAACTTAACAAATAGAGATCGGTTCAAGTAATCAGACCTGGAAACAAGTGGCATCAACAAGAGAAAAGAGAGCAATAGAGAGTCAAGCATTGAAACGTGTGTGCATAAATTGATATTTTAAAATACAACAAAACCCAGTAAAATACAATAAAATACATCATCAATAAAATACATCAAAATACCATCTAATGTGGGGAATTCATCAAAACCCAATAGAATACTTCCAATTACAAATACAACAAAATACATAAAAAACACTAGTCCAATAACACCTCCTTAGACAGTTTTTATTATTATTTTTAATTAGTTTATCAATTATGAATTCGTAAAATTCAAAACATCTTTGTTCATAACTTTTTTACCACCCGCAATTAAGTTTTTAGGGTCATATAAATTATGTGATATCTATAAAATTTCAAAACTTTAGATCACAGTGTAGATTGAAATGCTAGTACTTTTTTTTTATGGAACACATATATAAAATCCATCTACTAAAAATATATATATATATATATATATATATATATATATATATAAATACATATCTCCAAATTAAACAAAATTATAACTCAAAAGAGATTTATTACTATGAATGACTTAATAAGAGATGAATTTTTTTATAAAAAAAGCAATATGTAACATCATTTCGTTTATAATTTTGGCTTTGACCATTTTATCTTAATCGCTCGCCGAAAGTTGAAGATGAACTTCCGCGCTCAAGGATTTTGATAGGCGTCCTCAAAGTTGAAGTACCGTACTAGGAGATGAAGAAGTGGCGATATCATTTGTGCTAGTAGATCTGTGATAATCTTGTTAATAAAAACAATCTAAAGTGAATTGAAAAAAAGAATAGAAATAAACTTTAAAAAACTCACTCCATAGTAAAAATAAATTTGTTGCCACTCCAACATAACCGTATTGTATCACCTGGTTTAAGACCTCTAGCATCTCTGATAGTTATCCACCCATTTCCGAGACGAAATTGATTACTACATTTGTAAAAATTTTATTGTCTTCGATGTTCACTTGAATACCATCTTTAGGTAATGTTATTCCCATCTTTCTTATTATATTTTTAGCCTGTTTTTTTGGTAATATCACAAAACCTCGATTCGAAGTATCTGAGTCTAGTAGCTATTTTTCAATCGTCATATCTGGATCCATAGTAAAATAAATTTGTTGTCACTCCAACATAACTTGATTGTATCGCCTGTTTTAAGACCTCTCGCATCTCTGATAGTTTTCCACCCATTTCCGAGACGATATTGATTAGTGCTTTTGTAAAAATTTACCGAGTAGATTTGGTTATTGTCTTCAATGTTTACTTGAATACCATCTTTAGGTAATGTTATTCCCATCTTTCTTACTATGTTTTCAGCCTTTATTTTTGGTAATATCAGAAAACCTTGAGTCGAAGTATCCGTGTCTACTAGCGATTTTTCAATCGTTAAATTTGGATCCATTTTACTAAAAGTTTAGCTTTAGAAATATCTAACTAAGAATGCTTTTAGAAAATGAAACGAGAGATGATATTTAAGACCTTACACATATTTATACATAGTTTTTGGAGCAAATAATGTTTCTTGTCGGAGGCGGAGGCGGAGTATGTAAAATCGGCGATGGTTGAGAGGGGCGAGAGAGAACGCCGTTTTAGTTGAGAACGATTTGAGATTTGTTTTTGCAAAATTAGGGTTACAATAGAAAAAATTGTTTATATATGGAGGCAAAAAAAAATCCGGTTAGGTTAATAAATTTCCAGTTTAAGTAGACTTCCAATGGAAGTTTACGAAACCCTATACTCTAAAATGAAACCCTAATCGCAGTGGAAGTCTACACTTCAAACACTAAATGTAGTTGAAGTCTGCATTGGAAGTAGGCCTGGGAATTCGGATAATCGGTTCGGATTCAGATATTATCCAATGGATTTCGGATAATCGGATAAGGGAGGTTTTGATCCATATAAGATCCGAAGTAATTTCGGTTCGGTATCGGTTCGGTATGTTCGGTTTCGGATCAGTTTCGGATATCCGAAAATTTATCCGATGTTGTTTGGATATCATTTGGATCGGATATAAAGTATCCAAAAATGCATAATTTTATCCGAAACAACTACATTTTATCCGAAAGTGAGCATAATGCCATAATTTGGTATGTAACTTATGTTATACATATGTAAGTTAACATATGTTTTGTAACTTATGTTATATGTTTTTGGATTATCGGATTTATCCAAAGGATTTCGGATAATATCCGAACCGATCCGAAATCCACGGATACTTGAAAGACAGATCCATTGGTTATTTGGGATGTATCCATACCCGAACCGAATTTGTCTTATCGGATTCTTATCGGATCGGATTAATGGATTCGGATAAAATTCCCAGGCCTAATTGGAAGTCTACATATGTGAAATATTTTCTTAAGATTATTCATAACTGTTAATTAAATATATTATAAATCATCCAAACATTTAATATATTCACAATTTAACAAATTTTATGCAAATTTGACTTTTAAAATCTTGTAACATATAAACTTTAAATCTAACCCTAAAGGTAAGAACATGTTTTCAAATTATAATGTCAATCCATTTCCCATATTTTTAACTCATAAATCCATACACTAATGTCAGTGACATACATGACTCATAATATTAAAGATTTTACATTCCCTCATAGTCAACTCAACTTTTCATAATCAACCCCTACATTGAAACATCTAGAAAGTATTATAACACAAATCTCTAAAACCTAAATCCATTACAATCATATAATCATTGTAACACCCAAATTTTTTTTTTTAACAAATGCGGAAATTCTCATAAAAATAAATCCATAAAATTATTAAATCAATAAACCATCAATTCAATTCCAATAACTCCAATTCCAGAACAAAAAGAAAAATCTAGCAACCTAAACACCAGTTCTACTAGACTAACATAAGCAAATAAAAACATCATATCATCCCCTTCGCCGGCCTTGATTCCGCGATCACGTATTTCTGTTACCTGCAACTCAAAGGAAAAAACAGAGTTGCGTAAGTATTTAATAAATACTTAGTGGAGCGGTCATCCTGTCTACTAGATATATAATAGGAACTAGATTATCAATTCTACGCGAGCAATCAATAGTTCACAATAATCCACAAAAATCAACATTTAAAAATAGGAGTGTCGATCGACACCACTACTTGGTGTCAATCGACGCTTCACGCAAGCAACCGATCCTCGTGATCATAAAACTGTGGTGTCGATCGCCACTACCACCAGGTGTCGATCGACACCTCCTCGCAGAACCTGAACCGAGCCAAAATCCTCCCACGGCTAGAGTTCCGTTCCATCTCGCGAGATTCTCACGATTCCAGAACGCATAATTCACACAGAAATATCACATGAACCATCCAATTCATCACAAACAACCAATCAAATTCCCTAATAACCTAATTCCATATCACGATCACGCACTCACCTCGATTACGCGAAGGAAAGTGAAAAAGCGCAAAGAACACGAAAAACAGCAACGAATCAGCGACGAAACAGCACGTTCTTCGCTGGAATTCATCGAGCTAACACCACAATCTCGAACAGTCACTCACACAAGCCTTAATAACGAAGAACGGTGAAGAACGGATCACAAATCCTCTCGATTCACCCTTGAATTCTCAAAACACACTTTTTCCTTTGGTTTTACTCTCCCAAGTCGTGTTTCTGCGGCTGGGACTTTATAAAAACCCGACCTAGGGATGCGTCCCTAAACCGCGCAATTAACCGAATGATTTAAATCAAACCGGATTCGACCAAAAAAACATTGGTGTCGATCGACACCCACCACTGGTGTCGATCGATACCCCGACCAAATTCCTAGAATTTGGTTTTGGGATGTTACAACTCTCCCCCACTAACTTGGATTCGACCTCGAATCCCTCAAACCGTCTATCCAAGACCGAAAGTTTGACCCCACTCGGTCATCACATCAGAGATCCTCACCCGATCCCTAAACTTTTATATAATTCTTATGTTAATATCCACGTTTCCTAGACATTTATTACTCCTAACTCATTACTTTGCCCTCAGGACGCATCCCTTAGCAACAAATATACCAACCACCAATGGTATACCGGGAACCACTTCCCTCTAGACTCATACTGAGAGCCACCCGTCTCACACAAGCCTCTGGAGACCACCAACTCCATAAAAGAATGCAGGGAAAACTCACTCCCTTCAAGAGACCCACCATCTCCTGATACTTATCCTGAGACCCATTTGTCACAGATAAGTAAGCATCCCATGATACTATACCGTGACCCACTTGTCGCCGGTAAGTAAAATCTGGTACTACGCTACGACCCTCCCGTCACAAGTAGACCGTCGAAGACCCACTGTCTTCCTAATTGTAATAAGTTATTCGGGAATACCACTATCCCTGGAGTATTAAATTCTAAAAACATTTACTAACATCTATGATTAGATCTGCCCCACTTGGCCTATCTCGATATTTCCCACCCAAAATACCATTGAGGACACGACCCAAACTGGTCAATCAACAACATGCTTATAAGAACCACACATCTCATAAGAACACGAAAAATAGATAAGGAAAACTCCAACTTATAAATTTTATAAAAATGTATATGGTTACAACCAAAAACAAAAATACATGAACCAAAACAACAACCATACCGGCACAAAGGCCAAAAGAAACTAGAACCGCAAAGAAAACTAAGCTCAAATGGCGACCTGCTTGTCGAACCACTTCCTGAACTTCAGCTTCATCTTTGCCTCTGGCTCCCAAGTCTCCTCCTCGCAACCGCCGCAATCCCACAAAATGTGCAACAACGGTATCTTCTTCCGACGCAATTCCTAAACCCTCTTCTCGAGAATCCTCACATGAACTGTCAGAACCGTCAAATCTGGCAGAAGAACCGCAAGGATCTCTGGCACTAACTCCTCATATAGGCACTTCCTCAACATCGACACATGGAAAACCTTATGAAATGCCTTCATGATCGGAGGTAACCCTAGCCGATAAGCTACCGGTCCAACTCGCTCCACCACGAGAAACGGACCCATAAATCTTGGACTAAGCTTGTTCTCTGCTATGGATCTGTTAGGACCCCTCAACATAGCCATCTTGAGATACACGCGATCTCCCACTGAGAACTCAAGCTCACGCCTACGCTTATCCGCATAACTCCTCTGTCTATCCTGAGCTTCTTTCGTGTTCAGATGCACAATACGAACCTTCTCTGTCGTCTCCTAAACATAAGTAGCTCCATGAATACTGCGCTCCCCCACTTGGGTCCAGCATAAAGGCGTCCTACATGGCCTCCCATACAAAGCCTCAAAAGGAGCCATCCCGATACTCGCCTGAAAGCTGTTATTATATGCGAACACAACTAAGCTCAAATGATCAGCCCAGTGACCATCCCAATCCAATACACACAACCTCAGCAAATCCTCCATAGTCTGAATAGTCCTCTCTGACTGCCCATCAGTCTGCGGATGATAAGCTGTACTCATATGCACCTTAGTACCCATCTCTGCCTGAAAGGCTCTCCAAAACTCTGTTGCGAATCTGGGATCTCGATCAGAAACAATACTGGCCGGCACTCCATATAGCCTCACAATCTCCCGCACAAACTTTGTAGCCAACTTAGCCGCTCCATCGGTCTTCTTAATGGCCAAAAAGTGTGCTGACTTGGTCAATCGGTCTACGATCACCCAAATCGCATCATACGTCTGCGACGTAGGTAAACCAACCACGAAATCCATCGTCATCATATCCCACTTCCACTCCGGAATGGGTAAACTCTGCAACTTTCCACTCGGAACTTTGTGCTCGGCCTTGACCAACGAACACGTGTTACACTTAGACACATAAGCTGCCACGTCTCTCTTCATTCCAGCCCAATGATAATACTGCTTGAGGTCACGATAAATCTTGGTCGCGCCCAGATGAATTGAGAACTTGCTCGCATGAGCCTCACTCAAAATCTCCTGCCTCAAGCCCTCATCACGAGGTACACAAACTCGACCGCGAACAATAATCTTCCTATTCGAAGAGACCACATACTCAGATCCAACTGCTCGCGCCGAATCAATCAACACCTGATCACACTGCTGAGTCACTCTGATCCTACTAAGAAGATCTGCCCGATCAACTACCTCCAAGCCCAAAGGCTCCTGCGAGGTAGCACACAAACGCAAAGAGCTAACTTCGGCCACTAAGGCCTCAACCTCCTGCTCTCGAATGGAATCAACTCTCCTCTGACTCAGAGAATCAGCCACCTGGTTGGCCTTACCCGGATGATACAGAATCTCCAGATCGTAATCTGCCAAAAACTCAATCCAACGCCTCTGCCTCATATTCAGCAACGGCTGAGTGAAGATATGCTGCAGATTCTTATGATCCGTAGAGATCTGCACCCTTCCACCATAAAGGTACAATCTCCAGATCTTCAGAGCAAAGACTACAGCTCCTAACTCAAGATCATACGTAGGGCGGTTACGCTCACTACCCTGCCACTGCCTCGAAGCATACGCGATGACCTTGCCCTCCTGCATCAAAACACAACCCAGACCAACTCCTGAAGCATCTGTGGACACGGTATAAGGCTTCCCCGGCTCGGGTAATGCCAATACCAGCGTACTAGTCAACATCTCCTTGAGCCTCGCAAAGCTCTCCTCGCACTCCGGCGACCAAATAAACGGAACATCCTTACCGGTCAGCTTTGTCATCGGTTGCGCCATACTCGCAAAACCCTTGACAAACCTCCGGTAATAACCTGCTAAACCCAAGAAACTCTTGATCTCGGTAGCATTACACGGTCTAGGCCAATCCCTGATAGCCTCTATCTTCGCTGGATCCGCTAAAACGCCCTCTGAAGATACGATATGACCAAGGAATCCCATCTGTCTCTGCCAAAACTGCACTTACTCAACTTGGCATACAGCTTCTCCTCTCGAAGCTTCTCCAAAACCAATCTCAAATGAGCCTCGTGCTCCGCGGGACTCCTCGAATAAACCAGAATGTCATCAATGAAGATGATAACGAACACGTCCAGATACTCCTTGAACATATCGTTCATCAGTCTCATGAAAGCCGTCGGCGCATTTGTCAAACCAAAAGGCATGACCAAGAACTCAAAATGTTTGTATCTCGTCTTGAACGCTGTCTTACAAACATTTGCCTCGTCTATCGGGATCTAATGATAACCCGATGCCAAGTCTATCTTGGAGAACCAAGTAGCACCCCTCAACTGATCCAAAAGCTCATCAATCCTCGGGAGAGGGTACTTGTTCTTCACAGTGACCCGGTTCAAACTTTCATATTCGATACACAACCGCATTCTTCTATCCTTCTTTTTCACAAACAAAACCGGCGCTCCCCAGGGTGACACACTCGGTCGCACAAAACCCTTACTCAACAGATCTTCCAACTGCTTCTTTAGTTCTGCTAACTCTGCTGGAGCCATCCTGTAAGGAGCCTTAGAAATCGGAGCTGTCCCGGGTTCTAACTCAATCGTGAAAGGATCTGACCGAGACGGTGGCAATCCCTGCAGCGACTGAAAAACATCCACAAAATCCCGAACAACTCAGATCTCCCCAATAGCAACCTCACCACCAGACTCCGGCATCAAAATTACCGCCAAGTAAGCCTCATAACCCCGTGCTATCATCTGCTCCGCCTGAATAGCCGAGATTACAAGACTCCCGGAAGTAGGTCTCACGCCCTGAAACATTAACTTCCTTGCCTCTCGCTCGAAAGCGACTCGGCCTCGAAAACAGTCCAGATGAATCTTATAGAATGACAACCAGTCCATCCCAAGAATCACGTCGTACAGCTCCACCGGACTAATCACCAAATCTGCCGGCATCGACTCCCCAACAATCTGAACATCCACTGCTCTAGCTCGGCCGGAAGTAGCCAGGAATCTGCCTCCAGCCACTTTAACCAGGCCCCAAAGCTCACCATTACTGCTCTGAATGCCACTACGCTCGGCATGCTCTGGAGTAATGAAGCAGTTTGATGCTCCAGAATAAAAAAAGAACGTGGGACTCAAACCCTCCCACTAATAAGGTCCCTACACAATTCACATGCGTTGAGAACCCTAACGACTACCACATGCAAAATAAAAGACATAACACAAATTCTACCACTAAGAATTAACAAAGTTAAAGTCAAAATTTTACCTGTGATATGCGTGTTGCCCGGCTGCCTCGCCTCGGCAGGATCATACACTCGCGGTGCCGGCCCAATCTGACCCAACGGCTGCACTGCTACAAACTGAGCCACCTGTTGCCCTGCCACTGGCTGAACTACTGCCACAGCCATCTGCTGCAACTTAGGACACATCGGACGGATATGCCCCGGCTCTCGGCAATGGAAGCACACCTTGGCATCCCAAGTTGCCTCCCTCTTAGGACAACTAGCCACTCGATGCTCAGTACTCCCGTATCCATAACAAGCACGACCGCTCTGGCCTTCTCTAGAAACCTCGTCGAATCTCCTCTTCTGACCCTGCGCAGGCTTGCCGCCTTTGCCAGAACCAGAACTCCGAGAATGTTGCTGCTGCTGCTGTCTCCTCGGCTGAACAGCAGGAGCAGCTACAGATGGAACCGCCACTGATGGAACAACCACTAGACCAGTATGCTCACGCTGATCCTCCTCTATAGAAGCAGCAAGCTCCACCAACTCCGCCCTCGAGGCGTACACCAAACCCCGACACTGGGTCCTGATACTCATCCGAAACCCCTGCAAGAACCTCTGCATAAGGGTCCGCTCATCTGTCATACCCTGACTAGCATAAACCTGAAGTCTGCTGAACTCGGCATCATACTCTCGAACTGAACTCGCTCCCTGAGACAGCTCCATAAACCTCATCTGCAGGCGATCCAACGCCTCTCGAGGAAAGAACTTGGCATTGAACTCGCCCACGAACTCATCCCAAGTCCAAACAGCCCTCCTGGACTCCAATGATCTCCACCAGCTATGCGCATCCTCGCACAGATAGTGCACAACCAACTCTACCCGATACTCTGCAGGACATCGGATCGACCAAAAATTACGCTCCACTCTCAAGCACCACTCATCGGCCCCCTTTGGCCCAACTCTGCCAGTGAAGAAAGGCGTACCAATCTTTTGCATTTGTCCCATCATCATGAGATAGGGAGGATGCTCAGCAACCACAGCTCTCGGCTGCTCAACCTCTGCAGCTCTCTGCTGCCCCTCCACAACCGGAGGTACTGCTGGAGCCGATACCGGAGCCGCCACCGGAAACGGCTCCAACAGCTGCGTCAGAAGTCCCACAATGACATCATCTCGACCATGAGCTGGAGCAGCACCCCCACCTGGGCCCACTCCACTACCAGCACCTCTCCTTGCACCCCTCCCGGCACCAATAGCACCACCACGAGCACCCCTCCTGGCGCCTCTCCCGGTACTGACAGCCACACTGGCACTAGTCTCACTCGCGGTCTCCACCTGATGTGTCTGGGATGCCGCCACGCTGCTAGACGACTCTGGCACTAAGCCACGACCACGACCACGGCCTCTGCCACGACCACTCGCTCCAGTATCCATCTACCACACAGGACAGGAAACATGAGCACAAGAAGTCACAAACAAATAAAAACATAACTTACCGCGGAATCACTTTAAAGGCCGAAGGGGATGATCTAAGACTACTAATTGTCTAACCACCAATAAACAATCAACCACATAGTCTCAATTCATCCAATTTAAATATCCTAAAAACGTCTTGGCTCTGATACCAAAATGTAACACCCAATTTTTTTTTTTTAACAAATGCGTAAATTCTCATAAAAATAAATCCTTAAAATTATTAAATCAATAAACCATCAATTCAATTCCAATAACTCCAATTCCAGAACAATAAGGAAAATCTAGCAACCTAAACACCAGGTTCTACTAGACTAACAGAAGCAAATAAAAACATCCTATCATCCCCTTCGCCGGCCTTGATTCTGCGATCACGCATTTCTGTTACCTGCAACTTAAAGGGAAAAACAGAGTTGCGTAAGTATTTAATAAATACTTAGTGGAGCAGTCATCCTTTCTACCAGATATATAATAGGAACTAGATTATCAATTCTATGCGAGCAATCAATAGTTCACAACAATCCACAAAAATCAACATTTAAAAATAGGAGTGTCGATCGACTTCACCACTTGGTGTCGATCGACGCTTCACGCAAGCAACCGATCCTCGTGATCATAAAATAGTGGTGTCGATCGACACTACCACTAGGTGTCGATCGACACCTCTCGCAGAACCAGAACCGAGCCAAAATCCTCTCACGGCTAGAGTTCTATTCCATCTCGCGAGATTCTCACGATTCCAGAACGCATAATTCACACAGAAATATCACAGGAACCATCCAATTCATCACAAACAACCAATCAAATTCCCTAATAACCTAATTCCATATCACAATCACGCACTCACCTCGATTACGCGAAGGAAAGTGAATAAGCGCGAAGAACACGAAAAACAGCAACGAATCAGCGACGAAACAGCACGTTCTTCACTGGAATTCACCAAGCTAACACCACAATCTCGAACAGTCACTCACACGAGCCTTAACAACGAAGAACGGTGAAGAACGGATCACGAATCCTCTCGATTCACCCTTGAATTCTCAAAACACACTTTTTCCTTTGGTTTTACTCTCCCAAGTCGTGTTTCTGCGGCAGGGACTTTATAAAAACCCGACCTAGGGCTGCGTCCCTAAACCGCGCAATTAACCGAATGATTTAAATCAAACCGGATTCAACCAAAAAAACATTGGTGTCGATCGACACCCACCACTGGTGTCGATCGATACCCCGACCAAATTCCCAGAATTCGGTTTCGGGATGTTACAATCATAAAGACTATACATACATAATACAGCACAATAACTACTACTATATTCCCACATTGTCACATGACTTCTAAATGTAATGTGATGAAATATAGTATTTGATATCTAGAATAGTATGTAGTTCATTCATTCATTTTCAATCTAATTTGTCTTTTTTTTTTAAGTTGTCCTAATTTGGTGAACTTTTATTTTTAAAACATCACAATTGCTTCCAGTTTAAGTAACAATCAAAAATTTTGGTCAAATTATTTTTTATGCATTTATAGATTTAAATTTACTAAATAATTACGATGTAGACTTCCAAATATTGTTGTAGACTTCCGATTCATTCATTTTCAATCTAATTACACCTCTTTTTTTACTTTTTCCTAATTTGGTGAAAATTTATTTTTAAAACATCACAATTCCTTTCAGTTTAATTATCAATACAAAATTTTGGTCAAATTATTTTTTATGCATTTATAGATTTAAATTTACTAAATAATTACGATGTAGACTTCCAAATATTTTTGTAGACTTCCAATTCATTCATTTTCAAACTAATTAGACCTTTTGTTTTATAATTTGTCCTAATATGGTGAACTTTTATTTTTAAAACATCACAATTTCTTTTAGTTGAATTATCAATACAAAATTTTTGTCAAATTATTTTTTATGCATTTATAGATTTTAGTTTACTAAGTAATTACGATGTAGAATTCCAAATTTTGTTGTATGTAGACTTCCGAAATGTAGACTTCTGGTGTAAATCTACAACGTAGACTTCTAACTTTCCGTGTAGACTTCCAAAAGGATAGAACAGTCATTCCGGCTGCAGTTTTATTGTTTGTTCATTAAGGCTCTAACTGTAATTTCACTACCCCTTTAGGTTAGTTTTGCAAGTTTTCACATAAGGGGTGTAGTTTTGCAAAAAAAAAGAAAAAGGGTATAATCAGTGCAACCTTCCCTAATTTTAATGACATTAACTTCTGTGTATCAATATACTTTTCTAAATTTCCACTTTATTAACTGATTAGTCTTCTTGTGATAAATTTTATTTATAACAACCTTGTTTTTAAGTCCATTGAAATCATTTCTTTGCAAATATGTAATATACATATTAAAATATTTCATACCTATTAAAATAAAATTTCTTCAAAAGACTCAGAAATTGGGCATTTGATACTTTATATTCATGATATGTATATATATTTAGTTTTTATATAAATATTTTTTTGTAACAATACTTAAAAGTGATATTACATCAATTTGATATTTTTAACATTTACTTAGTTTGAATATTAAATCACTATTAATAAAAAAATATGGTAATCAATACACATTGTGATTTTATAAATATTTGTTATTAAAAATTTTAAATTACACTCATTATTATAAATTATATTCATTGAAAAATGTAATGTCATCAATAAGAAAAATATAATGGTTATTTGTTAAATTATGTTTCATTTATGGTTAGTTTTTCATTACACTAGAATTTTCAATTGAAAAATGCATATAAGATTATCACATTAAATTAAGATGTATATTATGCTTTGCACCTAAAATTAAATATCTAACATCTTATATATCATAATATAGTAACTAGATTTTTGGCCCACTTGAAATCTTGATTTTACCCTTCTATAATTATACACCATTTTAAATTAAAAAAAAAATTGAGTACCCATAACTACTCACCATTCGTGAATTAAGATATTGTCGATTTTTTACTGTTAAACTACTCACTTTCACCTTAATGAGACGGTCATTCCGCCTACATGTTATATACACAAACAAGATATTGGGCAACAAGTACACATAACAACCAAACAGAATAAACCGAACAGCAATAACAAACATTCACAACGGGGGTCGATCGACACCCGCCTGGTGTCGATCGACACTGCCTCGCAGAAGCCAGAATCAAAACTCTCCTCTCATGTTCCGATTCAAGGCTCCCAATATCGATCCGCTGCACGATAATTCACCAATACACAGAGAAAAACACCAAGGAACACAATAACACAAAACCATTTTTCAATTCCTTCATAAATCACCAAAAACACGCGTACAAACACAATATTGGCTTAGATAAGCCTACGGTCGCGCATTCACCTCGACAAAGGATTGAATGAAACACGAATAGGATTGATTCCCGAACAATCAGACCCGAAACCCCCCTTCAAACCTCTGATTTCACACTAAATCACGAAGAACGATACCAAACGATTGATTCACTTGCTCTCTTGAGCATAAACAATCATAAGAACACACAATCTATCCACAAACTCTTTCTTATCTCTTTGATCACGAAAATACTCTCCTTTTTTATCAGAATACGGCTTGCTCGACCTTTATATTTGAGACCTAGGGTTCCCAACCCTAAACCGCAACAAAACCACACATTGAAATCGAACCGACCTAACCAAAAAAATCTTGGTGTCGATCGACACACCTCATGGTCACATACTTCTCATTGGAATTCTAGTCATGGTTGTCACCGAGCTCCCATGTTTTTGCTACTGTTGAGCTCAGCGAACATGTTTTGATTTGTAAGAGATAACCGAGTTTGACTCGTCGTAGTGTACCTTCTTTTTGTATATTTTTGGCATCTCGTTGCCTTGTCACCTTGGCAAAGAGTACGTGATTGAGTCATGATGTGCTCGACCTTAATGAGATATTTTGAGACGAAGCTTGAAGCTGAAGACGAAGTTCGACGTCGAGGTTTATTTGTTAGGTTTTTGCTGGCGTGTTGTGGTGCGGAGATTAACGTCGTGGCCAAGTTGAGAATTTTGTCGAGGTTGATTTGCACAAGGAGATGTGGAAGTTAGTCGTAGTAGCGATTCTCCTACCGAAGTCTCCTTTTCATGCCGAGGCCAACTTAAGAGATTGGCAGATCTAAGTGTCATTGTGCTATGTACACTTGTGTGGATCTGCGCAATGAGCGACGTTGAGTTGCGTAGAATACAATAAGCAATGATGAGTAAGATCAACGTTTTATTAGGTTTTCTGATGTTCATTATGGTTTACAGACGTTTCCTTAACAAGTTCGCTCCAGTAGTGAACATGTTATATTGTGTATGACCAGTGATATGTTTGATGAGTTTTTTTAAATGACCACTCCTGGTTTACGGAGTAGTTACTATTAACAAGTCTATTCCATCCATAAATCATGCCATAGAGTTTAGATCATTAGTGCGTTTTCTGGGTTTTCTAATGATTATTCTTAGTTCACGGACTAGTTCCAATAACAAGTCCGCTTCAAAAAAAGAACACGTTATCATGTTACGACCAACGATTTAGTTTGTTGGGTTTAGAATGAACATTTGGATTTACAGACATGTTTCCGCAAACACATTCGCTCCTGTAATGATCATTTTTAGCGATGTAACCAACGTTTCTCCTGTTGGGTTTAGAATAAACATTTAGGTTTACAGACATGTTTTCAACTAACCCATACACTCCTATAATGAACATTTTGTATTTGTATAGCGCGCTGTGTAATCCTGTAGAGGATGTAATAGTTAGATCTGAAATATATGAAAGTGTATATCGATGTGGCATGCAGCGAGTTGAGAAGTCTATTTTTGGTTAGACTAAAGATTATCCGCGGAGGATGTAAAGGAATTTTTCAAGAAAAGTCTATTTTCGTTAAAACTTAGATGATCTGTGGAGGAGGTAAGCATAACTGTTTAGAGAAGTTTGCTTTTTGGTTGTTCGAAAAAATTGCTTAAGAAAGGTGGGAGTATACGAGTATACGTACCCCACTCCCCCTTTTTTTTTTAAGGAAGGGATAGTTGAACTCATTCGAATATGAGATGCCTACATACCCTTTGTAGGGATCAAGCCGTCTCGTAGTTCAAGTAAGTACTTTTAGTGATCCGTATATGATGCAATTGATATATCCGTTCAAATATGAATTTGAATGATCTTTAAAGGATATAAGTGATATGTCCATTTAGGTAGGATTTTGAATGATCCGTAAAGGATGTAAGTGATATGTCCATTCAGGTAGGGCTTCAAACGATCCGTAATGGATGTAAGTGATATGTCCGTTCAGGTAGGACGTCGAACGATCCGTAAAGGATATAAGTGATATGTTCGTTCATGTAGGACATTAAGCGCATGTGTTAGGTTGTGAACTAGGCAGCCGATGACCAAAGCATCTAGGTGAGGTGGTAAGCAGATGAGTTAGATAGTAAGAGTTGGTTTACGAATAAGCTAGGTAGCTAAGAGCTAGGCAGCTAGGAGCTAAGCAGTTAGGCATCAAATGAACCCGACAGCTAGGAGATCTGGTGAGTGATGAACAAGGCCAGCCGGCTAGGCAGCAAAGGAGCCAGGCAACTTGGAGAGCTGGTAAGTGAGTCAGCTAGGCATGATATGAACTAGGTAGCTCGGAGAGCTTGTAAACGATGAGCTAGACAGCTAGGAGAGCTGTTAAGCAATGAGCTAGGCAAGTTAGCTAGGCAACAGATGAGCTAGCCAGCTTGGAAAGCTGGTGAGCTAGCCTTTGAATGAACCAGACAGCTAGAAGAGTTGGTACCAAATGAGCTAAGTGTTTAATGAGTTAACAAAGAAGCTAAGTCATTAGAGTGATCAACTAGGTATTTCGTAAGACGACGAGTTCGGTCTATGGAAGTATGTCACCATAGATGGCAAATTAAGACATCGAGGGTAAGTCAACGGAGAGGACAAATTAGGTCATCGAAGATAGGTCATCAAAGTGACTAATTATTTCTTTGATGGTGGGTAGTCGGAGTTGACGAATTATGTGTTTGAAGAACACACGTTACTGTAAACGTATTCCAAAAAACTATAGATATCAGATTGAAGATCCAAACTATGTTCTGAAAACTAGACAGAGAGATCTTTCCAATAATATGCAGATCTCCTCCTGGATCGTTCTGTACTGTCGGGAGGGAGCTTATGAAACAGACCATCTAAGGTTATAATTTAGGTTTTCAAGGAACACACGTCACTGGAAATGTGATTCAAGAAGCTACAGATCTCAAATTATAAATCGGAAACTTGTTCTAAAAACTAGACAAAGAGATCTTTCAGATAATATACAAGTTCCCACTTGGATCGTTCTCGATCGCTGGGAGGATGCTTCTGAAGGTGAACCACATGAGGTGATGTGTAAGGTTACCAAGGAACAAGCGTTCCTGGAAACATAATAGAAGAAGCTACAGATCTTGGATTATAGATACGAAACATGTTCTAGAAACTAGACGAAGAGATCTTTCCAATGATATGTAGATTGCCTACTGGATCTTTCTGGGTCACAGGAAGGATGATTCTGAAGGTGAATTACTAGGGGTGATGAGTAAGGTTTCAATGGAACATGCGTACTGGAAACACAATAAAAGAAGCTACAAATCTCGGATTATAGATCTGAAACCTGTTCTGGAAACTAGACAAAGAGATCTTTCCGTTAATATGCGAATCGTCTCTTTGGCTCTTCTTGGTCACTGGAAGGATGTTGATGAAGTTGATTGGTCGTAATTGGTTCGTACGTAATGCAATTCTTTTATGTGAGAAAATCTCTAGTGTCCCATCCTCTTGTGCCAAATTGTGGGAGCTGGATCTCCTCAAGAAAAAGGTCGAATTCGGGTGCCTTGCTGACTGCTTTGTGTAGCTGATGTACTTATGCATCTTGGATTTGAAAGTTTTTATTTGTAGTGCGCTCGACCCTAGGGTTCTGCACACTACTCGATGTAGTCGTTGTGACGTTTCACTACTGGTCATTGCTGGTGCGATCCATGTTGCGTTGTGGTCACTGCTGGTGTTATCGATGTTGCGCTGCAGGATATCGCTGGTGTAATCCATGTTGCGCTGCTTGTCACCGGTGGTGCTGTCGACTTTCACTGTTTGTCGCCGCTAGTGCAATCCACGTTGCACTGATGGTCACCATTGGTGTTGTCGATATTGCGCTGCTGGTCGCCGCTGGTGCGATCCACGATATGATGTGGTCACTGGTAGTGTTGTCGACATTGCATTGCTGGTCACTTCTTGTGCGATCCATGTTTCGCTGCTAGTCACCGATGGTGCTGTCGACGTTGCGCTGCTGGTCATAGCTGGTGCGATCCAAGTTGTGCTTCTGGTCATCGCTGGTGTTGTAGACGTTGCACTGCTAGTCGCTGCAAGTGCAATCTACACTGCGCTGCTCGTCACCGCTGATGCTGTCAACATTGCGCTACTAGTCATTGTCGCTAGTTAGGTTGACATTGTGTTTGTTGTTGTCTCTTCCAGTCATCTTTGTTTGCGTAGCTTGCACAGTGATTTTCTTGAGTAAGAACGTCTCATGTTTCCCCATAGTCGGTGCCAAATTGTAGGAGTCGTAACTCGCACAATTGAATTTGTAAGTTTTTTAGAGGAGAGGTGAATTCTAGGTAAACCACAATGCGGAAAGTTGTAAAGATTGTTTTGTTGCTCTGAGAAAATTATGATCCCCTTTTTAGATCATGCGTAGAGTAATTGTGTTTCGCACCTCTCAACTGCCTCGAAGCATACGCAATCACTCTACCCTCCTCCATCAAAACGCAACCCAAACCAATCCCAGAAGCATATGTGTACACTGCATAAGGCTTACCCGGCTCGGGCAACGCAAAAATCTCCTTCAGCCTAGCAAAGTTGTCCTCGAACTCATGAGACCAAACAAACGGGACATCCTTCCCAGTCAGTTTCGTTATAGATTGTGCCATACTCGCAAATCCCTTGACGAATCTTTGATAATAACATGCTAAACCAAGAAAGCTCCTGATTTTAGAAGCATTAGACGGTCTAGGCCAATCCCTGATAGCCTCGATCTTAGCCGGATCCACAGAAACTCCATCTGCATAAATAATATGGCAGAGGAATCCCATCTCTCTCTGCCAAAAACTGCATTTGCTCAACTTAGCAAAAAGCTTCTTCTCCCGAAGCTTCCCCAGAACTAACCTTTAGTGCACTGCATGCTCCTCCGGAATCCTCGTGTATATGAGAATGTCATCGATAAAGATAATCACGAAAACATCCAGGTACCACTGAAATACACTTTTCATCAACCGCATGAATGCTGCTGGCGTATTAGTCAAACCAAACTGAATCACTACGAACTCAAAGTGACCATACCGTATCCTGAAAGCAGTCATCCGAACATCTACCTCATTAATCGGAATCTGACTGTATCCTCATGCCAAGTCTATCTTGGAGAACCAAGTAGCACCCCTCAGTTGATCTAGCAACTCATCAATTCTCAGAAAAAGTACTTGTTCTTCACAGTGACTCGGTTAAGTCCCCAGTAATCGATACATAGCCGGAAACTACCATCCCTCTTCTTCATAAACAACACCGGCGCTCCCTACGGTGAATTACTCGGACGAATAAAACCCTTACCTGCTAAATCCTCTAGCTGCCAACTCTGCTGGAGTCATCCTGTAAGGTGCCTTAGATATCGGCGCTTTCTCGGGCTCTAACTCAATCGTGAAAGGATCGGACCGAGACAGCGGTAATCCCTGCAACGACTGAGAAACAACCTTAAAATCCCGAACAACCTGAATATCCCTCACTACAACCTCACCAACAGACTTCGGCATCGAAATCGTTGCCAAACAAGCCTCGCATCCACGCTCAATCATCTGCACTGCCTGAACCGCAAAAATAACGAGACTCCCTGAAGTCAGTCTCACTCCCTGAAACACCAACCTCCCTGCATCACGCTCGAAGACACTCTGCCTCGAAAATAGTCCAGATGGTCTATGTAGTATGACAACCAATCCATCCCCAGAATAACATCGTACAACTCCACCGGGCTAATAACCAAGTATTTTGGCATCGACTCCCCAGCAATATGCACATCTACAGCTCTAGCCCGTCTAGAATTAGCCAGGAAACCTCCACCGGCCACTTTGACAAGGCCTGAAAGCTTGCCAGCACTACTCTGAATGTCGCTGCTCTCGGCATGTTCCGGGGATTCGATGCTCCCAAATCGAATAGCACATAAGACTCAAAACTACCCACTAATAAGGTCCCTACATAATTCACATGGGTTAAGAACCCTAAAAGAACTATCACAGGCAAAATAAAAGAACACAACCACAATTCAACAACAAAGAATTTACAAACTTCAAGTCTAAGATTTTACCTGTGATATGTGCGCCGCTATGTTGCCCCACCTCTCTCGGTGCATAGACTCACGGTGCTAGTCCAATCTGACCCAATGGCTGCATTACCGCCAACTGCGCCATGGGTTGGACTGCAGCTACAGTTATCAGCTGCAACTTGGGACACATCGCCCTAATATGCCCTGGATGTATGCAGTAGAAACAGACTCGCGAATCTGCCTACTGCCGCTGCTGATGGTCGCCCTTACGGGGGCAACTCGACAAGCGATGCTCCATACTCCCGCATCCATAACACGCTCCGCCCCTCTGACTCTTACTGGGCCTGGAAGCGCCATCCCACTTCCGTTTTAGGCCCTGCGCAGGCTTGCCGCCTTTGCCATAACCAGAACCAATCTGCGGCTACTGGTGCTGTCTACTCAGCTGAACAGCAGGAGCAACTGCCACTGGAACTACTACAGCTGACTGCCCTATCTGATCCTCCTCGATCCCGGCAGGAACCTCAACCAATCTCGCCCTCAAGGCGTACTCAGTAACTCTGCATCTAGTCCGCAAATCCGGCTGTATTCCCCTCAGGAACCTCTGGACATGCACCAGCTCATCCTCCATGCCCCTATCCGCATAGACAAGCAGCCTAATGAACTTGGCGTCATATTCTCGCACCGTACGATCAACCTGTACAAGCTCTATAAACCCCGTCCCAAGACGATTTAGAGCCTCCTGAGGAAAGTACTTGAGGTTGAACTCAGCCACGAACTCTCCCCAGGTCCATACTGCACCAGGCCTCCTGGCCTCAACAGCTCTCCTCCACGTCTGAGCATCACCACTCAGAAAGTGGACTGCCAACTCTACTCTATAATCCTCAGGACAACGAACCGAGCAAAAATTGTACTTCACACGCAAACGCCACTCATCTGCATCCTCGGGACTAACACCACCCAAAAAAAAGTAGTACTCATACGCCGTATCTGACCCACCTTCTCCAAGTAGGTCGGACGCACCTCTGCAACCGCAGCCCTCGGCTGCACCTCTGCCACTAGAGGCACTACTGGACCCTAAACCGGAACTGCCGTCGGAAACCGCTCCATCAACTGCGCCAAAATACCCTCCATACGACCCAAGCGATCTTGAGCTGGAGCAGTACCCACACTTGGGCCTGCACCTCTACCAGCCACACCGACGCCCCTCTCGGCACCCACAGCACTCTCACAAGCACTGGTCTCGCTTGCAGATCCCACATGATCGTAAGAGTCTCTGATGCCTGCGTAGCACTCGTAGACGACTCTAACACTGGTCCACGACCACGTCCACGACCTCTAGCTCCTGAATCCATCATAATGCACTCATACAGAATAGGATATAAGCTATAGAAGTCACAATCAATCAAAAACAACTTACCGCAAAATCATCTTAAAAGGCCGAAGAGGATGATTCTAAGACTATTAAATTGGCTAAACACAAGAAATCAATTTAAACACATAGTCTTATATATCCAATTCAACTGTCCTAAAATCGTCTAGGCTCAAATACCAAAACGAAACAACCAACACCTTTTTTTTATTAACAATTCTACTGCAGAAACTCATAAATTATATAATCCAATAAAATAAATAACCAATTATTCAATAATTAATTCAATCTCAAAATTCATGAATGATAAAACTAGCAACCTAAAACAACCGGTTCGATTCCGCAAAACAATAAATCATATCATCCTCTTCCTACGCCTCGATTCCGCGATCATATTTTCCCTTTACGTGCAACACATGGGAAAAAAAGTTGCGTAAGTATTTCATAAATACTTAGTGAGCCAGTCATACCATCTAGAGGCGTTACAAGCAGGCTCACGCAACATTACAAACAACAACATATATAATACGATTCAACATATACACAACAATTCATTTTAAAAAGAATCATTTTGGAAACATAACAGGTCGTGTCGAGCGACACCAGCAAGGTGTCGATCGACACGACTACTGCACTCCTGTTGATCGGCACGCCTCTGTATCTCGTCGTAAACGAGTTTCTCCTCTCTCAACCCGAATCCGACAAATACGAGTCGCAAACCTGCAACGATCGAAACCACAACAATCCACAACACGCACATCAATACCATCAATTCGTAATCACAAAAAAATTCATCACAAAATCATCACGCAATACCGTCGTAGCCCAGAAACATATGGTCGCGAACTCACCTTTGCTAAAAAGGATGAACAAAAACGATCAAGGACACGAACAATGCACAAACCAGACTCTCTAAACTCGGGGAACCCCCTGAACCGATTGAACAACGTGAGGAACACAACCCTTATGCCTAGAACAAGGTTTCCGAGGGATGTCTTTGCAACAATCACCTCAAACCACGAAATCTCTCTCTCTCTCTCTCAAAAAATTTCTCTTCTCAAACTTTAATCACGACGCCTGGGAGAAACTGCAAGCATGCCCTAGGCACTTTTATAACCTTAACCAAGGCAAAACTATAATTAACAAGTTAATTACTCGGTTCAACAAAACAAAAGTGTCGAGCGACACTCCAATGTAACACCTAGTTTGTTTTTTTTTAAATGCGGAAATTCTCTAAATCCATAAAAGTTAATGATAAACAACAAATCAATCCAAATCCAGAGTAATAATAAAATCTAGCAACCTAACCGGGTTCACTAGAACTTAGCAAAAACAAAAACCAACAACATCCTAATCATCCTCTCCCTAAAGCCATGATCCCGCGGTCACACTTTTCCTTTTCCTCTACCTGCAACACAATTGGGAAAAACGAGTTGCGTAAGTATTTAATAAATACTTAGTGAGACGGTCTTCCCGTCTACAGACCAATTACGGATAAATCAACAATCAAATAACAATTAATTTTTTAAAAACATTTAATTCAGAAAACATGGGTGTCGATCGACGCTGGCTTTACCTTGGTGTCGATCGAGGCACCAATAAGGTGTCGATCGACACTAGGTTTCTGCACCGAAACCGAAATGCACAAAACACACAGGAATCACGATTTCAACCATTCTAATCCGATTCAAGCACAAAACATCCACAATTCCTTCTTGAACTTTCTAAACTGATTCCTATTCAATAATCGACAAATCCGAGCCTACGGTCGCGCACTCACCTCGGAAAATCGGCGAAAGAACGAATGACGAAGAACGAGCGAACGGACAGCGACGAATCGGAAATCTCCTTCACTAGAAACGTCAGAACTCGCAGCAACACAGACCTCCCAAAAGCAACGAACCGCTAGAACGGAAAACACGAAGAACCATTTGAAGAAAAAGGTCTCCAACACGATCAATCACTCGATAACTCTCTCGATTTTTTTCTCTCGACTAATTCTGCGTTTTTCTCTGAAAGGAACGCGGACACGATCGCTCAAGGCTTAAATACTCGAGCCCTAGGTCGTTCCCATAACCGAGCGAAAACCAAGAATCGATTTTTAAACCAACCGAAACTCAGAACCTGGTGTCGATCGACGCCCACCATTGGTGTCGATCGACACCCAATACCAAAAATCACTATTTGGTTTCGGGATGTTACACCAAGTGTGTCGATCGACACCACCAAAAACCTTCGTGTCGATCGACACACACCTCGTGTCGCTCGACACGAACGCCAGAAATCACATTTCCGGTTCGCGGATGTTACAATTATAGTTTTTGATAGCATTCAAATTCTTTTTCAAACTTAAGTAACAACCGTTGTATAACAGTTTTGATTGAATTTTTTCTTACATTCATTTAAAAACAACAAATACAAGACATCTTGTCCTTCAAACTTGGCTCAAAGCTTTTGAAGCTGCGTAGAAAAGCTAATCCGGGTTATAGAGATTCCATATCAAAGGACTTGATGAGCATTCCCGTAGTACCGGTTAATGAACGCGTTCTGCAAAAAAAAACAAAAACAAAGATAATTCACATATTGAGAGATTTGTAACAAACTAATATGCTCAAAATCCTTTTTGTCAAGTTATAGGTTTCTTCTCACATGATGATAAACCAAAAACAGTATTAAACTGATTGGAGAAAACTAAGTGTTGAATTCTCTTTTGTTCTTACCGTCATGACTCCTGAGATGTCTGGTGAATGTTGAGGGTAGACTTTGTAGAATTTGATGCTTTGAAAGGCATCTTCCTCAAATGGTTGAGAGAAATCTGCAAAAAAAAAGAAAAAAAAAAAAGAGATATTAGATTTTGATGTTGCGTACGGCATACATAAAAAAAAATAACTAGTATTGGTAGTAGAAGAATAAACTCACAAGGAATGCAATACTGGAACTGCCTATTACGATCTTCCGTCAAATGTTCAAAAGCAGCTCTGCAGATAATGTACAATACAAAGCTAAATTGAGTACACCAGAATTGCAATGGCAAAAATCCATACATTCGCTCTAAAGAAAAATCTGACACTTGTATGCTTCTTACCTACTCTGCTTACATACTAAGCTAAAAATTTGAAAGTTTCTCCTACCAACTTTTCTATCTCTACAAGAACAAAGAAAAAAGTAATTAACACCTTTCAGTAAACATCCAAAGTAAAGAATAGCTCGTAAAATAATCTTCGTCTCTCTTCTCAATGATTTAAGCCATCCCAACAAATATGTAACATATGCAAGTGGAACTCATTGTACCTTTCATCAAACGGAATGTAAGGAACCCATCCCATTTTCATTTGCTTCATTGGAATGATGTCCTCCGTGTCACTCTGAATAGACGTGATTGCTACCATATCAGAAGGCGAAAACGGTGATTCAATCTGCATATATAGAATATTAGAGAGAGAAATGAGATAATATATGATCAGTGATAGCAAACAAACCGTTGACAGAGATTTAAACAATAACTCACAACAACAACCGTTGGGACATGGACAATCTTGTTTACACCTTTGTAGAGGACTAATTGAGCTGTAAATATATAAAGAGAAAATTAAACAAGAAGTAGAAGTAGATTAGAAAGAACCACCAAAAGTATCAAAGATTATTTAAACAAGTTTAAAGATAAAGATACCATAAAAAATTACCAAAAATCTCAGAACAAGAAAGAGAAAACAGCTTACGTTCTGCGGAGCTGAAAACAAAGACTTTCTTCCCATATAGCATTCCTCCTTCCTCTAATGCTTCCTAAACATAAAAACTAGAATATTGTCAACCCCGAAAAACCTATCGACTCAATAATTGACAAGACAAAAAAACTGGAGATGTAATCCAAACAACTTACTTCAAGATTTTTAAAATCCCAATTAAATTCATAAATTCCATCTAATTGATCCCACTGCCATCATAATATAAAAACCATAAGCAAATAAACTCCTAAAAAAATATACCTCAGTTCCCACTGGAAATGCAGCCTTCCACAAATCTTTTTGAAAACACACACAACAAAAAAGGTGCACATGTATGTAAATTAGCCACTAACACGGCAGCAATAAGAACCGAGAATCGATTTTTAACCGAGCAAAAACCGAGAATCGATTTTTAAACCAACTGAAACTCAGAACCTGGTGTCGATCAACGCCCACCATTGGTGTCGATCGACACCCTATACCAAAAATCACTATTTAGTTTCGGGATGTTACAATTCTCCTCCACTAAACTGGATTCGACCTCTAATCACTATTTAGTTTCTCGTACTAGCAAAACACTTCAATGTCAAACTACGCTCTGGCCCGCACCGGCCAATACCACAAGAGACTCTCACATAATCTCAGAGACTCACGAACTAATCCTATGTTTATACGCACGTTTCCTAGACATTTATTATAATGCAACCCATCCACACACTACCCATGCTCTAGGGAAACCACCGTCCCCTCGAGAGAACCACCGTCTCCCCACACTATAGAGGAAACCACCGTCCCAATATAGGCACTCTGTACTAGTACGAGAACCGCTGTCTCAGTATAAGTACTCAGGAAACCACTGTCTCCTAGAGAGAACCAGCGTCTCCCAACATGTATACAGGAAACCACCGTCTCCGATACATACCCTGGAAAACCAGCGTCTCCAGCACAAGAGTCGTCCGTAATAAATTCTAAAACGCCTATAAACACTAGCGACTAGGCCACCTCACGTGGTCTACACTCGATACTCCCAACCGGAATATCCACAAAATATGACCTGCACTAGTCCTCACACACATAACACCAGGAAACACAATCTGATACACCAGAAATATAAGGAAAACCCATCTTATAAATCTCAAAAACGTATATCGTTACAACGAAACGAAAATACAAGAATAAAAACAACAACACCGGCACCACGGCCAAAAGAAACTAGAACCACAAAGAAAGCTAAGCTCCATCGGCGACTTGCTTGTCAAACCATTTCCTAAACTTCAACTTCATCTTCGCCTCTGGCTCCCAAGTCTCCTCCTGGCAGCCGCCACAATCCCACAAAATACGCAACAGCGGAATCTTCTTCCGGCGCAGTTCCTTGACTCTCCTCTCAAGGATCCTCACAAGAACCGTCGGAACAGTTAAATTAGGCTGAAGATCCGCAGGGATCTTAGGCACTAGCTCCTCCGACTCATGCAGGCACTTCCTCAACATCGAGACATGGAACACCTTATGAATGCCTTCATGATCGGTGGTAACTCAAGCCGATACGCCACTGGTCCCACTCGCTCCACCACAGGGAACGGACCCATAAAACGCGGCCTCAGCTTGTTTTCCGAAATGGATATGTTAGGACCCCTCAACATAGCCATCTTGAGATACAAACGATCTCCAACCTCAAACTCCAGCTCACGTCTTCGCTTATCAGCGTAGCTCCTCTGGCGATCCTGAGCTTCCTTCATGTTCAATCTCACGACTCAGATCCTCTCCGTCGTTTCCTGAACATAGGTAGCTCCATGAATACTGCGCTCCCCCACTTTGGTCCAACATAAAGGCGTCCTAAAAGGCCTCCCATACAATGCCTCAAAAGGAGCCATCCCGATACTCACATGAAAGCTGTTATTATACGCAAATTCCACTAAGCTCAAGTAATCATACCAATGACCACCCCAATCCAGAACACACATCCTCAGCAAATCCTCCATAGTCTGAATAGTCCTCTCTGACTGCCCGTCGGTCTGCGGATGATAAGCCGTACTCATATACACCTTAGTGCCCATCTCTGCCTGAAACGCTCCCCAAAACTCGGATGCAAACCTGGGATCCCGATCAGACACAATACTGGCTGACACTCCATGCAGCCTCACAATCTCCTGCACAAACTTCTTAGCCAACTTAGCCGCTCCATCGGTCTTCTTAATGCCAAGAAATGTGCTGACTTAGTCAACCAATCCACAATAACCCAGATAGCATTATATGTCCGCGAATCAGGTAATCCTACTACGAAATCCATCGTAATCATATCTCACTTCCACTCAGGAATAGGCAAACTCTGCAGAAGACCACTCGGAACCTTGTGCTCGGCCTTGACCAACAAACACGTATTACACTTAGAAACATAGACCGCCACATCTCTCTTCATCCTGACCCAGTGATAGTACTGTTTGAGATCACGATACATCTTAGTCGCACCCAAATGAATCGAGAACTTGTTCGCATGAGCCTCACTCAAAATCTCCTGCCTCAACGCCTCATCTCGAGGTACACAAACACGACCACGAATCAGAATCGTCCCATTCGGAGAGACAATAAACTCAGAATCCTCAGCTCGCGATTCACCAACCAAACCCTGATCACTCTGCTGAGCCACTCTGATCCTACTGAGGAGATTTGCCTGATCGACTGCCTTTAAACCCAAAGGCTCCCCCGAAACGGCACAAAGACGCAACGTGCTAATCTCACCAACCAAATCCTCGATATCCTGCTTATGGGCCGAATCGAACCTTCGTCGACTCAAGCCATCCGCTACCTGATTAGCCTTGCCCGGATGATAGGTGATCTCCAGATCATAATCTGCCAACAACTCAACCCAGCGCCTCTGCCTCATATTCAGCAATGGCTGAGTGAAAGATATGCTGCAGATTCTTATGATCCGTGAAAATCTGCACTCTCCCTCCATAGAGATAAGACCTCCAAATCTTTAGAGCGAACACGACTACTCCCAACTCTAGATCATGCATAGGCCGATTACGCTCACTACCCTGCAACTGTCTCAAAGCATAAGCAATAACTCGACCCTCATGCATCAAAACGCAACCCAGACCAACTCCTGAAGCATCAGTATACACGGTATAAGGCTTCCTCGGCTCGGGTAATGCTAATACCGGCGTACTAGTCAACATCTCCTTGAGCTTCACAAAACTCTCCTTGCACTCCGGCGACCAAACAAACGGAACATCCTTACCGGTCAGCTTCGTCATCGGTTGCGCCATACTCGCAAAGCCCTTGACGAATCTCCGATAATAACCTACCAAACCCAAGAAACTCTTGATATCGGTCGCACTGCTCGGTCTAGGCCAATCTCGAATAGCCTTAATCTTAGCCGGCTCAACAGAAACTCCCTCTGTAGAAACAATATGGCCAAGAAAACCCATCTGTCGCTGCCAAAAACTGCACTTGCTCAACTTAGCATACAGATTATGCTCCCGAAGCCTCTCAAGAACCAACCGCAAACGAGTCTCATGCTCCTCGGGACTCCAAGCCGGCTGAGACTCCAAACCCCTCAGGTAAGTCCTCTACTCATATCGACAATCCGTGGAACGAGCTGAAAGCTCCCAAGGTGGAACTTAAAACCCTCCCAGCTGGGTTACAGTACGCTTTTCTTGGCCCCAATTCTACCTATCCTATCATCATCAATGTTGAATTGAACAATACTGAAACTACTTTGCTGTTGTGTGAACTTAGAAAATATCGTAGAGCATTAGGATATTCGCTAGATGACATTACTAGAATTTCACCCACTTTGTGCATGCATAGAATCCATCTAGAAGACGAATCAATGACTTCTGTAGAACATCAGAGGAGGTTAAACCCAAATCTGAAAGACGTTGTTAAGAAGGAAATTATGAAACTGTTAGAAGCTGGAATTATATATGTTATCTCTGATAGTACTTGGGTTAGTCCTGTGCATGTAGTTCCTAAGAAAGGTGGAGTCACCGTAGTGAAAAATGATAGGAATGAATTGATTCCCACTCGAACTGTAACTGGTCATAGAATGAGCAATTGTAAGCAAGGAGAAGAATTCCTCTACTTTCCTGAGAAGATTTCTAAACCTTATCCTATTTTCTATTCTATTGATTATGTCTTTTTCAATTGCTTTTGTCGTTTCTTCTATTATGTCTGAGTAGATCTCCAGTTAGGTTTTAGGGTTTCGATGGATTTCACAGATTGAATCAGACACAGATAGGTTGTTTATTAATTATCATCTTCATCACTGTTAGGCATAAAGCTAGGATTGAACTGATCACTTAATCTCTAGATCTTAGGTTGGTACTCATTCCAAAATCTTGAGTATCACTGTAACTATTGTTGATGAGCAATTAGGCTTTAGTCTCGGAAGTGAATTAGAGTCAATTGTGAACTGATCAAAACCTGAATTATAATGCTTGTCTAGGATAGCCGTGACCAAACGGAAGTTTAGGCACTCGGATCTCTAGAGAAAGTAATTGCATTCACGGAAGTGAAGCAATTTAGATTAGTGTTTTGAGTTTAAGATGCACGCATATTAGAATCTGAATAGTTATCTGGTTCATGAATGTGATTTCCTGAGAATTTCCTATTGCCTAGCGCTTTTATTAATTTGAATTTATACCGCTTTAAATTTGCAAACTTGTCTTTAGAATTGATAACAACACCACAATTACTTTTCCTGCTTAGCTTAATTCCCTTTTCTATAATTGGTTGTGTAAACACTTGGTCCTTGAGGATTCGATCCCTAAATTATTACTTCGTTTGTTGTGCACTTGCAGTAGATTTAATAGGGTTAAAACTCTGTGTATCAAGTTTTTGACACCATTGCCGGGGACCAATTGTGTTTCCCATCTTATTTGATTTGAGAATTTGTCTAAGTATTTTTCTAATTTCGTTTTCTTTTTGTTTGACTTTCCTTGTGATTCCAGGTGAATGCAGAGGAGGAGTAATCGCACTGAACCACTGATATCATTCACTAACGAAGAACTAGCTAGAACGGAAAGGACCAACAGAGCTCAAAGAAACCTCTTGCCAGTTATGGACGGAGAAAATCAAGCTGATGACGCGGCTCTTCAGGCCACCTTGTTCGACCAGATAGAGCAGATCTGCCTTGCGTGCAGCTGGCGCAACAACAAATGCAGCAAATGCAGCAGCAGTTTGCTACGATGATGGCACAGCAGATGCCACCAGGAGGACAGAATCCTCAGCCGCAGAGAGTGATTGGAGAAGGGGATAATGTCCACCAGTACTACCAGAACAGATCAGCAATTCGTGTCCCTGTGATTCAGAGGAATGACTTCGAGATTAAGGCTCAGCTGATTAATCTGGTAGAGAGGCACGTGTTCCATGGGTTGGCTTCTGAGAATCCCATGGATCATATAGAAAACTTTGAAGAAGTCTGCGAGACGACTAAGGCTAATGGGGTGCCATCAGACTACCTCAAATGCAAGCTATTCAAGCACTCTCTCACTGACAAAGCTCTCAGGTGGCTCAAGTCACTTCCTCCAAATTCTCTTAACGGCTGGGAAGAAGCTAGAGCCGCCTTCTTGGATCATTTCTACACCAAGACCAAGACAGCTCAGCTCAGAAGCAGAATCAGCAATTTTTCGCAGCACGGTGGAGAGTCATTTGCTGAAGCCTGGGATAGGTTCAAGGAATACTGCAGAGAGTGCCCTCACCATGGATTTACTGAGGAGCAGATGCTCAGGACCTTCTACGATGGAGTTACCAGGGAATACAGAACTAATCTTAATTCAGCCAGCAATGGTGACTTCATGACTCAGAGCATAGAAGGTGCTAACCAATTGATTGAGAACATGGCGCAGAGCTCCAGCAATCAGTGTGCTGAATATGACAGATCCAAGAGGGTCTGCAGTGTCGACACGCCATCTGCAGCAGAAATAGCAGAGCTGGCAGCTGCTAAACTTAGGGATTTGATGCAAGGAAGCCATCAGGGCGGTAACATGGTTGGAGATGCTTCAGATGCAATCTGTTACACAGAGGATGCTACTTTAGCTCTAGAGGATAACCAGGAAGTGAACTATGTGAATGGTCAAGGGATTGGGCAGAACAGAGGCTTCAATAATAACTATCACAGCCATCCTAACCTGTCATATAGAAGCACTAACGTGGCAAACCCTCAGGATCAGGTATATCCTCAACAAGCTGTCGCTCCAGTTCAGAAGCCGTTTGTGAATTCATCAGGGGATGCTCCGCCAGCTCAGGGATACACAGGCTACAATGCAGGGTATCAGAAGCAATATGGACTAGGTTCAGGGTCTGGATACCAAGGTCAGAATCAGTTCCAACCTAGGCAACAAGCTCCCCCACCTCCAGCTCCTAACCATAACGACGAGCTGAAAGCTATGATGCAACTGATGCTAGCTAATCAGTAGAGGACTTTCACTGACATTACAAACATCAATGGGCGTTTGGAACCTGTAACAACTCACCTGAAGATGCTTGACACTCAAGTAGCTCAGAATGCAGAAGCTGTTAAGAGACAGCAAGGGACTCTTCCAGCAAAAGGGGAGCAAAATCCCAAGAGGGACTGTCATGCCGTCTCTTCAATGGAAGTTGAAGCGATTACCACTAGGAGTGGCAGAGTTCTTGAGCCAATCTCCAGGTCAGTAAAGGAAAAGGGCGTTTCTACTAATGGTCCAGATGCATCGACAGATGATTTTTCAGGAAACAACAAAGTTCCAGCGGACGTGAGACCGACCGGTCCCATCACTAGACCGGTCGGTCCGGTGAACAGTGCTCCGGACAATGTTTTCGTTCCCAAAGCACCTTACCCTGTCTAACCTAAGAAGTCTCAGAAGGACTTGGAGGAAGCCAAATGTAGAGAAATGGTTAAGGATTTGACAGTAAAGATTCCTTTGGTAGATGTTATCCACCTATGCCCTTCGCTTAAGCGTTATTTTAAGAAGATCTTGACTTCTAATGTGACCGAGGAGGAGGACTATGTAAGGGTGACTAAGGAGTGTAGCGCTGTGCTACAGAACAGGACGGTGAAAAAGCTTGGAGATCCAGGCCGTTTTGTGCTTTCAGTTCAGATTAATTCAACAGTCTTCGCCTGCTCACTATGCGATTTAGGCTCCAGTGTCAACCTCATGCCATATTCTGTAGCCAAGCGACTGGGTTTCAAGGACTTTAGTCCTACAAAAATCTCTCTAATTTTTGCTGATCGTTCTGTTAAGCTTCCTGTATGTGTTCTTGAGGACTTACAACTAAAGATTGGTGATGTTTTTGTTCCTGCAGATTTCGTGGTGCTGGAACTAGACGAAGAACCAAAAGATCCTCTCATTCTGGGCAGGCCATTCCTTTGCACAGTTGGTGCAATGATTGATGTCAAGCGCGGACGCATCAATCTCCAACTAGGAGACATTGAGATGCAATTCGAGATGGATAAGCTTCTAAAGAGACCTGTGATAGATGGACAAACTTTCTCCATCAATGATCCAGACGACGTCACTGACAAAGTCGCAGAGGAAATCCTGAAGGATGATCCCCTAGAGTTATGTCTATGCGAGGTTGGTAGCTTCCTTGGATATCAAGGCAGAAACGCCCAAGCCGGCTGAGACTCCAAACCCCTCAGGTAAGTCCTCTACTCATATCGACAATCCATGGAACGAGCTGAAAGCTCCCAAGGTGGAACTTAAAACCCTCCCAGCTGGGTTACGGTACGCTTTTCTTGGCCCCAATTCTACCTATCCTGTCATCATCAATGCTGAATTGAACAATGTTGAAACTACTTTGCTGTTGTGTGAACTTAGAAAATATCGTAGAGCATTAGGATATTCGCTAGATGACATTACTAGAATTTCACCCACTTTGTGCATGCATAGAATCCATCTAGAAGACGAATCAATGACTTCTGTAGAACATCAGAGGAGGTTAAACCCAAATCTGAAAGACGTTGTTAAGAAGGAAATTATGAAACTGTTAGAAGCTGGAATTATATATGCTATCTCTGATAGTACTTGGGTTAGTCCTATGCATGTAGTTCCTAAGAAAGGTGGAGTCACCGTAGTGAAAAATGATAGGAATGAATTGATTCCCACTCGAACTGTAACTGGTCATAGAATGAGCAATTGTAAGCAAGGAGAAGAATTCCTCTACTTTCCTGAGAAGATTTCTAAACCTTATCCTATTTTCTATTCTATTGATTATGTCTTTTTCAATTACTTTTGTCGTTTCTTCTATTATGTCTGAGTAGATCTCCAGTTAGGTTTTAGGGTTTCGATGGATTTCACAGATTGAATCAGACACAGATAGGTTGTTTATTAATTATCATCTTCATCACTGTTAGGCATAAAGCTAGGATTGAACTGATCACTTAATCTCTAGATCTTAGGTTGGTACTCATTCCAAAATCTTGAGTATCACTGTAACTATTGTTGATGAGCAATTAGGCTTTAGTCTCGGAAGTGAATTAGAGTCAATTGTGAACTGATCAAAACCTGAATTATAATGCTTGTCTAGGATAGCCGTGACCAAACGGAAGTTTAGGCACTCGGATCTCTAGAGAAAGTAATTGCATTCACGGAAGTGAAGCAATTTAGATTAGTGTTTTGAGTTTAAGATGCACGCATATTAGAATCTGAATAGTTATCTGGTTCATGAATGTGATTTCCTGAGAATTTCCTATTGCCTAGCGCTTTTATTAATTTGAATTTATACCGCTTTAAATTTGCAAACTTGTCTTTAGAATTGATAACAACACCACAATTACTTTTCCTGCTTAGCTTAATTCCCTTTTCTATAATTGGTTGTGTAAACACTTGGTCCTTGAGGATTCGATCCCTAAATTATTACTTCGTTTGTTGTGCACTTGCAGTAGATTTAATAGGGTTAAAACTCTGTGTATCAATAACGAACATGTCTAGATACTCCTTGAACATGTTGTTCATCAATCGCATGAATGCCGCAGGCGCATTCGTCAACCCAAAAGGCATGACCACGAACTCAAAATGCCCATAACGCGTCCTGAATGCCGTCTTGCGAACATCTGCCTCGTCAATCGGAATCTGATGATATCCAGAAGCCAAGTCAATCTTGGAGAACCAGGTAGCACCCCTCAGCTGATCCAGCAACTCATCTATCCTCGGGAGAGGGTACATGTTCTTCACAGTGACTCGGTTAAGCCCCCGGTAATCGATGCACAACTAGAAACTCCCATCCTTCTTTTTCACAAACAGCACTGGTGCTCCCCACGGTGAAACACTCGGACAAATAAAACCCTTACCCAGAAGGTCCTCTAGCTGCTTCTTCAGCTCTGCTAACTCTGCTGGAGCCATCCTGTAAGGAGCCTTAGATATCAGAGTTGTTCCAGGCTCCAGTTCAATCGTGAAAGGATCAGACCGAGATGGTGGTAGCCCCTTCAACAACCGAAAAACATCCTCAAACTCCCGAACGACTCGAATATCCTGAAGAGCAACCTCACCACTAGACTCTGCCATCACAATCGTCGCCAAAAATGCCTCGCAACCTCGCTCTAACATCTGCTCTGCCTGAATAGCCGAGATCACAAGACTACTGGAAATTGGTCTCAACTCCTGAAACACCAACCTCCCACCATCACGCTCGAAGCTCACTTTGCCTCTGAAATAATCCAGATGAACCTGGTAAAACGATAACCTGTCCATCCCAAGAATCACATCATACAGCGCCACTGGACTAATCACCAAGTCCGCCGGCATCGAATGCCCTGCGATCTGAATACCTATTGCCCTAGCACGGCCCGAAGTAGCCAGGAAACCACCTCCAGCCACCTTGACCATGCCTGCACGCTCACCAGCGCTGCTCCGGATGCCACTGCTTTCGGTACGCTCCGGGGTAATGTAGCAGTTCGATGCTCCAGAATCAAACAGTACGTGGGACTCAAAACCGCCCACTACACAATTCACATGCGTTGAGAACCCTGATATCCCGACCACAAATAAAATAAAAAGACAGCAAAACCTCGACAACAATTCTACGACTAGAAAATTTACGAAGTTAAGTCTAGAATTTTACCTGTGATCTGCCCGGCGCCACCCTGCTGACCAAAATCCGCCGAAGGGTACACATGCGGTGCTGGATCAATCTGACCAATCGGCTACTGCACTGCCGCAATCTGACCCAAGGGCTGAACTCCAGCTGGCTGAATTACTACCACACTTGGCTGCTGCAACTGGGGACACATTGGCCTAAAATGCCCCGGCTCACCGCAATGGAAACAAACCTTAGCCCCCCGGGAGCCCTTAGGACAGTTCACCACCCGATGCTCTGCACTACCGCACCCGAAACAACCATGCGTGTCGTGGCTACCAGAACTCACCCTAGAAGGATCATCCCACTTCCTCTTCTGGCCCTGCGCAGGCTTACCGCCCTTGCCAGAACCAGAACCTCTACGCTGCTGATGCTGCTGCGGCTGCTGCTGACTCTTCGGCTGGACGGCAGGAGCCACAGTAGGCTGAACGACAACCGGACCAGACTGCTCACGCTGATCCTCCTTAATAGAAGCTGCTAGATCCACAAGATCCGCCCTCGAGACGTATCTGCCACCCCTGCACTGGGTCCTGATGCTCAAACGAAGTCCCTGCAAGAACCTCTGAACCAGAACCCGCTCGTCCTCCAAACCGTGCCCAGTATAAACAACCAACCCACTGAACTCGGCGTCATACTCACGCACCGATAGCTCTCTCTGCGTCAAAGACATAAACCTCATCTGCAGACGGTCTCGCGCCTCCTGAGGAAAATACTTGGCGTTGAACTCAGCCAAGAATTCAGCAGGACATCTGATCGATCTGAAATTACGCTCTAACCTCAGACGCCACTCATCAGCCGCCTCAGGACCAACTCTGCCCTCAAAGAACGGCATAGCTATCCTCTGCATCTATCCCATCATCTCAAGATAAGACGGCACCTGCGCTGCAACTGCAGCCCTCAGCTGCTCAGCAACTGCAGCCCTCTGCTGCAAACCAGCCACTGGAGGAACACTCGGAGCCTGCTCAGGAGCCACTGGCGGAAAACGTGCCAACAACTGCGTCAGCAATCCCATAACCTGGTCATCACGTCCTGGAGCTATAGCAGCACCCCCACCAGGGCCCACTGGAACTCCCCTGCCTCTACCGGCACCGGCCAACACACTGGCACTAAGCGACTGGGACTCTGACGCGGTCGCTACACTCAGGGATACACTCTGTGCCGCACTTTCTGCTGACTCAGCAACTGGTCCACGACCACGGCCCCGGCCTCCACGGCCACCAACTCTGCCACCACGGGCTACTGCTCTGCCCCCACGGGCGCCAGATATGCCACGACCTCTACCTCTGGTATCCATCTCACTGCAACACAGATCAACAGATAAGCATTCCAGAAGTCACAATCAAACACACATAACTCACCGCGGAATCTCTTTGAAGGCCGGAGAGGATGTTTTCTAAGACTAAGATTGACTAAACACAATTAATCAATTTAAACACATAGTCTCAGTTCATCCAAAACTAACAGTCCTAAAACCGTATAGGCTCTGATACCAAAATGTAACACCCGGTTTTTTTTTTTTTTTTAAATGCGGAAATTCTCATAAAAATAAATCCATAAAAGTTAATGATAAACAACAAATCAATCCAATTCCAGAGTAATAATAAAATCTAGCAACCTAACCGGGTTCACTAGAACTTAGCAAAAACAGAAACCAACAACAATCTTAATCATCCTCTCCCTAAAGCCATGATCCCGCGGTCAAACTTTTCCTTTTCCTCTACCTGCAACACAATTGGGAAAAACGAGTTGCGTAAGTATTTAATAAATACTTAGTGAGACGGTCTTCCCGTGTACAGACCAATTACGGATAAATCAACAATCAAATAACAATTAATTTTAAAAAACATTTATTTAAGAAAACATGGGTGTCGATCGACGCTGGCTTTACCTTGGTGTCGATCGAGGCACCAATAAGGTGTCGATCGACACTAGGTTTCTGCACCGAAACCGAAATGCACAAAACACACAGGAATCACGATTTCAACCATTCTAATCCGATTCTAGCACAGAATCAACACACAATTGTCACACAAAACATCCACAATTCCTTCTTGAACTTTCTAAACTGATTCCTATTCAATAATCGACAAATCCGAGCCTACGGTCGCGCACTCACCTCGGGAAATCGACGAAAGAACGAATGACGAAGAACGAGCGAACAGACAGCGACGAATCGGAAATCTCCTTCACTAGAAACGTCAGAACTCGCAGCAACACAGACCTCCCAAAAGCAACGAACCGCTAGAACGGAAAACACGAAGAACCATTCGAAGAAAAAGGTCTCCAACACGATCAATCACTCGATAACTCTCTCGATTCTTTTCTCTTGACTAATTCTGCGTTTTTCTCTGAAAGGAACGCGGCCACTATCGCTCAAGGCTTAAATACTCGAGCCCTAGGTCATTCCCATAACCGAGCGAAAACCGAGAATCGATTTTTAAACCAACCGAAACTCGAAACCTGGCGTCGATCGACACCCACCATTGGTGTCGATCGACACCCTATACCAAAAATCACTATTTGGTTTCGGGATGTTACACCAAGTGTGTCGATCGACACCACCAAAAACCTTTGTGTCGATCGACACACACCTCGTGTCGCTCGACACGAACGCCAGAAATCACATTTCCGGTTCGCGGATGTTACAATTATAGTTTTTGATAGCATTCAAATTCTTTTTCAAACTTAAGTAACAACCATTGTATAACAGTTTTGATTGAATTTTTTCTTACATTCATTTAAAAACAACAAATACAAGACATCTTGTCCTTCAAACTTGGCTCAAAGCTTTTGAAGCTGCGTAGAAAAGCTAATCCGGGTTATAGAGATTCCATATCAAAGGACTTGATGAGCATTCCCGTAGTACCGGTTAATGAACGCGTTCTGCAAAAAAAACAAAAACAAAGATAATTCACATATTGAGAGATTTGTAACAAACTAATATGCTCAAAATCCTTTTTGTCAAGTTATAGGTTTCTTCTCACATGATGATAAACCAAAAACAGTATTAAACTGATTGGAGAAAACTAAGTGTTGAATTCTCTTTTGTTCTTACCGTCATGACTCCTGAGATGTCTGGTGAATGTTGAGGGTAGACTTTGTAGAATTTGATGCTTTGAAAGGCATCTTCCTCAAATGGTTGAGAGAAATCTGCAAAAAAAAAAGAAAAAAAAAAGAGATATTAGATTTTGATGTTGCGTACGGCATACATAAAAAAAAAATAACTAGTATTGGTAGTAGAAGAATAAACTCACAAGGAATGCAATATTGGAACTGCCTATTACGATCTTCCGTCAAATGTTCAAGAGCAGCTCTGCAGATAATGTACAATACAAAGCTAAATTGAGTACACCAGAATTGCAATGGCAAAAATCCATACATTCGCTCTAAAGAAAAATCTGACACTTGTATGCTTCTTACCTACTCTGCTTACATACTAAGCTAAAAATTTGAAAGTTTCTCCTACCAACTTTTCTTTCTCTACAAGAACAAAGAAAAAAGTAATTAGCACCTTTCAGTAAACATCCAAAGTAAAGAATAGCTCGTAAAATAATCTTCGTCTCTCTTCTCAATGATTTAAGCCATCCCAACAAATATGTAACATATGCAAGTGGAACTCATTGTACCTGTCATCAAACGGAATGTAAGGAACCCATCCTATTTTCATTTGCTTCATTGGAATGATGTCCTCCGTGTCACTCTGAATAGACGTGATTGCTACCATATCAGAAGGCGAAAACGGTGATTCAATCTGCATATATAGAATATTAGAGAGAGAAATAAGATAATATATGATCAGTGATAGCAAACAAACCGTTGACAGAGATTTAAACAATAACTCACAACAACAACCGTTGGGACATGGACAATCTTGTTTACACCTGTGTAGAGGACTAATTGAACTGTAAATATATAAAGAGAAAATTAAACAAGAAGTAGAAGCAGATTAGAAAGAACCACCAAAAGTATCAAAGATTATTTAAACAAGTTTAAAGATAAAGATACCATTAAAAATTACCAAAAATCTCAGAACAAGAAAGAGAAAACAGCTTACGTTCTGCGGAGCTGAAAACAAAGACTTTCTTCCCATATAGCATTCCTCCTTTCTCTAATGCTTCCTAAACATAAAAACTAGAATATTGTCAACCCCGAAAAACCTATCGACTCAATAATTGACAAGACAAAAAAAATGGAGATGTAATCCAAACAACTTACTTCAAGATTTTTAAAATCCCAATTAAATTCATAAATTCCATCTAATTGATCCCACTGCCATCATAATATAAAAACCATAAGCAAATAAACTCCTAAAAAAATATACCTCAGTTCCCACTGGAAATGCAGCCTTCCACAAATCTTTTTGAAAACACACACAACAAAAAAGGTGCACATGTATGTAAATTAGCCACTAACACGGCAGCAATAAGAAAAGAAAAGAAACCCTTTGTTTTTTTTTTTTTTTTTTTTGTTAAGATATTTGAAAATGAGATATGCATCACACTTAAGAATCCTCTGGAAAAATTATTTCCACAGACTCAAGGTCACTTATGTCACAAGAATTAGAATGGCATACAAGTTTGTTCTCATATTAGAGATAAACCTATCATACCATTCTGACACAACCAAAACAGTGAAACCCCTAGATCAAGACACGTAATATGTCTTACGAGAAGAAGAACAAAGGAAAGGGAAGAGAGGAATTTTCTACCATCTTCTGGAAAGCACTAGGAGCAAATGAAACAAAGCAATGATATAATTTGTCGTGGAGATTTGAGAGAAATAGAGAGATATGATTATATAACTCCCTTGACTTGAAATTGAAGCTACTTCCTTGACTTGAAATTGAAGTAACTCTATTTATTTCACAATCTAGAGAAGTAGAGATATATTTCAAAGAAAAGGGAAAAAAAACTTAATAACAAAGTCCAAGTCTAACACGTATTATTAGAAATATTAAAGCTTGATTTAAATATTTGTACAAATCAGGATATTTAACCCAAAATTTGGATTAAAGTGTGTAGTGTTGTGATTAAAGAGAAATAAAAGAGAATTGTGTTGTATTCCATGAATAACCAAGAGTATATATAGGATACAATAGCTTGGAGAAGAAGTAGAGCTTGGGGAACAAGTATAGAATATCTCTAGAATATGGGCCTATAATGGACATCCATCTAATGGGTTTATAACACTCCCCCTTGGATGCAATTATAGTAAAATAATCCTAATGCGCATAAGATGTTGCCTCATTAAAAACCTTACCAAGAAAACCCAATTGGGACAAAACCATGGTTAAGGGAAAAAGAGTGCAACGCGCTTCTACTCCCCCTGATGAGTGCATAACTTGATATCTTTGTGATAACTTGAACTTGATTCTTGAAAGTAGCATCTGGAAGTGTCTTTGCAAAATAAGCCCGCCAAAGTTTCACTTGAACGAATCTGTAGAACATGTCAATAGCCATTTTTCTACAACTCATACTTCTTTAAGATGATCCATCTTGATTATTCACTTTGTTGCTCTTCATATCATTAATGTATGATATTCATTTGGGAGATTGATAGACTATCATATATCATTGTAATGATAACAATCTTCTTTGCATGTCTATCATTTGCGTGTTCTTTGATGTCTCATTAAAAACCTTTCACAGAATAACCCAATGGGATAAAAACTATGATAAGAGAAAAAGAGTACATCTACGCATATCATTCATTATATTTCTCCCCCTCGGAAACATCTGCTTCTGGAGATGACGTCCGATCATATATACTATCTTTTCAGATGATTATAAGCATGGTCTTAATAAACAAACTTGTATGATCTTTATATGATATCTCAAATCATTGGACTTCTGGTCCATTACATATTTTCCTTCTTATAATACAAAATCTCATCTTTCAATCATGAAAGAGACCGATAAATGTCTTAAATTTGGTACTTCAGGACCAAGTATATGTGAACATTCTTATATAGATTCTTGCCATGATCTATAAGTATTTTTCCAAATTATTTATATAAATCTCTTCAGGAGTTCCAGTAATGTTCAAATCATCAATCATACAATGTAATCGTCACAAATTCTTTTCTCAAAATTCCTTCTGAATATGCAAGGACGAATCATTCTTATATGCTTCTCTTAGAAAATACTCTCCGATATTTTAATCTATAAAGAGAACGATTCAATTTTCTTTTTGTTGTTTCCAAAAAAAGAGTTTTGCTTATAGCAGTTTAAATCCTTTCAGGATTTTTATACATATCTCATTATTAAGTGATCATTTTATCATAAATTAGTGATCAGATAACTCTGCCGGAGTTTCGATGATCTTCAAATTAAAAATCACTTTGATTATATCCGATGGTACATTTTCTCTTTTCATCTGATCGAGTAGAGTTCTCAAGAACATTATTCTTGTACCATCATTGATCCTTAAGAGATTATTTCCTTTATATACTTCAAGGATGACATTTTCCAGTTTTCTTTCTCTTATTAACAGACTTATAAGATGTCAAAGTTCATTGCATCCATGCCACCACAATATAATAAATCTCTTCATGATTAATTTCTTGTCTTTGTGATAACTTCACACAATAACTTATTTATCTTTTACTAGTTTTACACTTCAGGTGCACGGACTACTGGTCCAAAAATTTCTCTTCAGAGATTATAATGATAAGTCTATTTTTCCTTTCCATTTTGGCCAATCATTACTTTCTGTACACATTTCAATAGACTTTCTTTCATGATCCTCTTCATAATATCAACTGCCCATGCATGCAAAATACTACGACGTCGATTTGCTTTTTGATTCCCATATTATTTCTAACATGACATAGCTAGCTACCTCTTTTCATTGTCAAGTACTTGAACTTTTTATTTGTCATGTTGATGTCTCTTCTGGAGATCATTCAAAATATTTATTACCTCGATTTGGTCAATCTCAATTTCTGCTCCTTTCTTTTTACGAGAATTTATATATGGAACCAAATAGGTCTATCATGCTTCATGCGATCTTTAGACTCACTAGTAGTTTGATATAGTCCTTCTAGGACATACATTTAATTGGAGCATATACAGCTGGCATAGGTGATTTCATCACTCTATTGGGATCATCAAAGGCATATGTCAATTAATACGCTAATAATGTACATTCTCTAGTCCGAGGATCATTGATAATTCATAGCTACTTATATCTTTTCCCAGCTGTTTATTTTCTCCCCCTAATGTTGGAAACTGACTCATTATAATGAGAATATACAAGTCGAGACTTCAATAAATCCTTCTAGGATAGCTCTAGACACTTATTTAATATTCATATCCAACATATATTTTTCTCCTCTTTTGAGGTTCCATCTTATAGCGCTGTGGTGGAGCACTTTTCATATTCAAATATCATTCTGATGAAAATTATTTGGTTTCTGATCCTAAACCAATAATGATGGGGAGAACTATTAATTATTCATTGGCATGATGCGAATCAATGGTGTTAAACCATTTTGTGTATGAACATGAACTCCAGGATGTTAGATACTTTATTTATGTGGGTATTCAAACATAAATTCACCAGCATTATCAAATAACCTTGCAAACTTCAAGTTGCAATTTCATGACAAGGAAACATGTGAATATTTAGTCGATTTGTTCATCGAGTCAATGCGTCCATTAAATCAATGCATCTAGTATCTAAAATTCACATAGTGGGTGATCAGCCCATAAGTATCTCTTTGTATATACTTCTAGAAATAAACATATTCCAGTTTATTTTTCTTATTGGTGAATGCTATTATCATATTACTTTCTGAGCAATCAACATATGATAAATAACTAGAAAGAATCTTCTGGTTCTTTACGAAATATCCACACACTTTTATAAATTTCCGCATCATCTACTAAACCAGGATGACCAATCCGGTTAAGCCAAACATTTAAATTCTTAGTAAACTTCTGATTTACTTTTCATTCTCAGTAAACTTCTGGTTTACTTTTTCATTCTCGGTAAACTTCTGGTTTACTTTTCATTCTCAGTAAACTTCTGATTTACGAATCTTTGTGTAGTACAATCTAGTTCAAAATATGTAGATCCTCTTAAATACTTTCAACCTTGGGAAAAACTTGTGATTTGGAGATATTCAACAATTCTTTCACTTTTCGTATGAAAAATCTCATAGATTTATTTTTATGAAGGATTCATCAATCTCATTTTTAGTGTAAACATAATCTTCTAGATGTTTCACTTAAAGTATATGAGATTTTTTAACTCTTCCCCTCGAGATGATAACACTGTAGTTATATTGATCTCGAAATGAATCCCATTTTTAGAATCAATAATATATCCTACTTGGATCATTTCTTTTATCTTAGATCCTTCTTTTTGAGACTTAAGAGAATAGAATGTATCAAATATTTCAATAACATTCTCACAGACAATGCTATCTATGTGCTCTTCTGGAGCATTCATATATATGATTTATACTACTTTTATTGTACTCCCACAAGTTTCTTTCTTTTTCTATTTACTCACTTCCGGTGAAAATATAAATTCTTAATATTAAATCATCGATCTCAATTTTGACTATATTCATATCAAGTTTCACATATGCGACCGACAAATATTATTTATGTGATCCTTTCTTCCTTAGTGTGTTATATCCACATTCACTTCAGGGAATGGAGTATAACCAACATGACATATTTATTTATAGACTTCAAGTCTTATAATGTTAGATGTAAAAACTCGTATACACTCTAAACGATATCATCTTGCTTTTAAGATTTTTCCAAAGAACTCTTGGATCTTTTATGTCCAAGCTGTGAACATATTCTTCAAGATATGTCACTTGTAGTAAACTTTAATTATTAAGTAGTGAATATAATCTTCAAGATATATCACTTATTATTTATGTGAGATTCCTTAATTCTCTCCCTCAATATGATGTAACTTCAATTTCATTCATCTCGAATGCAATTTTACTTCAGAATCAAAAACATACCCAACTTGGATCATATGTATTATGATCTTATTACTTTGAGACTTGGAGGAATATAAGTCGTTAATGATCTCAAAATGAGTTCCCACGTATAATACTGTGTATGCTCTTCGAAAGTCTCTAATGAGCTTTATATACTTGATATTGTACACATATTAAATTCATTTATTCTTATATGAGAGAAAAATATTTTCATTCTTGCCATCTTTCCTTTCTCACTTCTGGTGAGAATTTAAATTTTTATAGAAAAATTTTGAGTTTGATCTTGACCATATTTGTTACATCTACATTCATGACCATTTCCATCACCACTTCTTTGACTTAGTATTATAAGTGTACTTTCTAAGTCACATTCACTTCAGGGAATTGTTCATAACTAGTTAGATATGATTCATAACTTTCATTATCTTGCTAACCAACAAAGAGTTAATAAGTTTAAACTGCTTCTTGAACTCTGTTTTATGTCTTCGAGACATGTATGTACACTTTTCATAGTTTTATGTCTTCGGGACATGCATGTCTTCAGGACATGTGTGCAAGGTAAGACTTTTCCTTTCTCAATATGTGATGTCACTTTTCTTCAGAAAAATAACTCGTTGGACATGATTCATTATTTTGTTCAACCGCGAAGGGTTCATAATACTTTCTTGAATCTCTTTTAGTATAATATTATGTTTGCTGGACCATAATATTTACATCAAATGTAAGTGTATCTTTCTTTTCTTTAACATATATACACTAATGAAACAATTTACCATATATATATATATACATACCATAATTACGTATATATACATAATCAAACCAATCAATATATTAAAAGGTTGATCAAACATTAATTACATAAAACCATATATATAACTCATTATAAAAATTACCGAACCAAAATTCTTTCCAAGTCACATTACTATTTTAATAGAAAATAATCAATTTCTTTTAATTGTTAAATTCGTTTTTTTTTCTTTTAAAAAGATTTAGTAACTTACTTGAAAAATATTGGAGAGGTTATCGGAAAGAACTCGCCAAAATATTCACAAAATCTTGACAATCGTGAAATTGGTTCCTCCTCCACACATGGAGGACACGAGTATCACTGGCAATCAACGATTGAATTTTTTTTTTTTTCTTCAGTCCTAAGAAGCATGAACAATATGTTAAAAGGGAAGGAGTTTTGATTGATAATTAAATCAAACGGTTAAAAACAAATTCATCGACACATGTATGAATACGAGGTCAATAATGAACACTAGCTTTACTATTATAAATCATGCAAAATCAGATTAAGCAAAATTCAATAATGAAACAAAAAGCAAAACATACATCCTTTATCAAACCAATAAACCAGATCGATAATAAAACAGTACTTGATAATCGATCAGCTACATTCAATACTCGAGAACATAAATTAATAAAGTATGAGAGGATCAACTTATCTCTATGAAAACGAAGTGAAAGTAGGTGACTCGGTCAAACTGAGACGAAACAATGTTGGCTAGGTTTTGTGTTTAAGCTGCTAGGGTTTTACTCAGCTAGGTAGATCTATCGTGCTAATAACGTGTTGTGATTAAAGAGAGATAAGAGAGAATTGTATTGTATTCCATGAATAATCAAGAGTATATAGAGGATACAATAGCTTGGAGAAGAAGTAGAGCTTGGGGAACAAGTATAGAATATCTCTAGAATATAGGCCTATAATGGACATCCATCTAATGGGTTTATAACATGTTGAAGATATTTTCTTTTTTTTTTCTTATTTCCTCAAACTTATGGAAATGTATCTCAAAAGAAGGAAAAAAAAACTAAAATTTTGTTTTTGCTTAACTTTAGAGCTTAAAACAAATATTATTTTTTATTTTTTATTTTTTAAAACAACTAATATTATATTTCTTTCTTTTTTTTCTTTCTTTTTTACTTAACAGAGCAAGAAACTGAGATTACTTTCTTTTTAATGGACTCGAGATGCGTAATAGCAATTGAGCCCTTCTTTTGGAATTTTTTTGCTCAGTGATCAAAAGCCCATTAAAATCAAACAATTACGGCGCATGTTTATTATTAGGGACAAGAGTTTAGAACGCATGGGCTATATTAAAAAAAAAATTTGTTAACAATTAAATTAGTACTTGGAATTATACAAATAAATTCTAAATAAATTTAATTACAATACTAAATTAAGTTAAGCTCTATATTTTAAAATGGTCGAAAGTTTTATAGTTCAAAAAAATAAATAAGTAAAATTGGTACATACATTATATTATACTAGGTGAAGGACCCGTGCGTTGCACGGGTTTGTTATTTGAGTTTTTATTTGCTATGTAATTATTTAAATATTGGTGTAATACATAGAATGAAACTGAAGACTAAATTTATAGAAGAGGAATGGTCCAGAATGATGAACGTTAAATAAAAATTCTTGTTAAAATAATAGCGTATTCCGTTTGGTAATAGGATTAATGATTAAACTTTTATTAGCAAAAAAAATTATTTAGTTTTAAGCAATTATATAATAAGATATATTTGTTACGATCATGTTAATTATTATGTTTGACACATTAAACCTTATATAATAAGATATATTTGTTGATCGTTAGCAATTACTCCATATATTTATTTAGTTTTAAGCTATTATCTTATTTTCGTTAGAATAAAATAATTTGACGCAAAATGTCTGTAGGTCTATTCTATTCTATTCTTTCACTTCATATGGTCCAAATTTTTCTTTTCGTTTTGACGGGAAAAATATCTGTATATTTTTCATCACCTAGATTTTACATCCATGCTAGGCTTTAGTTTTTTCTATCAAAGAGTTTAATATATATTTTAGCTTGCTTATTTTTAAAGTAGCTAGAGGTTGTCATACATGAATGAAAATATATCGTTGTAAGAAAGTGAAGGATTCGTAAATAATTAAATTATTAGTTGTGTATACATAAAGTTCTAATGTTTAGATATGATTGGGACATATCTTTGAACTCAACCATTCATTAGACTTTTCATAACCATGGAAGTAAGAATGAAAAAAACATAGAAATAAGATTTTTGGATATTTTGGCTTCATATTTGGAACAAAGCAATCTAGTAGTTGAAGCGGAAAAAAAAGTAAAAATCAAAACATTGAACGTAAACCGAGAGATGGTGCATGGCACTTCCTCGGATGTTGGCTTCTCTTCATCTGGTGATGAAATCGATAACTCCATCACCATTAACCAGCGCCCCGCCGACATGGTTATCGGATCTCACCTCCTTCATCAGTGTTACTATCTCCGTCCAGTCAACATCTTCTCTCCTCTTCTCAAATTTTGTTCACGATTGCCTTCATAGTGATTTGAGTCACCGGCATCCATCAATATCAAATGAACTCGTGATTCCAAATTGAATGTCTTCCACATCGTCTTCTTCATAGCTAGTTTCATCGTAATTAAATCATGTCATAGATAAAAAAATTTCTAAATAGAGATAGAGAAACCACTAAAGTCACAAAAAGGAACAAACCAAAACATTAATTAAAAACTATAAAAGCACATCCACGGAAAAATCATAACTTTTGTTAATATGCGCAGCGGAGCGGAATCTAGAAAATATACAAACGAAAATCTGATATACATTCGAACAAAACAATAACAAAATGATGATCAAAGCAATAAAATTCGATCAAAGAGAACAAATCGACGTGAATATAAGAGATGCCTTAATATAGACTAATAAATTTGATTATTAAGATTTTATCGCAGAAATTATGTTATTCAGTAAAATCAACAAAATATAAGAAGTTAGAAATAATAAAAAACCAAAAAGAAAGAAACATGAAAAGACCTTTCGGTCCAAAGAGAGCTTGTGATTCTTCAATGTTTTTAGTTCTATCTTCTGATTCGTGTCTTGTTCACAATATCAAAATAGATTTGTAAGAAAAGAAAGAGATAATTCAAATCGAACGCACAAGCAAATCAATAGGATCAAATCGTAAAAAAATAACATTTTCAGACATACAATCAACAAAATAAAAAATTAACTAAAATATTTACCCCCAAATAAAAATTAGATGAAAAATACACGGAGAGCGCCTTGATATGAAATCCTCCGTGTCATGGAATCTTGTTCAAAAACATAACAAACAGAACAATTTACAACAAAATCAGGCGTAAAACCATATAAATATAGATACAAATAATAAGATATATATAACATAACAAACAGAACAATTTACAATAAAATTTATTATTTAAAAATAAAATCAGGCGTAAAACCAAATAAATATAGATTCAAATGATAAGATATATATTCAAAGGTAATATATACAACAAATTACCTATGATGTTAGGCAGACGAAAGCTTATTGGGAAATAAGGAAAACCATTGAACATCAAAAGGAGTACACAAACTAAATCAAACTAACCAAAACACGTTAATATAGATAGTTTTTAAAAATATATATATACTTACACGAATCTATGGAGTTTTGTCGAATGATAAATCAAAGCTAAGTCACCAAAAAATTCATCTTTTAAGAGTTTTATTGCCCAAGTAGCATACCAAACAACCCACGGTCTATATATCTAAACTCTCCATTGACAACATGATAACAAACAAATCTGAAAGTGATGTATATAACTGAAAATCAATCCACATACTCGCTTGTTTGATTGTTGCGATACACTCATCATCATAAGAAAACAATTCACAACTCTGAAAGTGATGATTCCTAGCAATGACCATACTACAATGAATTAAAAAAAAATTATAATAGAACAAAAATAAGTCCGAGAATCCAAGACGAAACAATAACGATACAATTATGAATAAAAAATTGGATGGACCAAACAAAATTCCAAGAATCCATGACGAAAAAAATAGAACAAAAAGATATATATTATACACATTAAGCGAAGACGACATACCTTAGCGATTGAAATTCCAAGAATCACAACCTACAAAACAACAAACAAACCATGTTTTGTACACCAGATCATGCAAAATTATTAGGGAATAAAATTATTAAAACTTGAAAACAAACTCTCGAAACTATTACTTTTTGAGAACAATTAATTTGATAGAGAGACTAAATCACGATCTGTTTGGAATCGTAAGAAAAAGGAGGTATATATATAAAACAATAGAAAAATAGATAACAATGAAAATAGTATAGATGCGATATGAAAGCCTTATATGTTTATAGATGCGACAATTATTATTATTTGAAATATTGATTTTTGAACGAAAAGGAATATTTGTAATTATCAATTTTTTTGTAAAAAGAAAAGGATCATAAGTTAAATAAACAATTAGATATGATTTTTGAATGAAAAATAATATTTGTAATTATCAAGTTTTTTGTAAAAAGAAAAGGTTCATAAGTTAAACAAACAATTAGATATTAATTAGAAAAAAAAGTTACCTAAAATCTCACGTGGACGTCCTAGGAGCGCTATAATTAACAACAACTTTTATTTATTCTTGGAATACATAAATACATATATCTTTCTATAATAATATAAGATTAGGATATTGCTCATGTATTCATTCATATTTTATTATGTTTGACGCATCAAACTTTATATAATAAGATTATAAGATAGATTAAAGATCATTGGTAAGTCATAAGAAAATTTCATTACTCATGATCAAGGATCATTACAAACAAAAGTATGTTGTTGGTTTTTTTCTGTTACTGTAAAAACCTATAACTATAGGATCGTAATAATAGAACAACATAGATCGAAAGAGATGTTTATGCAATCATCCAACATGAAGAACAAAATGCAATGAAGCAAGGGAATGAAGCCTTTAGAAGTCGAAGTTGGAAAAAATACAATCTTTATAGCTTCTTTGATATGTTAGGCTAGATGTTTAACCACTGTTTAACCACTAAGGATCATCTACTCCATGTCGAGAAACCAATGCCCTAAACCCATAAGCTAGAAAAAAAGAGAAAGATCTAAAGGAATCAGATTCAAGTATAGTAAGTTCTTTGCTTGAAAGCCTTTTGAAATGTTCTTTCACCAATCTTTTTGAGTCTTACTTTCTGAGCTTCTTCCTCGCCATTTCTCAATACGAGGCTGGAGAAAAAACAAAAAAGAAGAACGAAATCAAAAATAAAATTGATAAACCACTACAAGAAAACATGGTGGGTTTCGACCAAATTAACATGGTCAAAATATTTATTGATCCATTTTCAACCAAAATATGATGGAAATTGGAATTGGTCGACAGTTGATCAAAAAGTTGTGACTACTAAAAGTGGTCGATAAATAGTCATAACATTTTGACCAAATATCGACTAAAACAAATTTTGGTTGAAAACTAGTTGACCATTTTTGACGAACAATACTTGACATAAATTAGTCAAAACCTTATCAACCATATATCGACTATATAGGTAGCTCGTTTAGAGTGGTCAAAACATAGTCAAAATGTTTCAACCAATTTTTGACCAATTAAAACTATTGTTGATTAAAATAATTAAAATTATTAATTTATTAATTCTTTACTCTGTGTTATTTATTATATCCCCTAATTTCTTTTGTGAACAATTACGTAGAATTATAAATAGAAATGCTTAATATATGTAATTATAATATTAATTATGCAGTGTTAATTAACTTTATATAAAACTAGAATTTTCTCGCGCTGCGCGCGAATATTTCTTTTACAATTTATTACATTTAGAGATAAATAGTTTGATAAAATAACCAATATTCTAAAATCGAAAATACTAATTGGCTTGAAATGAATTAGTTTTTTTCTCTTATCTAAATTGCATGAATATGAAAATGATTCTTAACTATTTTGGAATATGATTATTACTATTTGAAAGTATATATGTTTGTTTAAAACTTTTTTTGATTACTATGACTTTTTCTTTGTAACGTTGATAATATGAAACTATTGTTTGAACAGAAAGCTTAGTTATTTAAAATTAAAATACAAAGTACTTGCAAGGTTAAAAAATGCATCTCTTTTTCACATATTGATTTTGCAATTCCTCTTGTATTGTTTCCAACATATTAACTGCAATTACATCCCATGAGGAATATTATATCATTTACATAATAAATTAGCACTTTTATTTTCTCTTCTTGTTATAGTTACATGTAAATTAGCTTTTGGATTAAAATTAATCTTTCAATTTTTAAGCATATATTATTTTCTATAAATATTTATAAGTTGTTTCTTAAAAAAATAGTTTCTCTTATTTTCTTTTGCATTTTAGTTATGTATAATTATCTTTTCGTTATGGGAGAATTAGGTTTTATTTGAAGATATCTATTTACTATGAATTTTATTTAGATTTAAACTTAATTATTTAAAACTAAAAATACAAATGGTTACAAATGCATATATTATCCCTAAGATATTAATTGCACTAACATCACATGATATATATTATATCAATTATTTAATAGTTTAGAACTATTATTTTCTCTTCCTCTTATAGCTACATTGAAAATTTTCTTAAAATAATAACACAAAATAATATAGAAATTTTCATCTCGTATGGTTTTCAAAATATTAATTGTACTTGGATCACATGATATATATATATATATATATATATATATATATATATACTTAATTTTTTTTTTTGACAACCAAAATATACTTAGGGACATTTACAAAAATGTCACTTTTCAAATATGCCACTCTTGTATTATTTTCTTACCAACATTCCACTTATAAATCCGTTTAAAAACCTATATCTCAAAATTTTCAATTTTAAAAAATGTTTTGATCCCCCACAAACCTTAAACACAAAAACTAAACCATAATATAACATATTTAACCCAAACATAAATGATTTAAAAATTTGGAAAAAGTGATAGTGACATTTTTGAAAAGTGGTATATCAAAAGTGGTATATCTTGAAATTTCTCATATACTTAATAATGTAGGATTGTTATTTTCTCCACTCTTAATAATTACATTTAAATTTTCCTTTTGGGTTAAAATAAAATTACCACACATAATAATATTTATTTTGTTAAAATTATATTGTTCTTTCTGAAATATTTACAATTTTTTTCTTGAAACAAATAGTTTCTCATATCCTCTTTTTGACTTTAGTATAATTGACATAGTCCTCTTTTCGTTATTTTATTGATATAGTCTCTTCTTATGAATTTTGATAGTTTCTCATATTCTATTTTTACATTTGTTATGTATAATTACAATAATTGGCTTAAGTATACCTAAATTTAATTTGTTTTCTCTTTATTAGATGTAATAGCTATCAACCTATATTTTGCTTAGCGAATTAGTTATAGATCAATTGTTTGTTTAATAACTTTTAAAATTCTTTAAATTTATATTAATATAAACAAATTTATTTAACTTTTCTAATTTTTAATAACTATATATATTAAGTTAATGTTGAGATTTCAAGTTCAAGCTAGAATATGGATAATGACTTTTCAAATTCTTTTCATTATATTACAATCAAATGAATTAAATTTAGAATTATAAAATAAAAATAAAATAAAATAGGATTTAATAGTGATGTGGATGATGAGGTGGGTTAAGGAGAAGAGAGCAAAGCTAACTTTATATATATAGATTTTGACCATATTTTTAAATTTTGAAAAGTTTTATAGTTGGTAAAAGATAAACATAGGTAATAGTTTTTCATTTGCCCTTTTAAAACTTTCTCTCTCTTGAAACTGCCTACCTTCTCTCTAAGAAAACAACAACAAAAACAGTTCATCTGTCGTCGGAAGCCCAATGTCTGGCTGCTGGCCGGCGTCGTGGCTTTCGTTTCTTTTAGATCTTGTTTATTTTGTTCTCTTTGGTTCTAGGATTTTGGTTTCGATCTAGTCTGATCAGAGCGTTTGTTGTATATATCTTCCGCTTAGACGGATGTCTTTCTTCCGGCGTTGACCGGATCTAGTTTCCGACTATGATCGGATTTTAGTTTCTACTCCTTTCCAAATCAGATTTTACGGAGGCAAAATTATATTCTCCCGGATCTGTGTTGTTTTTCTTTTCTATCTTCATATCATCTCCTCCCTGGCGAGGAATTAGTTTCCTCCTTGATCCTCATCTTTAAAAACCTTGGTGGTTTTGTGAGGTTTGTCATGAGATTTGTGATGGTCTGTTTTAATTTCAGTGAAGGAGAGCAACTATTATTCCGGTTGGTGGTTCGTGTCGGATTTGGAAGTAAAAGGAGTGAGTTTCAGAGACATGGGGAGAAAATTGAAGAGTATCGGTGGAGATTTCCGGTGTGTCAGAATTTTCAGCCGGTGGTGCTTCTTGTTCAGCTTGGAGGTTGCACATGTCCTTACACGTGGTGATCATGCAACTCTGTTATTATTATCTTTAATAATAGTGGTTGTAAGTAGTTTTCATTATTACTCTAAGTTGTAATTTCTCCTATTGTCATTAATGAAACTTTCAGACGACAAAAAAAACATAGGTAATAAAGTACATACAATATTATGTATCATAAATTAAAAATTATCCATGGCCATTACAAACAAAATAGCAAAAAAAGAGTAAAAAAAAGTTAGAAACTTTAACGTGTAATATTGGGCAATTAACACAATTTTTAAAAGCCCATTAACACATTTGTTTCAAAACTTAAAACAATGGAGTTGTCTTCTTCGTACGAGTTTGGCTTCGACAGAACTAGGTCTATTTCCAAGAAAAAAATTACTAAAAGATGTCTTCTAATTTTGTTAATCCTCGAGAATGGATTTACAAGCACACAAATTCAGAAACGGGTGCGATTACAAAAGAGTTTGGAGAAGGACTTACCGAGTTCATGCGATTTTCCACTCGAGACATGCCTGATAGTCCTTGCGTTCGGTGAAATATTAGAAAAGATCAAGATGTTAATAGAATGTGGAATCACTTGTTTAGAGACGGGTTTAGACCAAATTATTTTGTATGGTTTTTCCATGCAGAAGATTCATATACCATGCCTACTAATAGTGAAAATTTGGCGGATAAATCTGCACAACCTAGTATTCAGAGGGAAGAATTAGATACTGAAACAACCAACACTTTTTAAAAAAAATAAAACAGTTGTGGAAATTCTCATAAAATAATTCAATAAATTAATTAAAACAATAATCCAGCCATTCCAAAAATCAAATTCCAGAAATACTACAAAACCCTAATCATCCTCTTCAACTGGCTTTGATTCCGCGATCACAACTTTCTTGTACCTGCAACACATGGAAATAAGAGTTGCGTGAGTATTATCAGAAATACTCAGTAGAGCGGTCATCCCGTCTACCGGATACATAGTAAGGGAATATAGATTATCAATTCTACACGATCAAGCATCAATCCACCAAAAATGATCAAAAACGGCATTTAAAATAAGTGGTGTCGATCGACACACCCACGTGGTGTCGATCGACACTCCATTCATGAACACAATCCTCGTGAAATTATATCAGTGGTGTCGATCGACATTACCACTAGGTGTCGATCGACAAAAATTCACTCTGATACGAACCTAACTTCTTGTCCGTTTCTCTTCTCTACCAGAACAAAACAGAACTGCCTCCTTTTCTCTTAAACACCAAACCTCTTAGGAATCACCAAAACCTCTCTCAATCTTACTTTCTCTCAATTCTGATCAAAAACGCCTTCTTCTTCTGATCATGTGGCCAAAGGCCTTTTATAACGCGTCCTAGGGCTTTTCTCAAACCGACGCCATAAACCGGACAATTCAAATTAAACCGAAATGAGTCCGAACAATGGTGTCGATCGATACCCACCACTGGTGTCGATCGACACCCCTCCAAAATTACTAGAATTTGGTTTTGGGATGTTATAATCCTCCCCCACTAATCTGGATTTGACCTCGAATCCCACAAAATCGTCTATCCAAAGACCAAAACTTGACCCCACTTGGTCAAAATTCATCAGACATTCACTACTCCTAACTCATTACCTTGCCCTCAGGACGCATCCTTAGCAATCATCGTACCATCTACTCATGGTATACAGGGAACCACTTTTCCCCCTAGACTTATACTGAGACCCACCTATCTCAAATAAGTCTCTGGAGACCACTCTCTCCAAAAGAAATGCAGGGAAAACTCACTCCCCTCAAGAGACCCACCCGTCTCCTGATACTTATCCTGAGACCCACTTGTCACAGATAAGTAAGCATCCCACGATACTACACTGGGACCCACTCGTCACTGGTAAGTATAAACTCGTTACTACACTGAGACCCACTTGTCACAGGTAGAACTGTCGAAGACCCACTTGTCTTCCTAAACTGTAATAAGTTACTCGGGAACGCCACTGTCCCTAGAGTAATAATCTCTAAACGTCTATAAACATCTATGACTAGATCTGCCCCACGTGGCCCAAACTCGATATTCCCCACCCGGAATATCACACATCTTATAAATTTCAAAAAAAAAATGTATATTGTTACCACAAAAATAAAAAATACATGAACCAAACCACAATAAGCAACCAGCTAACAAAACCGGAACCGCAAAGAAAAAAGTAAGCTCATGCTGCGACCTGCTTGTCGAACCACTTCCTGAACTTCAACTTCATCTTTGCCTCTGGGTCCCACGTCTCATCCTCTGTACCGCTACAGTCCCACGAGACTCTCAGCAACAGTATCCTTTTCCAGCGCAGAACCTTCTTTCTCTTTTCGAGAATCCTCACAGGAACTGCCGGAACTGTCAAATTTGGCTGTAGATTCTCCAGAATCTTAGCCTCATGCAAGCACTTCCTCAGCATAAACACATGAAGCACCTTGAGGAATGCCTTCATGATTGGAGGTAATTCTAACCGGTACGCCACCGGTCCAACCCGCTCCACCACCGGGAACGGTCCCATAACACGCGGACTCAGCTTGTTCTTTGCTATGGATCTGTTAGGACCCCTCAACATAGCCATCTTGAGATACACACGATCGCCCACTGCGAACTCAAGCTCTCTCCGCCGCTTATCGACATAAATCCTCTGCCGATCCTGAGCCTTCTTCATATTCAGCTTTAAAACATGGATCTTCTCCGTCTTTTCCTGCACGAAACTCGCACCAAAAATGCTCTTCTCCCCTACTTGGGTCCAGCATAAAGGTGTCTTGCACGGCCTCCCATAAAGCACCTCATAAGGAGCCATGCCAATACTCGCCTGAACGTTGTTGCTATACGCAAACTCAGCCAGGCACAAATGATCAAACTCGTGACCACCTCAATGCAGCACACACATCCCTCAACAGGTTCTCCAAGGTCTGCCTAGACCTCCCCGACTGACCATCAATATGCGGATGATACGCTGTACTTTTATGCACCTTAGTACCTATCTCAGCCTGAAAGGCTCTCAAAAACTCGGACGTGAACTTGGGATCCCGATCTGACACTATACTGGCTGGCACTCCCTGCAGGCTCACAATCTCACGCACCAACCTCCTAGCCAAAACTGCAGCTCCATCGATCTTCTTAATAGCCAAAAAATGCGCAGACTTAGTTAGACGGTTTGTAATCACTCCAAAGTCTCATAGGTCTCCGAGTTAGGTAATCCCACCATGATTCCAACGTGATCATATACCATCTCCACTATAAAGTGGGCAACAAAGCAACTTTCTATCTGGAACCTGATACTTCACATCCACACTCTGACACTTATCGCACGCTGCAAACCACTAGCCGGATAACACGGAATTACACCCGCACCTGGAGGTCCATATCCCATCCCATGCTTATGCCACCATCAGGCATTGACTACTCGTACTCATTCCGACATCATCACACTCTCAAGACGTCTCCTTCGAGGTAACGATGCCCATGCCACTCTACTCTTAGGACGTCTCCCTCAAGCTCTAGATATAAATAGGAAAAACGCTTCCTATAGAGTAATCAATTCCTATGTGTACAAGCACCTGGAACTAGAAGTACCTCCGATAAAAATCCACATTCTTAATACTCTAGAACATTTATGCTCCTCCTGCACCCTTTGCCAACACAACTGTTCCTTATCATAATCCAATCATGACCTCTGAAGCTCATTATTAATCCTATGTTTATGCGCACGTTACAAATATTATTACTCTTAACCCATCTTCACAACTCTCGCACTCGCAGGAACGAATCCTTTGAGCCATAAGAAACACATGGACCACCAACCCAATGCTTATACTGGAACCTCAGTCCCGAGTACATACAAGATACCAAACATCTCCAACGGTAGATGAGTTATTCGAGACCGCAGTCCCTAGAGCAATGAATATTAACTGCCTATAAACATCAGCGATTAGAACTGCCTCAGGCGGTCCAGACAAAAACCAGAAAACTCAGTGTACCCATCCCTAGGCACACGCTCGCCATCGCATCCGAAACGTCCCATCCCAAGAGACCAAATACTCCGAAACAACACTCCTCAATGCATCAAACCGACCCAAGACACATCCTCCTGAGACACACAGATACTACACAAAAGTTCCTTCACTACAGCCCACTGCTGATCCAACACTGCAGCCCACTACTGCTCAAACACTGCAGCTCACTGCTGCTCAACTCTACAGCCCACTGCTTCTCAAACACTACAGCCCACTGCTGCTCAACTCTGCAGCCTACTGCTGCTCAAACACTACAGCCCACTACTGCTCAAACACTACAGCCCACTGCTGCTCAAATCTGCAGCTCAAACACTGCAACCCATTGCTGCTCAACTCTGCAGCCCACTGCTGCTCAAACACTGCAGCCCACTACTGCTCAAACACTAATCCAAAACCATAAGCATCGGTGTACACCGCTTAAAACTTACCCGACACAGCAATGCTAAAACATGTGTACTCATTGATGCTTCCATCAGCCTCACAAGGCTGTTCACACACTCCTGAAACAGACAAACGGGACATCTCTCTTGCCCACATCATCTTAGACTGCACCAAAACTCGCAATCCCTTGACGAATCTGCGATAATCACTCGCTAGCTCAAGAACTCCTTATCTCGGTAGCATTATACGGTCTAGGCCAATCACTGCTAGCCTCTATCTGAAGAAACACACAGCTAGGAAAACCCAATTTTTTCTCTTAACAACCATAGCTACTTATCTTCGCAACTCCTAGGCCAAACATTTGCTCTGTCTGAAAGGTCGAGATCCCAGACTCCCAGAATTTCATCATAATACTTTACCGGACTAAGACGACATCCAGCAGCAGCCAAAGATATAACCAAAACTCATCTTATAAATTCAAATAGAATAATCATTTCAACACCAACGAAAATGATAACATTCCAAAACACCAAAGCCAAAGCTAAAAAATTCTGAAACAAAAAAACAAAAGAATAACAACTGAGATAAAGGAACCTCAACTCAATCCTCGTTCTGCGCTCTCAGATCCTTCTCGACCGATGCCGCAGCCATAGCCAATTCCTCCAATGAGGCAAACTTGGAAGCTCTGCATGACACCTTCAGTTCCGACCTAAGTCCTCCCACGAGCCTCCTCATCTGATCCCACTCCTCGTCCATGCCTCTACCTGCATAGACCACTAACTCGCCAAACTCACCATAATACTCGCCTACCGACTGATCTCCCTGAACCAGCTCCCAAAACTGCAACTCCAACCGATCCACTACCTCTTGAGGAAAATACCTGGCATTAAACTCAGCCAAGAATTCTCCCCAAGTCCACACTGTCCGCCTCCTCCGGGCCTCAACACTCCTCCACCAGAGATGTGCATCACCCTCCAAGAAGTGTGTCGCTCAATCCACTCGATATTCATCAGGACATCTGAGAGAGCGAAACCTACGCTCAACCGTCATCCTCCAATCATTAGCTATCTTAGGCCCCCCTCCGCTCGAGAAGGACAAAGAACCAATGCTCACAAACTGATTCACGAATGCTCGAAAAGTCGGATGCTCCTCAGCCACTGGAATCTGCCCTGGTACCGCTCTTGGTAACCTCTCCAAAATCTGGGCTAACATCCTCGCCAAACGATCATATAGACCCTGGGCCACACCTGCAGGAGCACCCCCACCCGGGCCTACTGCAACTCCATCTGCTCCTGTACCAGCACCGGTACCAACAGACACCCTGACACTGCCCCCTGATCCCTCATGATATGTCTGCAAATCAACCTCCTGCTCTGGCGACTCCCTCTCAGCCACCTACTCGAAAGACGTGCCCACACGCCCCCGACCACGACCACAGCCTACACGGCCACGACCTCTGGCACCACCGCCACGACCTCTCGGAACTCTAGCCATTAGACTCTGCGCTTATCAAAGCACCACTAAGATACTAGAAACCACAAAACATGAGGTCACACAAACCATTAAAACACACTTACCGCGGAATCTCTTTAAAGGCCGAAGAGGATGATCTAAGACTACTAATTGTCTAACCACCAATAAACAATTAAATCACATAGTCTTAATTCATCCAATTACCAAGTCCTAAAAACGTCTAGGCTCTGATACCAAATTGAAACAACCAACACTTTTTAAAAAAAAAAATTAAACAGTTGCGGAAATTCTCATAAAATAATTCAATTAAAACAATAATCCAACCATTCCAAAAATCAAATTCCAGAAATATTAAAAATCTAGCAACCTAAACACCAGGTTTCACTAGACTACACGGAAACTACAAAACCCTAATCATCCTCTTCAAATGGCCTTGAATCCGTGATCACAACTTTCTTGTACCTGCAACACATGGAAATAAGAGTTGCGTGAGTATTATCACAAATACTCAGTGGAGCGGTCATCCCGTCTACCGGATACATAGTAAGAGAATATAGATTATCAATTCTACACGATCAAACATAAGTCGACTAAAAATGATCAAAATGGCATTTAAAATAAGTAGTGTCGATCGACACACCCACGTGGTGTCGATCGACACTCCATTCATGAACACAATCCTCGAGAAATTATATCAGTGGTGTCGATCGACACTACAACTAGGTGTCGATCGACACCTCTCGCAGAAAACCTGAACCGAGTCAAAATCTTCTCGAGACTCGAATCCCATTTCATCACGCGAGATCAATCACGATTCCAACACACGAATCACACAAAATAATCACAACAAACAATCCAATCATCGCAATCATTCATTCAAAAGTTCCTAATAACCTAATCTCATATCCACGATCACGCACTCACCTCGATTAATGAATTAAACACACAGATACACGAAATCAGAGCCTCTTACTCGACCCAAAGCTACTGATTCACCTTCTCTAGCACCTAGAACTTAACATTAGGGTTTTCCCCTAAAACGAATTAGGATTTTCTGAAAACAGAACCGACACGCTATATTAAAATCAACGCTGAGGACAAACCATACCTCGGAATAACGATCAGAAATAAGATTCGGAAATTAGACTCAAGGAGCTTTCCAACGACCTATAGATCATCATCTAACTCCTTCTGGAGCTTTGGAAAAACGCCCACGAAGTGGCCAGATCACAGACCCGATTCTGCAGAGACCTCCCTCACGAAAACAGAGATATCTCTTAGTATACAAATCTGATTGACAAACAGATTTGCCTCACGGCTAGCTAAGAGATAGAAGAGCGTACCCACAAATTCACTCTGATACAAACCGAACTTCCTGTCTGTTTCTCTTCTCTACCAGAACAAAACAGAACTGCCAAAACCTCTCTTAAACAACAAACCTCTTAGGAATCACCAAAACCTCTCTCAATCTTTCTTTCTCTCAATTCTGATCAAAAACGCCTTCTTCTTCTGATCATGCAGCCAAAGGCCTTTTATAACGCGTCCTAGGGCTTTTCCCAAACCGACGTCATAAACCGGACAATTCAAATGAAACCGAAATGAGTCTGAACAATGGTGTCGATCAACACCCCTCCCAAATTACTAGAATTTGGTTTTGGGATGTTACAGATACTACTGCTCAGATGGTAACAAATGCATATAGGGAAAATATTCCGTTGTTCATGGACGGTGAAAACCCGATAGAGGAACCTAATTTAGAAGCGAGGAAATTTTTTGATATGTTAGATGCAGCAAAACAACCGATATATGAAGGTTGTAGAGCAGGTCATTCACCTCTATCAGCTGCAACTAGGATGATGAACAGAAAGACTGATTTAAACTTGAGCGAAGATTGCATCGATGCAATTGCTGATTTTGTGAAAGACTATATGCCAGAAGAAAATCTCTCTCCAGCGAACTACTATGAGATACTAAACTGGTAGATGGTCTTGGGTTGCCATTTCACATGATCAATGTTTGCATTGACAAATGCATGATTTATTGGAATTTGGATGCAAGTCGTTTGGAGTGTCGATTTTGTGGTAAACCAAGGTTTCAAGTGACAGGTGGAAGAGTTTGGGTCCCGTATAAGCGTATATGGTATTTGCCATTAATAGCACAACTTTAAAGATTATATCAGTCTCAGCGAACAATAGGGTCTATGAGATGGCATGGTGAGCATTCAACCGATGGTAAAATTGCGCATCCTTCAGATGCAGAAGCATGGAACGTCTACCTCGGATTATGTACAGATGGCTTCAACCCATTTGGAAATCATGGTAGGCAATATTCGTTGTGGCCAGTAATTGTTACGCCTTACAATTTGCCACCAAGTTTGTGCATGAAAAGGGAGTTTTTGTTCCTCACCATCCTGGTTCCGGTCCACAACACCTGAAACGATCTCTTGATGTATTTTTGCAGCCTTTGATTCATGAGTTGCAAGAGTTGTGGAATTCTAGTGTTACAACATTTGATATCTCATGCCAAAAAAATTTTGTGATGAAAGCAGTGCTTAGTGATTTTCCAACATATGGAATGTTATCAGGATGGATGACGCACGGAAAGTTATCGTGTCCATATTGCCAGGATAACACTGATTCTTTTCAATTACAACATGGACAGAAGCCTTGTTGGTTTGATTGTCATCGATGATTTTTACCGTTAAATCATCCGTACCGTCAGAGTAAGAAGTTGTTTCTTAAAAAAATATTGAAGTAGCTCCACCTCCTGAATTAGATGGTCACAGTCTGCAAAAACAATTGAGTGAGTTTGGTGCAGAGAACACTGCTCAATGTGGGAGAAATGGACATTCTCCGATATATGGTTATGGTGTGAACCATAACTGGCACAAACATAGTATTTTTTGGGATTTGCTATATTGGAAGGATCATCTATTGAGGCATAATCTCGATGTTATGCACATAGAGAAGAACTTCTATGATAACATCATGAATACTATCTTAAATGTCCAAGGCAAGACAAAAGATAATTTGAAATCTAGGTTAGACTTGTTGGTGCTTAGCATTCGTGGGGAGCTACATGTCATGGAAAACAGAAAATGTCTGATACGCATTTTCAGATTAGATGTGAATGCAAAGATTGAGTTTTTTTAGTGGATTATCCATTGTGTTAAATTCTCCGACGGGTATGCATCTAATCTACGAAACTGTGTCGACAGTCAAAATGGTAAGTTATCTGGAATGAAAAGTCATGAATGTCATGTTTTCATGCAACGCCTACTTCCGTTTGCCTTTAAAGAGCTTCTACCAAAAAACATGCATGAAGCAGTTGCAGGTATGTAATTAAATTGATTTATTTCATACTCTTTTCATGATTAATATCTTCATCATTGATTGTTTTTTCTTATGTTTTGATCATAATTTTAGGGCCGGATTGGTGCTTTTTCTGAGACTTATGTACGAGATCACTTACAAGTGATGGAATTCGGCATTTGGAACAAAATAAACTTGTGCTGATTTGTAATTTGGAAAAGATATTTCCACCGCCTTTTTTTGATGTAATGGAACATCTTCCAGTTCATCTCCCTCACGAAGCAGCGCTTGGTGAACCTGTCCAATATCGATGGATGTATCCTTTTGAACGATTCATGTTCCATCTCAAGAAAATAGTGAAAAACTTAAGTAAAGTTGAAGGTTCAATTGTGGCTCAAATCATAAACGAAGAGACAGCGAACTTCTCAGCATACTACTTTGCACCACAAGTACAAACAAAAGCTAGAAAACCCATGTGCAACGACGATGAAGGTGTAAAACCTTCTTACCCAACACATGTTCCTAAATATTTTGCACAAGTTGGAAGACTTAGTGGAAAACGCAATAAGAGATGGTTAACGGAAGAGGAACAAAATCATATACATTGCTATATACTTGGGAATTGTGAAGAATTGCTGGCATATGAAAGTTATAATTTTACTACAATCTACTAAGATATTATATTATAAAATAACATCAGTTGATCTTATTTTAAAATTTACTGCATTTTCGATGCGCAAGTTAGGCGAGCATATCCATATTTGTTGTCCGAAGACAAAATTGATAAGATAAAACTAAAAGAGTATTCGGTATGGTTGTCGTACTATGTAAGTTTTTTCCCATGATTCGAATTCTTGTGATTTTTATGGTTACAATATATGATTTTTATATCTTTGTAAACATGCAGGTTCAGACATCGTCTATGAAAGGTACAAAATTTTCATCATGGTTGACAGAGCTAATCGGAGGGACAGTTCTAGTTGCTTGGTGTTCGCCAATGTATTGTACCCGTGGATATTCTTTTCAAATTTACTAAGGTAGCAAAAAGACAACGGTCAATTGCGGTATAGTTTCACGAGCGGGTGGTTTAGAATACTATGGTGTTCTTAAAGAAATCTTGGAAGTTGGTTATCCTCGCATCATTAACTTGAAATGCATTATTTTCATGTGCGACTGGTACGATCCTACAGTTGGAAGAATCAGTTCATTCTTCACGAAAACTTGGCAAGTATGATCCTTTTATACTTGCATCATAGGCCGACCAAGTCTGTTATATACGTTATCCCCAAACTAAGAGCAAAAAAGACCCTTGAATGACAGCTGCTCAGATAAATCCGAGAGGATGGGTATACGGAGTGGTAGAAAATGATCCGTTACAGCAAACTTCATCCCGATTCGTAAGCTTAACTGACCATTTCGTTGAAGACACATCGCTAGTTGATTCACAAAATGTAGTGGTAGAAAATATGTTAGAAGCTTACGAGGAAGAAGTTGGTGATTTCGAGACTTGTAGTGAATCGGCATCTTCGGATTGTTCATCTGATTCTGAATAATTGTACTTGTTTACAACACAAAACCACTATGTTTTTCATTGATCTATGTTTTAACACTAGGTTTCTATTGATTGAACAGGACAAAGTCAAGAAAACTTTTGGGTCGTAACCAAAAGTCAATGAATTTGGTTTCATATGTTCTTTTTTTTTTCTAGTCAAAGAAATTTATAGTTTTCGCAATATTTAAGTTCCATTTTGTTTTTCTCGTGGAGTAGTATACGATAACAATAACAAAATTGACGGAGATCATGTTCCTTAAATAACAATACCAAAATTGAGTCATGTAGCAGAACAGTTTTGAGCAGCACCAAGCTTGCTCCTTTCAAACTCTTGCCATGTCAAATCAACACAAAGGACAAGACCAATCTTGAATTAGAACAGCTAATCTTAAAGAAGCACTACCATAAATTTGATGCTCAATTTTCACGCAAACTAATTTCTCATACTTGTAAACTCAGCAAACTTTAGACCAATAACAATATTCAATCACGTGAATCAAAGCAAAAGCCACGATCGTTTATGAAAAAGTCACTTATCATTGCTCATACCAACCAGAAGTCTCATTGCTCTTATTTTCATATTCATCAGATATCTCTTTAATTGTTGAACAATTTGAACTCAATAGAGAATCACTTTTATTTGTTAAAGCTCATTTATGTGGTCCAGCCTAGAGGTAGATAAACACAAACCAAACGCGAAATCATTGACTTTCCAATCAAATATTAAAACCCCATATTCTTAAATCAAGTAGAAAACTTTGAATAACAAAACTAATGAGAACAAAGTCAAAACTACTAATATTAGACTCTTTATAATCTTTTATTCGTCTTCAAGCTTCGCCGACTTAATATATACCGGCATCTGAACCCAATGATCGTCGTGTTTTTGGTTGTCGATAACCTAGAAAGAAATATTTCACATTAGTGTCAAAAAAGTAAAAAAAAAATATTTCACGTTTTACAAAATCAATAAAATTCTTATAGAAATAAATTTTAATCACAAAATTTTGAGTTTTTTGTCCGAACAGTAGAGATGTGGTCATGACCTCCATGTTTTCGACTTTATATTTGTGGCTTCGTTTTCTACATTTGAAAATCAAAAGCCCTTGTAGATAACAAAGAGAGTGAAATATGAAAATGCAAGACCTAAAGGAGTTATGTACCAAAAGGAGTCGTTGTACCAGCAAATGTACAACAGGAGTTCGAGTGGCACAAATGAGTTTGGGCTCTAACCTAATTGAAAGTATTCTTGCCGACTGAAACAAATAAAAGGAGGCAGAAGATTTTCAAATAGGTTAGCAAGTCCTGTACCAGCAGTTGTACCACACGTAGTACAACCGGAGCTAAAGCGAGTACAAATGACTTGGGCTTTATGGAGTTGGGCTGTGGCCTAGGTTATGGTTTGGAGCCGTCATGAAGTGAAGCTGAGTGGCGGCCAAGGATCTTTTAGTGAAGAAAAAGGAAACGAGAAGATCAAAGAAATATTTAAGGAAGATTTAGAAAGATACAAGATCTTACCAAAGTTGGGAATATTCCTATAGGTATATATAGGGAGTTTGATGCGGTTTGTGCAGTTAACACAATGGAGCATTACAATCTTTAGCAAAGGGATTTAGGGTTAGAAAAGAACATCTTTGAACAGTTAGGCTAGGATTGACGAGAACGATAGGAGACGTGTAAGTTATCTTATCATATCAATCTAGTGAAGTTTTGGAAAAGAAAACTCTTGTGTATTGTGTTCTTGAGTTGTAGCAGTACATGTACTAGTAGCTAATACATCTACAAAATACCTATGAATCAAAGAGAAATATGTGATTTGTTAGAATCAAAAGTTTTTTATTTTTTTGAGAAGAAAGGATCAAGTTATCGTGAAATCTATTTAACAAAATGGAAGAGAAGTGTATAATGTATATAGTGATTAATAGTGATCGTGGATTCGTGGGTTAGACAAAATAAAAAAAAATATGAGTGGATTCGTGGGGAGAAGAATCTGAGAGAATTTGATATATATATTTTTTTTCAATGAGGAAGTGAAAGGAAAAGAAAATCTCTCAAGACCGTAATGGTACATACATTATATTATAGAGAAAATTAGATAGATTAAAAATTATGTTACTTCATATGGAGAAAGTTGCAGTTTATTGAAAATTACTTGTGATTTATAGAAATAGGATAATTAGTTCAATAAAACACCTTATTGAAAAGCACATGTTTATCATCCACTTTAGGGCATGTGCATTGGAGACCTTGTGAATAAGTATCTAAAAACTTTTTAGAATTAAATATATTAAATTTAGGACACTTGAGTGTCTAATACTAGAAAAAAGATCCAGGATTAGATTTTTTTTGGTTTTATACACTCAAGTATCCTAAATTTAATATATTTAATTCTACAAAGTTTTTAGACACTTCTTCGTAAAATCTCGGAAAAAACTGTCTATTTCCCCACCGTAACTTTCACATACACATATAACTCCACGAGATATTTTGCTCTGTCCAGATATCCACCAAGTGGAAGTTCCATGTCTATTTTCCCACCAAATCGAAGTTAAATGTCTATTTCTCCACCGTGTAAATTTGTATCGGTTTCGTTGGTGAACCAAAATCAAACCCAGTAAACCGTTACTTAACCGAATCACAACCCGATAAACCCAATCCTTTTTAAAAACTCCGACCCAGGTACAACCCGACCCGACTTTCTCGCTTTTTAGTTCGATTTGGTGTGATTTTAGTTCGATTTGGTGTAATTTTGGTTCACCAAGATCCAAATCGAAGTTAAATGAGTAAAGAGCATGGATCTTCATCTTCGGCGTCTGTTTCTGGTTCAAGAGGAAGAGGAAGAGTTTTCGGACTTCCTGCCTTCTCTCATGGAGCCTGCTCAAATCGATTGGAAACGAATCGATTCTCGTTTTGTTGAAGATGTTTTCTACGAACGCATAAGAGCTCCAAATTGGGTCGATTTCTCGGCCCCATATCATTTAGACTCCATCGACGATGATGCTTGGTTCTGCAAACCTGGTAACAATCTCTCTGTTTCACTTTTGATGGGTTCAATTTCAACTGATTAATTATGGCTTTGTTTCTCAAATCAAGAATGTAATCATCCCAAGAGACCTGAAGATTTCTTCTTAACGCCTACTTCTTCCAAGGTTTGCTTTCTTTATTTTCTTGTTTCTTCATAAAAATATGAACCAGAATTGAAATTTTACTGTTTAAGTGCTTGAAGAAGCATCCAAGTCTGAGGGATACAAATGAGACTCCAGGGTCTAAAGAAGATAATCAGAGGTACTTTTGAGAGAACAAAAGATTGCTGCAAATCAGAACAAACCCACCATCTCCTCAACTACGGTATGTCGTCTAGTACCTTAAATCTGACATCAAAAGACCCTTTTTGAGATATTTGGTTGTCTTTTGAACAGGAAAAGGGAGGAATGGTTGAAGAAATGGTGAAAAGAAAGGAAGAAGAAGAAGCAGAAGAAAAGAGCAAAGAAGCTAGGGGGGGCTTAGATGTTCTCTGGTTCTTAAAGCCTTGCACAATGTCCAACTAATAAAAGCTTTTTCCTTTACCAATTTCTTTCTATATTTGATTCATTCTTTTGTTCAATTCCATCATTTCGTAATAATTCAACTGTAACTAAAGAGATGATTGATCTTGCTTCTGATGAGGCAATTTGTATCATCAAATCTCGCTTTTTCTTAACATACATACATACATATTTGTTTGAAATAAACAAGAGAAATAGAGAATCAGATCCATCTCTAATTTTATTAAACATCAACAACAACAACCAAAAAACCTAAATCTCTCTATCGAATTATCCCAAATCGAAACAGTACGTGATCAAAACACAAAAGAAAAGAAATATAGGAGAATATATATATGTATATCTACAGAGAAAGACGAAGAAGACGAACAGATGTGTTAAATTAGGAGAGAGGACGAGAAGAGGAGAAGACGAACAGATTTGTTTCGGTTTACTATACAATCGGGTCAAAAACCATGTTTAATCGGGTCAAATCTCGTTTTAATTCGGTTAAGATGGTTTTCGTTGGTTAAACAAGGATTACGAAACAGAAAACCAGACAGAAAATCGATTTGTGGAGAATTAAACATGGAACTTCAATTTCATGGAGAAATAGACATTTAACTTCGATTTGGTGGGGAAATAGACATGGAACTTCCAGTTGGTGGATATCTGGACAAAGCAAAATATCTCGTGGAGTTATATGTGTATATGAAAGTTACGGTGGGGAAATAGATAATTTTTTCTAAAATCTCTAATGTACATTCCCTTATTAAAGCGTAAACAAAAAAACAGATATATCCAAATAAAGATAACACACGTAGGAGAGACTGTGGCACACACTTGTCATACGGAGATGGCGAGAATGAGAGTTAAATGGCTATCCAAGTAGTCACACGTGCCTTACTCAGACGGCAGAAGACACGTGTCTTGGTTGAAGTATCTTGATCTTGATGAGGTGTGAGTTACTCAGCTCCTAAACTCATCAGGAAAAATCGATACGTATCTACTACAAATAAAAAGTGAGAGACTTCTAAGAAGAAATGTTGAGAAATTATGTGACCTCAAAATCAATTTCCAAGCCTAATATAAGTGCATCATCTCTATACTCTCTTTACCTTAAGGTATATAAATACTAATAAATGAAAGAGATAATCCGAATATGAAAGAATCTCAAGTCTATACATAACTCTAGTGTCATCGTTTCGAGTTTTTCATTTATTTAAATAGGTGTGGGTATTTTTAATCATTCAGCTGAAATAGTTTAAATTCTAGAGTTATCCAGTTTGTTAGTTTTTTTTTTATTATTGGTATTATTCATGTTGCGTTTTGGCATGGTAGTGATACTTGAAATGAATTCAATAGAGAAATTTTGGTAATAAATGTTACTAACTAGGGAGTAAAGTTGATTTTCTATTAAAAAAAAAAAGTTGATTTTCTATGCTCAAACATCCTACGAATGTGGTAACGCCATTACGTTAGTGGATCCGATCATTTTTGGATTATAAAACTCACAAAAATCTCACAATTTTTTGTATAATATCTATCGCATATCTCTTTATGTAGAGAGGAAGTGCGAGCGGAGGGAGGGATGAGGGCAGAGCTCCTTCGACGGCGGAGGAGTTCACTAGACAAGGTGTGGCTAGCCAGACGGCGGAGAAGGGAGTGGCTGCGGCGGCCAATGTCTCCGGTGATTTTGAGGCGAAAACGGAGGAAGTGAAAGAGGAGATTAAAGAGAAGGAAGAGGGTAAAGATCATCACAAACCGGGAAATGATGAAGATGGTTTACCTTTCAACACTATGAAAGGAATTTGAGTTATCATAGCAAAATCGAGTATACGAAAATATACTAAATATACGTGTTTCAAAGTTTATATATATAATATTAATCGAATGTCTAGAGGAAATGGTATGTTTGTATACTTTTTTGGACGGATATATCTACACTTTTCGTAACTACATCTATCGCGATAACATAATGGTGTTTTGTTCATTCTACACATAACGCTACCTTGTTTTTTATTTCACAAGATAGTACAAACATTTTACTCTGCTTTTTGGTAAAATCTATCTTTTATTATAATAATGATATTCACATTTTTAGCCCCAAAAAAAAAATGCTATATGAGAAAATAATCAAACAATCTTTGGTAATATTAGATGGTTTCATTTTAACCGCTATAAATATTTCTTCTGAAAACGATGCTCTTTTACGATTTTATTTTCGTATCATAAAAAATGTTATTTTATATTTTTGATCCAGAAGTTTGAGCAAAAATCTAGTTTTGACTCTAATTTGTGATGTATTAATTAGAGAAAAATATATTTAATGTATTAAGAAATAATAAAGTAAAACTTTAAATAATGCTCTAAATGTATGTGAAAATGTGTAGAATAACACTCTTTGTAAAATGAAACGAGTAATTTACATTACAAAAATAGGTTTTATTTGGAACCGATGTTTTTGCGAAATACAAAACATAACTAGATTTGGACCCGCGTCAAACGCGGAATTACAAATTTTAGTTTATTAATATATTTTGATTAGCATAAAATACATACGACCAGCATATAAATTGAGAAAATAATTTTATTAAATAATTTTAAATTTTATTATTATCTAATTCTCTTTGATCGATAAATAAAAATAATATTTTTCATGTTTATAGAATTAATAGGAAAATTAAATATTTTGTTTAATTAATTAAACACAATATTCATTACCTTCTATAGACATTTTATTATAAATGTTTATAGTTTAGAAACTATATATTTCAGAATGTTGTAGGAAAATTTAGACGAAATTTTAGGAAAGTTTATAAGTTTAGAAATGTGTTTTTTATTTTTATTTTAATAGGATGATAATTATCCCTTAAAAACCTCTTTGAATGACAACTAGGATTTTTAAGTTTTAATATCTCCTAAAATCTTCTTTAAGTGACATCTAAGATTTTGAACTTTTAGTGTCTCTTCAATTAATATATATAGGATATGAGTCGATTACTATGTAGGATCCGTGCATTCGAGCAGATTTTCATCATATATTTTTTTTTACATCTATTAAAAATATTTAATTTGAAAATATGTTATGTAATGTATTTGATGGAAAAACATATTAAAGTCATATCATTTGTAAAAGAGAATATTACGAATTGTAATGGACAAAGCAATAAGTATTTCTTAGTTCACGTTCCATTTTTTTCATTTCTACAGAATTAAGCTTGCCTAAACCTTCATTCCATCTAATATATTCCATCTCTAGTGAAAAAAAAAAAAAACAAACAAACATTGTGTTGAAGAAGTTTTGAAGAACCAAAGAGAATAATAACCAAATCAAACCCAGTCCCCATTCTTCACCAACACTGCACAACAAATCATCGTAACGTCGTCATCTTCTCGGGAAAATGGGGGCTATTGGAAAAATATTTGTTAATGGGCACATATAAAAAGCCCACGAATATCATTAAGCTATGTTAAAACCCTTTAGGCTTTACCCAAAACGAAGCTCAAAGTCGCTTCTCGTTTTCCGAGCTCTGTTCGCCGTCGGACGAACCCTTTCACCTGAGTTCTTCCAGGTCTCTCTCTCTCACTCGAATCTAAGTTACCTAACTTTTTCTCTTTCATTGGCTCTTTCTCTCTGATTAAGTTTTGATCCCTCTATGGGATTCATGTTGAGAATGCGTTTGTTTTATTGTATTCGCTTGAGTAGGCTTACATTTCTATGGTAGACTTTTTGTATTTTTTGGGAATCAGTGTTTCCTTAACTCAGATTTTTACGAGTTTATGATCTTTGAATTTCTTGGTTTTCAACCAATTATACTCATTTTCAATTTATGTTTTATTGCGGTTTAGATTGTTTCAAATTGGTATGTTAAGAAGCTAGCACATTTATCAGAAACGAAATTTCCTTAAAGACTTAATAATGTTCATGTGATTTATGTGTTTGTGATCATTCAAAAAGCTAACACAAATTGCAAATGAAATTTCCACAAGACTCCCATTTTTTCCCTAGTTTGATTTAATTTTTGTTACACAATTGAATTAATATTGGAGAAAGTTGAGTTGATGTTTCTTTAGTTTTGCTATATCGTAATTTTATGTGTTTCTGATGATTTGACATGACATGGTTACAGGGAGGGAGTCCTAGTTATACAGGAGACAAAAAGGATGAGTGGTTTTAGAGCTTTTAAAGCAAAAGTTCCCATTGAATGGAGCCAGAGCTTGTACATAACCTTAGTGAGAGGTCTCCCTGGAACCAGGAAGCTTCATCGACGAACTCTTGAAGCTATGGGACTTAAGAGATGCCATCGTACTGTTTTGCACTCCAACACTTCATCCGTTCGCGGAATGATTCAACAGGTTCTGCTATGTTTTTATCTCTTCTCATTCCTCTCTCAAGGGTAATGTTGAGACTTAAAAATGGTGTGATTTTCGTTGTTTATGCATCTACTACGCAGGTTAAAAGGATGGTTGTTGTTGAAACAGAAGAGATGTTCAAAGCTCGCAAAGAAGCAGAAGCCAACCACAAAGCTTTGCGCCCGCCTCTTGTTGTCAGTCATTCAAGCCCTGCAACAGATTCATCCAACATGTCTTGAGCACTAGATGGTAAGCTCTTCTACCGTCACTTTGATAAGATCCAGTTGAATCTGTAGGCGTCTTAAATTTAAGATCTCGGTAAGATGTCCAGGAAGTCACAAGTAACTAGTCCTAGACGCTTCATAAAAATTGATTGGTATCAGTATGTTTGGTACCTCTTTATGTTTTTGTATACACTGAATCCTTGTGTATCATTGCTCTCGTTTTGTCGATCTCAAAACCGTGGGTTTGGTTATCTCTTCGAGATTTGGAAGGCAGAAATTTGGTTCTCTTTTAGTTTCAGATTGGTTAGTAAGAATGGTGATTAGTAAGTTTTGCAGTCTTACAATGAACTGAGTTGTTGACATATAGATTTGTTCGTGAATTGGTTACCGTCCTGGATTGCGGTTGATAAATCTATAAGTCTAGCTTTCAATTTGAGTAATGAAAATACATATTGAGCAAAAGATAGATGCTAAAATAGTCTCATAACTTGATTTGCTTCAATACCTTTAAGAAATCTCTTATGGCAAACTTTATAATGTATACAAGAATCAAAATTCAAACAAAAATATCTTTACTGTGCAATATAAACTATGTTGTAGGTGTAGCCCAAAACATATGACAATTCCAAGATCTTGGCTGGTAAAGCTTCCTGATTTGCTTACTTTCCCACTCGAAAACGCTCAGATTCAGCGACCGTGATCCAATATTTGCATCGTTTCCATCGACGAAGTAAACAGAATTGTCTTTGATGAACCCTCTTGATCCGGTTTCATCTGCTAAAACCGCTATACATCGACCACAAGTGCTCAAGAACAAGCTTTTCCTCTCAAGCTTCTAACCATTGTCCATTCTTTCGTCTCTGAATCGAACTCGTTAATCTCGAAATAGACTGAAATCACAATCGTCGTTAAGCTCTAGCTTCTTTAGAACCACCCACAATTTGCCGTAATCCGACTCTGCAAAGAATTTCTTACAAGGGTTGTACCGAAACGGCGAAGGGCTGCATAAAGGAACAGCCTTTGGATTTGGATTGTTAGGATCAATCTCACAGTGATATATCTCTCCGATTCTGTCGATGGCAAAGAAGACGCCGTTGCAGAAGACAATGTCATCAACCGAACAAGCAACGTGATCAGACCCCAAATCAGTCCATTGTTTATCTCCGCGTCTGCAGAACGCTAGTTTTCCATCGGTGTTGTAGATTATGAGCACAACCCAATCAGGGTCTAATAAACTTGTTGAAGATACTGCTTTCTTTATAAAGTTATTTAGGGTTTCAAAGTCAGGAGAGATAGCTTGGGATTGAAGCAACCGCTGAACATCCTCAAAAGATGTCAACGGTGGTAGAGAAGCCACGGTTTTAGTAAACGGATCTTGTAAGTGAACCTCATACGGGAAAGAAACAGTGACCATTAACAAGAAACCTAGCGTGCCTCCGCAAACCCATCTTCGATTCCGTTCTGAGAAATCCAAATTTTCTGGGGATAAAACCCTAAATTGGTCGGATAATCGAGATTCTTCTTCATCGGACACAAAGAGAAAAGGTACAAACTTGCGATTATAAACAGCGGAAGAAGAATCTCTCCAAGAAGAACAGACGGTGGCACAATTAAGGATGTCTCCGGCGGAGTTTATATCGTTGAAAACAACGTTGAGAAGCTCCGGGAGTAAATCCGACCATGACGAAGAAGAATACGAAGAGACAGCCATTGTTGCTAGGTTTCAGAGAAAACGGTAAAAGCTTGTTATACGAGAAGAAAGAAGTGAGAAACTTGGGTTTCACGCAAACGTGGGGAGCAAGTTTACTCGTGTTTTGGATAGAATTGTTGGAACTTCTTTGATTTATAGGGGAAACCCATAAACGAAACCCCATTAATATTATAGGATCCAATAACTTCATGTTTCACATAGACAATGACCAGTAAAGTAGTTTCTAAAAAGAAACTGGTCAAAGTAAAACAAAGATTATCCTAAAAGCCGATTCATGATATGTCCATTTAAATATCACACAAGTCTTATCAAAAACCATAAAAAGAGACAACTAAATGCAGAGAAGCAGGTTCAGGACATTTGCACCACCACCACCAGTCTGATGGAGCATTGCGTCGATCTCATCTCCATCTTCCATATCAAGCTGTAAAATTGGAGATTCTAAGCTTAGGATGTAAAACAAATAAAAAAAGAGTAGACAGGAAAGGCTAAGAAGAGAGAGATATACCTCATCTGGAGTCTGTTCAGCACGGAGACGACGCCCATCAAACAAGAAAGCAATTGAGTTGAAATCCACAGATTGACGGTCGCAGTAAGCGTTCATTAGCTTCTTCAGCTGAGTGCTCCTCTTGATCCTAAAGAAGACTTCATTACCATCCTAAATATCACACACAAATCAAGAAAAAAAGAGGTTAATGACTCTTACTTCAACTCATCAAAGTAGGATTTCCTCTTAACCAACCAAGCACCAACAAAGAACAATTGATACTCAAATACGAAAAAAGAAAACAGAACACAGCAGTACAATTCGCAAAGCTTTAATGAAACAAATGCTCAAAACAAGAAGGGTCAATAAGTTTTGAAACTCACATGCCTAAGCAAATCTTTCATTAGACTTGCAACCACTAGAACAATTTGAAAACTAGTACATAAACACAGACAGTAAAGTCATGAACAGATTATCACTATATCCATGATACACACCAATACAAGAAGGTTCTTGTTTGCCACAATCTATGACAAAAGTCACAAAACACAATTCACAACACTCAAAAGAATTTTTCCATCTTTTTTTTTGCAAAATTTCATTTTAAGCCACGCTTACACAAGAATCCTGCCTCTGAAAACAACACATACTCAACAAAATTACCAATTTATCAATGTATTAATACAGTTCATGAAATTTTAATAACAATTCTACAAGACATATGCCAATAAAAAAAATTTGCTATATGGTACTGATAGAGCCTCAATCTACTACATCTAGAACACTGAATTTCGAGACCTAGACAAACCCCAAACCCTATAAACGAACAAAAACCGTAATTACAGACACTCAACGCACCGCACAAAGAATCGTAGTCAATGAAATTGCAAAAAGAGAAGAGAAGAAAGTGACAAAACCTGGCCCTTGACCTTGAGATTGATGTGAGCTCCACCTTGTTCTCCGGGCTTCTTGTCTTCTTCCTGAGTAGCAGACATATTTCTCTGTCCGGCGATGAGAAAAAAAGAATTCCGATCTGGGAGAAAGACGAAGGAAGCCCTAAGAGAGAGATTCGCGGGATTTGTAGAATGAGGGTTTGAGAGAGACTCTGAGAGAATAAAAGACTGAAACCACTCCTTGGTCGCATCGGATTCTTGTGTCTATCCAACGGTTTATATTCTTTAAAGCGCATATCATCCGACGGCTGGGAGAATGTCGAATCCTTATCTTAAAACGCTATCGTTTCCGATCATAAAATGTTTTAGATCAAACTAGTAGTATGCCCGTGCATATGCACGGGTAAATCGTTTCTTTGATTTAAAAAAGGGATAATGTAGTGAAAAATTTATGGGTCCAAACTTGTTAAAAGAGAACATACGCGTCAACAGATTTGCAGACTAAGAAAATAAAAATTAGTAACAATTTGATTAAGGGTGTTAAAATTCATAATTAATTATCTCTTTTCCAAATTGATTTTCAAAGAAAAATTCCAGCAATCTTTTTTCTCCAAGGCTCTGCAAATCATCAAACGGAATTCAAAAAAAAAAAAAATCAAACGGAATAACTTCAGAACATTAATTTAATTTATCAAGACAAAATAAAGAGATTCGATCATCATCTATTTTGTTCTGTGAAACACACACAAAGAAAGGGATGAATTAATGTGGGGTTTTTTTTCTTTCTATACTACAATCATAAAAGTGATGTAAAGAGCAAATCTACACAAGCTGCATACAACTTACCTAAATTTACCTGGGGAGGCAAATTAATGAGAGAGAATTTGAAAGAGCTATGCTAAGAAGTAAGAATTTAAGATTTGTGGAGATAGATTAGTAAGAAGTGAGAATCTGTAATTTCTTTGCTAGGGTTAATGAATCTGATAAATAGGAACGTGTGAGTAGCAGAAAATAGATGGATAGTTAAGAGTTCATGGCTTTTATCGTTAAAGATGAAACAGTTTTGGGGATCGTGTAATCGTGGAAGTATTAGTTGAGAGAATTTAGGAATTTCTAGATTATTTTTATTATTTTTTAATACGTGAGTGTTGAAGAAAAAAAATTAAAACGAATTTTGTCTATAAGACACGTATCTAAGGTGATGAGTTGTTAATCTTAGAGTGAATTTAAGAGTCTCTCTTGTAGCTAAATAATAGGGAATTCGGATAACTGATAAATTTTTTTTGTTAATTATGGGATTGTTTCTTGTGAGCTTGACACGTAATAAAATTGATGAGTTGTAAGTATGAGAGCAAGTTTCGGAGTCTCTCCCGGACTTCTATTTTATAAGATAGGGGACTAGTAGTATGGCCCGTGCATATGCACGGGTATAAGTTTAATTTGATTTTAAATCTGAGATAATGTAGTGAAAAAATTATGTTTTCAAACAATTTGAAAAGAAAAATCAGTAACAAAAGGATTAAGGTTGTGTGACAATTCATAATTATTTACCATTTTCTCCAAATTGATTTTTTTGTCCAAAACTCTGCAAATCAAACGGAATAACTGCATAAAATTAATTTAATTCAAGATAAACAAAGAGAAGATGTAAAAAATATAAAAAATATTATTTTATATCCTATAAATTCTTGAAAATGGCTTCAATAATCATATGATCATCATCTCTTCTGTCATGAGAAGAAACACACAAAAAAGGGAGTTGAATTTAGTTACTGCACGGGTACAAACAAAATATGTGATAAAAGCTAGGAATTGCTTAAAATACAAAATAATATGGAGTTCAAAATTGTTCATAAAAAAATAGTTGGAATGATAAAAACAAATTTAGGGGGAAAAAGCAGCAGAAGAATGTTCATTTGTTCATTATGAGGGGAACTATTGACAAAAAAAAAAGTTTAAGGGAAGAGAAAAGCCAAATGAAAAAAAATAGAAGCCAAAAGAATGTTCTTAATCGTCGTGTTCAGAGCTCAAATGGGCTCACATGTGGCCTATTTATAAAACTTGAACCCATTTCCATTTTATTATTGGTTTCGCGTTCGTTGTGTGTGTTTGTTTTCTTTCGTCTGAAAGTTATTAAAAAAAAACGAAATCGAAACCACATATTACAATGATTAAAGCCTGCGAATTCCAACTAACATAGCCTAGAAACTTAGGAGACAAAAGCCCACAGATTTCAGCTACCTTAGTCTGAACTCTCATGAACAAAAGATACGACTTTGGAAACAGAAGCTATTAAGCAAAACTATAAACAACGCGTTAAGAAGGAATTCAAAACCATGACACTCAAACTGTTTTAATCAAGTCCAATCTGAGAGCAAAATTATATCAGACATCGTCGGAGAACCATTAATACCCAAATGCGGATTCATCTCTTCATGTCCTCGCTTGATGTGTATAGACTTCATAAATTGTAACAATTGTGAATCATTTGGAATGCTTAACAGTGCCTCCAGTAGGCTAGGACCGTTGTATGAAAGTCGAGGCTGGATAAGTTGAAACTCAGTCAACAACAAGCCGAGGCCGAATAGTTTGTTGTATGTTTTAAGTTGTGATATTTTTAGAAGTCAATTTCTTTTGTGTATGTTTTAAGTTGTGATATTTTTAGAAGTCATATTTTTTTGTGTGGGTATTTAGAAGTCAATTTTTGGAACATTTTTTTTTTTTGGTTCCAAAAATGTTAACTTTTTATTTAGACTCCAATGCACAAATGGATATTATAATTCGTTTTAAGTAATTATGTTCGTCATAGTGTGTGAATGGTATAGACTATGTTTCGCGACGGCTATTATTTCGGCCCGACACTAATTGTTTATTTATAGCATTTGATCTTAGCGTAAAGATCAAGGAGCTAGAAGGCTAACATTCCTATCTAAAAAATTAACTTGGTGGGCAGCATTCAAGCGATCGACCTACCGCATTGAATTCTTTTGCTTGGTTGGTAAGAAAATAATAATGGTTTTATGTGTAAATACTAGTATATAGTTTATTAGTTAATGTTCATATTTAAATTGAATAGGGTCATAATAGTTACAAATAAGTCAATCCGAAGGTGACACCTCTATGTATCATATATGATGTTTTCAAAACCGTGTACCGACTTCGAGCCTAGGCGGAAACATATCGTACGATGTCGACAAATCCAATAATATAATATGATAAGGTTATACTTTCATAATCCAAAAATGATACTTGTTATGTTTATGTAATCCAGCTCAAACGAATTATAATATCACCACCATTTAGATACACTACTACGAACACAAAAACATGCAATTATCGAAAATACTATTACCATATGATGTTTGTTTTTATTATTTAGGTATCAATCACTGAAGCTCAAACTTATTTGAGTTTCATTGTTAATTACCTTAAATATGAACTCCGTCTAGGTGCGTTTCGAAAACTAAACCTCTTGGAAACTCCATGGCAACTCGTTTCCTAGAAATCTTAATTTGGAAACACATTGAAAATGCGACGAAAACTTGTTTTTTCAATGTAATGATTAAATAGTTTGGAAATGTAGAAATATATTTAGAACTTCATAAAATAAAAAAATTGTGAAAATTTGCGTTTTTAGGTGAAGACCAACAAAATCATCATAACTATAATATTTATGTATATTATTAGTGTTATTCAAATTCTTTTTAAAATATTGTTTTGATATTTTTGTTTCATTAATCAATAAATATATGTGTATGCGTTTTCAAAACGAATCCGTTTTCTAATTTTTTTAAAAATTGTTTCTATGTTTCCACATACTCGTTTCGTTTCCCGGCAACATAGCTACTGAGCAATTGTGGATATATGTGCATTATCGATCTTAAAATTATGAATGAAAAAATAATCTTCAAACCATTATTATTCATTGGATCGTGATTTGATTTTCTTAAATGATGTGGGCACGTAATAATGGCATATCATATATACACAAATAAATAAATAAATCGTTAGTAACTAAAAGACGAGAATTCTTAAATCATAATAGCATACAATGACAAAATACGAAATGAGAATAGAACATAGCATATACATACTTCACGAAGTAATTAAAAAAATTGTCGTAAATTATCCAAAATATTGGTTTTCATAGGTTAATTCATTCTTTCAATAGAGTTCAATTTGTATAGTCCAACTAAACCCTACTAATATTGTTTTTTTTTTTCCTTGGAAGGGCACCAAATATATGGACCATTTAGCTTGATTCATTATTATAGTATTGAAAATTATTAGAGGTGTTTGATTTGCTAACCTACAAGTTTCATTTTATCTCCACGTACACACTAGAACGCGTTCATTAGTACAAATTGCTAAATCATACAATAGAGACAATTAACCGATGGTCTATTCAGGATTTCATGTAGTAAATCTCCAGTCCTACGATTTATAAACAGTTATTGGTGGTAGCGGATTTAGCACTCATTACCATGACCCGATTTAGGATTGAATCGACCTGAATACCTATCTAGGAGTAGCGAAGTGGGCTTGGACTAGCTACGAAAGCCCATTATGAAGACTGGAGGCCGAACCTACATCAGACCACCGACCTCGAAATACTTAGAGAATAAGTCGAGAATATATGAGAATATTGTGTATATTTTCCTTGCTAGGATACTTTCCATGCATTTTTAGAGTTTATTCGGCTGAGATCATTGAATATAAATATGTAACTCCAAAAGTGACACCTCTATGTATCATATATGATGTTTTCAAAACCGTGTACCGACTTCGAGCATAGGCGGAAACATATCATACGATGTTCTCCATATTCTAATTTGAGAGAAAAACTTTTCGATAAAGAACGAAGAAAAAGAATTAAGGTCTGCTTTGGGTGTTGGATATGGGAATGAAGGAAACATAGGTTATTTATAACAAAATTAGGGGAGAGAAAAAGGAAACCAGAGCATCTCTTTCGCGATTCGCCGAAAACAGCTGTGTCAAGGGTGCATTTATTTAGAGGGGGTTAATCTTATTAATTCCCTGATTTAATATGCACATCAATTTTGCATCAAAACCATCACGCCTATTCATTGCCTTTCAGAACTGAAGGATTCGGGAAGCGCCACATGGAGCGATAAAACGGACGTGTCGATTCCATCCCAAGTCAAATCATCTTCTTTAACATGCTTTGTCCGACCTATGACATCATGGTCAATGGCCGAACTCGGGGTAGGGGGACTTATTAATGGTATCGGGTTTAACACTTGTTACAATGACCCGACCTAGGATTGAACCGACCCGAATACCTATCTAGGAGTAGCGAAGTGGACCTGGACTAGCTACGAAAGCCGATTATAAAGACTGGAGGCCGAACATACATCAGACCACCGACCTCAGAATACTTGGAGAATAAGTCAAGAATATATGAAAATATTGTGTATATCTTCTTTGTTAAGATCCTTTCCATGCATTTGTAGGGTTTATTCGACTAAAATCATTGAGTATAAAATGTAACTCATTGGAAACATATATCAATTCTCCCTAAGTTTTTCACACTGTTTTGCCCAAAAATCTTAAATCCCACTTGTTTAGAAGGAAATCGAACTCGTTTACACGAACTTAAACTCGGTACTTTCAGTTATACTAATATAATAATGACTCCAAACATGCTAAAAGGAAGGGAATATTTGGCAATTATGTAAAAACGATTTGACGTAGGAAAAGAGACGTTGGAAATCAGAGCTCTAAAATAGCTAGGGAAATGGGGTGTTATTAGATCCAATAGGTAGGGAATTATCAAAGGCAAAATGACATGTCATCGGAAGAAGGCAAAATTTGCCTACCATGAAATTCTGACACAATAATGACGTGGCAAGTTATAATTCGTTAGCTGTTTTTTCTTTCTTTCTTTTCTTTTTTTTCTTTTTCCCATTTTTCTTAAATGCTATTTTTATCCAATAATTGATCAAAATTAAAAAAAAATTTCCACAATTTTTTTTTTAATTTTTTAACATCTATAAATAGAGTCTACGTTTATATCATTTGGACACAAAAAAAAATCTCAAGTTTTAACACTCTTTTTTCATTTCTTCTCCTACATTGTCACTTTCTTTGGTGTTTTTTTTTCCAATTTTCAACATCTTTATGGATCCGTCTCGCAATCAAAATTTCCTACCAAATTATGGTTTTCCAAACCCTCAAAATCCAAACATACAACCACCAAATCTAAATACACAACTCCCAGAAAATCCTATAAATTCGGGAATGCATCCAAATTTTCAAATGCCATATATGATGTCATCGAATATTGGCATGCAATACCTCGATCAACGTCGACACCCAAATATTACCACAATTTGAAGTCCATGTGCAAGGCCGGTCAGAATCGGATATTCATGTTAGAATTAATTTACGAGATAGGGGTCAACATATTCAATTGAAGAAGGATCTTGTCGAGCATATTTGACAAAAATTCGGAGCAATCCTCAGTTAGAAATATCAAAATTTATTTCTAAGTTTATTAATGTTTAATGTTTGTTTTGTTGTAAGATTTTAATGAATTATGTATGTTTGGTTTGTCTTTATTAATAATAACGAGTGTTGTTTATTTATTTAGAAATAAGTATATTATTTGAATCATTAAAAAAATATATTTTTATAATATTAATCAACTCTAATTAAAAAAATATATTATATATCATTATTTTTTTTTTATATTATAAAAATTATTTTGTGTGATTATAAATATATTAGGAGTAATAGTATTTATAAAATGTATAACATATATAAAATAATAAAGATAAAATAAATAAATATAAAATGAATTTTTTATGATGGAGTGAAGTGGAAGAAAGAGAAAATTAGTTGGAAGAAAGAGAAAATGATTTACTTTTTTATTGTAGAGTTGGGTGTGAAATAAAAAAAATAAAATGATGTGAAAGGAAAATAAAGTGATGTGGAATGAATATACGAGGGAAGATTTGTCTTCCTACTAGAGATGGTCTAACGTTCAAATTTAGAAGATAGGACAATAGCACATGGCCGGGCCCCATTGTATATTATTCATTTCGCGACGAGAATTGATTTTCTAAGTAAAGATTCCAACTATTTACCAAAATGGATATAAAGTTATGCTAATAAAGTAATAAGTTAATGCATCGCATAACCGGTTAACATTTTGCCGATATGATTATAACTTTAACGGATGTATATAGCTGTTTTCAACAAGTTAGTAACACGATTTATTTATTACCATAAATTACTAGTATGGTTTATTTGACCCAGCGTCCAATAACTAGTAAACATATTGACCGAGTGTAGTTAAACGGTTCATAAGAGCATGTACAATGGAGACATTTTGGTGTGTTCTTAAAATATAAAATTATTAAAATTTGAGTAAAAAGAAGAAAGAGAGTGTTTTTGTGGGGTATTTTGAAATATAAAATTAATAAAATTTGAGTAAAGAGAGTAGATAGTGAATGTGTTTAGGAAAAGGAAGAGAGAATGTCTAATATTAGATATTTTTGAGAGTGTTAGGAAAAGGAAAAGAGAATGTTTAAATATAAAATTAATAAAAGTTGAGTAAAAGGATGAAAAAGAAGGTATAAAGTTGAGTAAAAGAAAGAGAGTATGTGTTTTAATAATTTTATATTATAAGAATAGTGTCTTTAGACACTCCGTTGTCTCTATTGCACTTGCTCTAAGGGCATGTTCAAAGTTCAATGGTAACCTCCTAGTGTCTTATGTGGTGTTCTTATAATATTAAATTATTAAAATGGTTGTAAAAAGAAGAAAGAGAGTGTTTTTGTGGGGTATATTGAAATATAAAATTAATGAAATTTGAGTAAAGAGAGTAGATAGTGGGTGTGTTTAGGAAAAGGAAGAGAGATAGTGTCTAAAATTGGATATTTTTTAGAGTGTTTTTAAAAAGAAAAGAGAGTGTTTGAATATAAAATTAATAAAAATTGAATAAAAAGATAAAAGAAAAAGTATAAAGTTGAGTAAAAGGAAGAAAGAGTATGCGTTTTAATAATTTTATATTATAAAAACACCCTATAAAACACTATAATGTTATCATTGAACACGGCCTAATGGTTTTTATTAACGATGCAGTCGCGAAACAGTTTACCTCGGGTAAAGGCTTAAGTGACAAGGTGTATTATTTATACAATCTATTTTTCAAAAAGGATATGGAACCACTACCATATCGTTAACAATATTTTAAAAGGTGCTAGTTTGATAAAAAATAACTTTTAAACTAATACCTTAAAAGTTCTAGTAACTTTTTACTTGCTCAATTTCTTTGAGTGGTTATCCCTCTGATAGTTTCTCTTGTCTAAAAAATAATATTTCTTACGTTTTACGAAGATACATTTGTTGAGTTTTTTAGTTTGTTTTATGAAGATAGATTTTCATAAAAGATTGTAGTTTTTAAGAAAAAGTTTCAAATACTAATGGTTAAGATGTCTTGAAAACTGTTTATTGTAGAAATCAATGCATTTTTAAAGAAAATAATTGTTTTTCTTAATATGTGTGAAAAACTTAAAAAATTTATATTCGTGAAACTACGGAGGGAATAGGTTATATCGAGTAGCTTTTCTGAATTACTGCACTTCGTTTTTATATCACTGATTTTTTTATAAATTCCCAAAAAATTATTGCTAAATTTTGGCACATACCCACAATCTGACAACATTTGGTACAGTCTCCAATCAGTACGATTGAAACGGTCAAATTTGTAATTAATAATATAATATAATAGTAGCACTTTCACACGTCACCGAGTAAAGGTGTTGAAAAAAATTAACAATCACAATGTTACACTTATAAAAAAGTCATCCCTAACATCTCAGGTGGGTCCCACCCAGTCCTTCCACCTCCCCCTCTCTCCTTCGTCTCCATACTCTCTATATAAACAACAGATTGAACTCCATCCTAACCGGAAAACAAACATTTCTCTCTCTCTCTCTCTCTCTCCAACAATGGCTGTCTTTGCTCTATCTCTGCTCATACTACTCTCCTCTTTCTCAGCCATTCCCTTCACATTCGCAGGTTAATTTTTCATCATCATAGTTCGAATTTCCTATATATGTTGGTTTCTGAGATTATAATGTTTTCTTTTTCTTTTGTTCTTAACAGATAATGGAATGATCGGAATAAATTACGGCCGAATAGCAGACAACCTTCCGGCACCGGAGAAAGTGGTTGAGCTACTGAAATCTCAAGGAATCAATCGCGTCAAGCTTTACGACACTGAACAATCCGTACTAACCGCACTCGCAAACTCCGGCATCAAAGTCGTCGTCTCTCTCCCCAACGAAAATCTCGCCGCCGCAGCCGCCGATCAGAGCTACACCGACAAATGGGTTCAGGACAACATCAAAAAATACATACCGGCGACGGAAATCGAAGCGATCGCCGTCGGGAACGAAGTGTTCGTCGATCCGAGGAACACGACGACGTATCTCGTTCCGGCGATGACGAATGTTCAGAGCTCACTGGTTAAGTTTAATCTCGACAAATCGATTAAGATCTCGTCGCCGATTGCTTTGAGCGCGTTGGCTAGCTCGTATCCACCGTCGGCTGGTTCTTTTAAACCGGATTTAATCGAACCGGTGATTAAACCGATGCTGGATCTCCTTCGCAAAACCTCTTCGCATCTCATGGTGAATGCTTACCCGTTCTTCGCTTACGCAGCTAACGCCGATAAGATCTCGTTGGATTACGCTCTGTTTAAAGAGAACGTCGGAAATGTGGATACTGGTAATGGATTGAAGTACGAGAATCTCTTAGATGCACAAATCGACGCCGTTTTCGCCGCTATGAACGCCGTGGGATTTAACGACGTCAGGCTCGTGGTGACGGAGACTGGGTGGCCTTCTGCCGGAGACGAGAACGAGATCGGCGCCGGTTCGGATAACGCGGCGGCTTATAACGGTGGATTGGTGAAGAGAGTGTTAACGGGAAACGGAACGCCGTTAAAACCGAAGGAACCACTTGACGTTTATTTGTTCGCTCTCTTCAACGAGAATCAGAAAACGGGTCCCACATCGGAGAGAAACTACGGGTTGTTTTACCCTAACGAGAACAAAGTGTATGACGTTCCGTTTTCGGCTAAGTCAACGCCGGTCAACGATAGCAAGGAGAAGGTTCCGGTGAAAACTCCGTCGCACGTGGGACAGACCTGGTGCGTGGCGAATGGGAAAACTACTAAGGAGAAACTTCAGGAAGGTCTCGACTACGCTTGCGGAGAAGGAGGCGCTGATTGCCGTCCGATTCAAAAGGGTGCCACGTGTTACGATCCTGAATCGTTAGAGGCCCACGCTTCTTACGCCTTCAACAGTTACTATCAGAAGAACGCACGTGGTGTTGGCACGTGTGATTTTGGTGGTGCAGCGTACGTGGTCACGCAACCTCCTAGTACGTACTCTATCCTCCCCTTCTCGAAATATTATTAATAATTATTTTACGTTTTTAGTTTTTTAGCTATATCATATTTTTCCTGAAAATCGTGAGGGAAATGGTAAATACAATTGAATGATAGTTTAGATAATAATTAGTGGGGTTGAGATAGCTCAACAACTTATGCTATTTTTTATTCCACAATTAGATATTTACGTGTACCAAACTATGATTAAAAATGTGACGTATTTTTATTAATTTGTTCTGCCGGAAAAAAAATAGTAACTTTTTTTCTTCCTCTTTATGGTTTTTGTAGAATACGGAAAATGTGAGTTTCCGACGACAGAGCATTGAAAGGGATATGGAGGAGAAAGGATCAGGCGAATTATTTATTAGCATTTTCTTGTTTTTATTTACTATATTGTTTTGTCATTCGAGCATACGATTATTTATTTGCGTAGAGTTATTTAATTATTATTGTAAATTTGGTTGGCATCGTCGTATAATATAGTTTCAGTATTTTGTTCCTTAACTTCAACTTCTACGACGTTTACGTGACTAAGGCCATCCGGTTCGAATCAAATCTCATACTTACGCCATTTGCGTGCCATTGAATTAATTATGTTAAGAAAACCAATAAATTAAGCCTCTTCAGGTTCTAACTCTCGATTCTCCAAATTAGCAAAAAATGAAATAAAAGTTTAACGTGTTTTTTTTTTCTTTTTCTTTTTTTGAAAGAAAGTTTAACGTGTTAATGTAATCTAAATCCTTAATTGTGGATAAATGATAAGTACAAAGATGTTGAGAAATAAAAATAAATCTAGACCGGCTAAAAAACATTTACAAAGATGAATCATTTTTTAGTTTTGATATGAAGTTTTGGTAATAAAGCTCTTCTGTTTAAAACCTTTTTGGTTTAGAATTACTAAAATTTAACATCGTTGTGTTGGGTTTGATATCGTAAAATCTCAGTTTCGGATTGGTCTATGTTTTCAGTAATTTTAATAGATACATATAGTCCTGGGCATTCGGGCACGTGAACTAGTTCGGTTCAGATCTTTTGGGTTTTCGGGTATAGAGAGATATGAACTATTCGGATTATTAGAAAATCTAGGTCATATTCAGTTTGTTTTTTTTTGGGGTTTCGGTCGGGTCCGGGTTTTAAAATAGGAACCATTCAGGTAATTTTTATCTTAAATACTTTTTATCCAATTTTTTTTAAAAAAACTCAAAAAATGACTACAATTCTAGAAAAAAGTACCCGATTTATTTTATGTTTTGGGTATTCGGATATCCGTTCGAGTTAAGATTCGGTTCTAGGTTTGGTTCGGGTTTTCGATATTAAAAATTTATGATCCATTCGGCTATTTGAAAAATTTGGTTTGGGTTTGGTTCGGTTTTCCAGTTCAGATTTTATGCCCATGACTAGATACATACATGCTTAATGGTGGATTACAAATTCCATTGTATATATATTTTTTTCATCTGAAACGCATATTTGCAATTGCTCTCCTGAGATTTATAGTTTATATGTACAAAAAGATACTTGAACAAAAAAAATCAAATCGAACTCCCCCAAAAGATCAAACTCGTCTAGACGATTTTGCTTCTCACACTTGCACGCTTACAACGAATCAACATGGCAAGTTAGCATCCCAAAAGATATTTAAAAAAAAAAGCTACAAAGGCAGAGAAATATAACAATAATAATAAGGGCCTATGGATCAGGAGGGTACTTTGGGCCCGAATCCGGATCTGAATCAGGATCCAGATTATTCTGGATTACCCGGGTTTCAGCATTTGCGTCAATCCTAAGCGGCCAAGACTCTGTATATAAACCCTCTCACTCTATCTCGCCGTCTTGTTCTCTCATATACTCTTCGCTTTGCTTATTTTCGATCTCCAGCAGTTCTTCACTTTCATCAATGGTAATTATTCTCTCGCTTTCCTCTTCAGATCGTCTTTCGATTTCTAGGGTTTACACTTTCGTCGATCTCGCTTGATCTGTTGAATTTTTCATTGCTTTTTGTTTTTCACTTGATTCTCAGGCTTTACCTAACCAGCAAACCGTCGATTACCCTAGCTTCAAGCTCGTCATCGTTGGTGATGGAGGCACAGGTACAATCCCTACCTTCAAATTCTTTTTGTTCACAGGATTAGTTCAATTCCAGAAACACGATTTATGAGTTTGATTAGTCTAGCTTGGCCGATACTGCTTCGATAGGGTTGATATCACGTTTTTGTGACTAATCCATGCTTTAATCATCTCGATTAGTAAAGTAGATCTTGCTGCTCAATTCCGATTAGAAAAAAGCGATTTTAGAGCTTGATGCTTATGTTTGAATTATGTTTGTTGTGATGTGTTCATATAAGTAATATAGGTATTGCAGTTCAATTATGAGATTTGAGTGTGATGGTGGAATGCTTCTAACCTTGTGATTTTGTGCACAGGAAAAACCACATTTGTAAAGAGGCATCTTACTGGAGAGTTTGAGAAGAAGTATGAACGTAAGTAATTTTTATAGGGAAACATTTTATCCTTTTTGTTTCACCAGTTCATCGATTTTAATGTTTTCATACTTTTGCAGCCACTATTGGTGTTGAGGTTCACCCTCTTGATTTCTTCACTAACTGTGGCAAGATCCGGTTCTACTGCTGGGATACTGCTGGACAAGAGAAATTTGGTGGTCTCAGGGATGGATACTAGTAAGTGAATTCATTTTCATTCTCCTGTTGCAAATTAAACTATTATACTTCATTGACAATGATACATAATTGTGTTTTTGTTTGTGGTTGTAGCATCCATGGACAGTGTGCAGTCATCATGTTTGATGTCACAGCGCGTCTAACGTACAAGAATGTTCCGACATGGCACCGTGATCTTTGCAGGGTCTGTGAGAACATTCCAATTGTTCTTTGTGGGAATAAAGTTGATGTGAAGAACAGGCAAGTGAAGGCTAAGCAGGTTACATTCCACAGGAAGAAGAATCTCCAGTATTACGAGATTTCTGCTAAGAGTAACTACAATTTCGAGAAGCCGTTCTTGTACCTTGCTAGAAAACTCGCCGGGTAAACAACTATTATTCAACTCGTAATTGTAATTTTTTGACTAACTAAAAAGACAACAAAAGTTGATAACGTTTGGTTTCTGTGTTTCAGAGATGCTAACCTTCACTTTGTGGAATCACCTGCCCTTGCTCCACCAGAAGTCCAGATTGACATGGCTGCTCAGCAACAGTAAGCTTTCTACACTCATGTTATGTTACTTCATTGATAAGTTTTACTGCTCAGTGAACTTAAAGATCTTATGTGTTTGTAGGCACGAAGCAGAGCTTGCAGCGGCAGCAAGTCAGCCACTCCCTGATGACGATGATGACACTTTTGAGTAGAGAGTCTGCACTATGTGATCGTTCGCAAGTATTATCATTACCCGAGCCAGGGATTGTCTAATTTTTCCTTTTTGATGCTGCTTGTTAGTTTTCGAAATATGAACTATTGTATGGAGGTTTGCTTTTACCGGTTGGATCGATTGTACTATTGTATGGAGGTTTGCTTGTTAGTTTTCTTGATTGTCACTATGAAAACCAGTTTGATCAAGTCAAAACAGAGTTATTACCTCCACATATATGTTGATCTTATATAGTACTATAGATTTTGCTTGCTTCGTCCCATTCGTGTACGCTACATTGTTGTGTTCCCAATTCTCTGTCTTATCTATTTGGTTCTTAAGGCATAGTTAAAAAATAATAAGTCGGTGAGGTGAACCCATTGAGAATCATATGACGTTAGAATTTGTTGTATTGGATGGAACTAATGTAAAGAAGAACGGCTCTTTAATGAAGAACTACCTTCATAGCTAGGAAAGAGAGTTTATTGAGAAAATCATATCAAAGAAAAACACTTTTTCCGTTTAACCAAACAATCAACTTATTCTGTACAATCAAATCCTCGAATGAATTCAGTCAAACAACCTGATGCGAGAAGAATGTAAACTTTGAATAATCAATGGAAATTAGAAAAGTTGTTCTGTTTCCAATCATAAACGTCGTTACAAAGAGTCAAAGACTGAGAGAATTAATATTGGAGTCTCTCACCTCCCCTAAACAGTGTCGTGCCCAGTACCGGCCAAAACTTCTAGAGACTCGAAACGAGATAAGAAAATGAGATATTATTTGAAATTATTTATAAAAACATTGTTAAATTGGAAAAAATGATAAACAAAGTCTAAAGAAAAGAAAAAAAAAGTATAAAACGGTAACAAGAAAAGGAAATCTATCAGATAAACTATCCTATGATTTTTTTTTTTTTTTTTTGGTTGGAAGAGGGGCCGAAACCCCTTTTAAAACTGAATTAAATTATAAACGATTTGTCGAGGAAACAACACTCCCTCAACATCCTCTAAAAGCAAAAGGCTAATAGTGTCCGGACTAGAATGCAAAGAATGAAATCCTGATGAAAGAAAAAAAGCATAATTGGCTAACCTATCCCCAAGGCGGTTAGCTTTCCTATACACATGCGAAATTTGGACTATCCAGTCCCTTGATATGAAGTCATGGCACAAGCGTACCAGGAAAGACGGCAGATTAGCCTCGCTTATCCCTGTCTTGAGAAACCCAACAACTATCTCCGAATCAATCTCAACCTCTAATCCGCTGTCTTGAGAAACCCAACAGCTATATCCGAATCAATCTCAACCTCCAAACGCGTTACCCGTCGCTCTCAGGCCATTAGCAAACAGTAGTAAAGTCCCCATAATTCAGCTAGAGGAGCCGAACATATACCAATATTCAGCGCAAAACCCATACACCACCGGCTTCCATCATCCCTAAGGACTCCACCCGCCGTTGCTAAACCCGGGTTACCACGCGAGGCCCCATCTGTATTCAATTTAAACCATCCATCTACTGGCTTTGCCCATGCAATCATCCTCTCAACTCGAGCCGTACCAGTCGAGCCTGATAGTGAGTTTCTTGAGTGTGCTAGCATGACCTCCTCCGACACATCCTTGACATATTTTACTCTATCGCGACATGTCCTGTTAACTCCAAAAACATTTCCACACCTCCATTTCCAACCCCACCAAACAGTAATTGCAAAAAGCGTTGACCAGATCAGATTACCTTGTAACTGATTATCGCTCAAGTTCGAAAAAATCCATTCAATTAGTGATTTACCAAAGAAACTACGTTGTCTCCGTTGAGGCACTAACCGAGTCCAAATTCCTGCCATCGCTGGACAGTCACGAAGAATATGAATAATAGTCTCCTCACCTCCTTTACAGACTTGACAAATTTCTGAATCACATAAATGTCTTCTCCGGCGCTCCACATTTGTCACAAGAACTTGTTTAACCCCTAACCAAAGAAAATTTTGTACCCTCTCCGGCACGATCACTCTCCACACCTTGTGAAATAGGCTGCTCAAATCCGGTCTCGGTGTATTGTCCCTGGTTAGCATGGAATATGCTGACCGAACCGTAAACTCTCCATTCGCGCTCTCTCTCTCTCCAAGAAAGTCTATCTCTAGCTCTTGTCATGGTGTCGAGGACCGTAGAGCATAACTCCAACACATGCTGTCTCGATAAAAATGGTTCAATACGATCACAGGACCAACCATATCCATCTCTCCGAAGATCACAAGCTTTAAGATTTCACTCATGAGCCTGCAAGTTTCCTAACGCCACTTCTTGTAATGATTCGTCTATTAACCACTTATCTCTCCAAAATTCGACCTCTTTACCATCACCAAGAACCCATCTTATACCCGGAATTACCACGTCGCGTAAGCCAATCCCATCACTTCTCCACGTTGATGACCAAGTGCCTTTAGCAATAAGCCAAGTCTGGTCATGAATATCTTGCACCTTGTATTTACTTCTAATTACCTTACCCCATAAACTATCTTTATCATGGAGCAGTCTCTAACCCATCTTTGCCAATAATGCCTTATTCATTTCAAGAGCACATCGGATTCCAAGACCTCCATACTCTTTTGGTCTACACACCTTTTTCCAATTCAACAAGTGTAGCTTCCTTTGACCAGTGCTACTCCCCCATAAAAAGGACCTCGACATTTGATCCAACGTTGCAATCGTAGATTTTGGTAACGCTATGGTACTCATTACATGAACCCGAATCGAAGTAAGAATCGCTTTAGTAAGAGTTAACCGTACCGCCATACTCAAACAATGCGCCTTCTATCCTGTCAAACGCGTCGAAACTTTTTCCAAAATATCACCGAAAGTATCCTTGTTAATACGTTTTTGTAAAACCAGTATACCCAAGTATTTACCCAACTCCATTGTAGAAGCTATGCCACTCTCATCATTAATCATCTTCCCCATATCTCAACTCACGTTTTTGGAGATGAAAATCTTTGATTTTGCCAAATTAACCTTCTGCCCCGACGCCGCACAAAATCTCTCTAAAATACGACGAATTATTTTAATTTGAGATACCGATGCTTCCGCAAAAATGATTAGATCATCAACGAAGCATATATGCAAAAGTTCAATAAGGTGGCATAGTCGTTCAATACAGATTACAAATAAGTATGGTGATAAAGGATCACCTTGTCGTAACCCCCTTTGAAGTTTGAACGGTTCAATCTTCTCACCATTTCACACCAAATGCATCGACGGTCCACAAACACATTTCATTATCCAGTTTATCCGAAACTCAGGAAATTTAGCAGCTTTGAGAGTATCTTCAAGAAAATCCCACCGTATATGATCATATGCCTTCTCTAGATCGAGTTTCAGTAACATCCAACCTTTGTGACCCTTCTTCTGTCTCATTGAATGAACTGCCTCTTGCACTACAACAATGTTATCGAGACTTAACCTCCCGGAATAAAGCTTGCTTGGGCTGGACCAATTAGTTTTGGCATTAAGCTCTTTAAACGCACCACCATCACTTTAGTAATCGTTTTAAATAAAACGTCACTACGAAGCTTCCTGGACTGTTTCAAAGGTGTGTTATCCAAGATGGAAGGAATAAGCAATACAACCGCATTACAGGCGCTGGAGAAAGCACTCAGATTCGGATCTGCCTATCAGGAAGAGATAGCTCTGTGTCCCCCAGCCACGATCACGGACGCTCTTCATCGAGAAACGATTCATGCGCAATACAAAGAGCAAAAGAAAGTTTTTCAGAAGATGTGGTAACCTAAGACCCCCAACCCTCCTCCCGCGCAGCATCAACCCAGTGCAAAAAAACATAACCAAGGATCAGAGTTCGTAGAACATAGAAGAGGATTCGGAGGAGCTCACAATTATCAAGTAGATTATTCGAGTTACGACTGAGGTTCGTGGAACAACACCTAGACTCGAATCGAGAACACCTACGATGAAGCTGCTTACTGTGAGTTCCACAAGACACATGGTCATTTGACTGCAAAGTGTCGTGTTCTAGTTTCTTGCCTCGCAAAGAGACTTGCGGAAGGAAAAATTGGCAACAACATTTGCGTCGATGATTTCGCTGACCCATACAATAATCAACAAGAACAAACACAGCTTCCAGCACCACCTAGACGGGGAAGAAACAACAATGAGGTACCACCACCTACATCAAAGATATCGAAAATCCTTATGATCATCGGAGGATCCCACTACTGTGCAAATACAGTTTCTTCAATCAAGGCTTTCAAGCGATGCACAGAAGTGAGTGCCGATTTTTGTGCACGCTCAAAATTTCCAAACGATGTGCTGCCTTCGAAGAAGAGGAAACCAATGGCTTCGATAGGCCACACGACGATCCACTGGTAATCAAGCTAGTCATCGCTGATTTTCAACTCTGTCTTAGCTAAAGTTCTTTGTATACTTATACCGAATATCAATATTAATCCATTTTCCGTTATCTTGGTCTCGATCCTTGTTAGATCTATAGACATTTCTTAGAACTAAAGTTTCTTTCCCGAATTCACATATAAATTCTTAGTGCGAAATCCAGCTTCCACATTTGGCGCCGACTAAGGGGAAGAAATACAATCGTCATACACAAAGATCTAACCTCAAACCCACCGAAGCGGGAATGGATACCATCAACGCTCAAAAGTCAGCCCAGGTCACCAATTCGCAGATCGTTGATCTAGGAACAAGAGATGTATCCAAGGTCATGACTGACAACCAACCCGGATCTGATCAAAACCAAGTCGTGGTCAATGACCAGACTGAAACAAATCAAAACCAGGCATTTGCGGTTAACAACAGCCCCGCGGTTAACTACGGATCCAAACGTCTAGCACGGATCCACGATAACCACCGCTGTCGTGCCTGCGCCTCTGATGCCAAGAAGCATATGGCTACGAAACTCAACTGCTGGTAGAACAGCTTCAGCTAGCATCACTAGCACCTCGACAGGAGGTATCCTGCCGCTTCCCACGGGACGTAGGGAACACTCCCAAGACGATCCATCGGAAATGCGCCGAATGCTTAGAACAAACGCAAGGGCAAGATTTAACCGTCCGAACGATGGTGGCCCACCTCGACCAACATGAGAGAACATTCATGGCTCAGCTCCTCGAGATATCTCAATCTATCAATCAAGGGCTCCCGCCTCGCAGGACGCCCAACAAAGAAGTAACTTCTTCCAGGAGTGCAACCCCGAGGTGCCAACTGGACTTTTCAGGGATCCATGTGACCTCAACAGGCGCCCTTCATTACCCGAAATTCGACCTCAACCCAAGGACTAACTCGCGAACGGCAAACCCGGTTGATCCAAACCCAAGGAGTACTATCACACAGGTGAATGAGGGAATCCTTCCACCTCCTCCCCCACTGAAAAGGACACGTCCAAGTCCGGCATTGTGGGTGGGACAAACATCTCAAGTAGGAGACCCCCAGGGGAACCCAGCTCGAACTCCGTCCGACTAGGTCGAGACAACTGAAAACACCTTCAACCAATACACCTTTTACATGTACGCTGAGCAGACCCAGGCGGAGCTTTAACGTATGCGGACCTGCGTCCACAGAGCTACTAGTTCACCTCCGGATTTTGACCGGGCGATCGAAGATACTCGGCAGACACCATTTACTGATAGGATAGCTAACGCATCCATCAGAGATATTGGAAAAATAAGACTCCTAGTATTTTCCGGGAGCAGCGATCCCAAAGCCCACGTAAGAGCATTTAGGCTTGCCGTAGCAAGAGCTCACCTGGCCGATTACGAGAAAGAGGCGGGGTACTATAGGCTATTCACTGAAAGCCTGACAGGTCCCGCCCTGAAGTGGTTTGCGGGGCTGGACAGCTGCTCAATCGACAGCTTTGATGCCCTAATAGCGCTGTTTCTCAAACAATACTCCGTATTCATCGAAGCAAGAGCTTTAGAGGCCAACCTATGGAACCTGGCCTAGGGACCTAAGGAGCCCCTCAGAGACTACATATCAAAGTTCAAGACAATTAAATCCAGAATCGCCAACCTGAACGAAGAAGTAGCATTAGAAGCGCTGAAGAATGGCTTATGGCATAAATCCAAATTCCGAGAGGAACTCATTGTCAACTCCTTCATACCACTCAACGACGCGCTGCACAAAGCAACCTTCTTCGCCATCCTCGAAGAAGAGACAACTCTCCTAGAGAAGAAGTACACGAACTTAGCAGCTGCCCCCGGGCAACAACAACCTAAGAAATTCGTCAAGAATTATGGGAAGGGACAACAAGCATAGGCCATCGACCATGCATAGCAAAGCAAGAAATCCGAGTACGATGTAACAAAATATTGCACTCACTATGGCAAAAGAGGCCATTCCACCGAAGAATGCCGGTACTTAGCCGGTCTCAAAGGAAAAGAAAAGAAAAACCCTGAAGCAGCTCAGCAAAACCAGACGGTTGAAGAAAAGGAGGCCGATGTGGAACCTCCGCCTCCCGAGAAGCCAAAAAGAAGAAGTCGGCGATGAAGCGGGAAAGTCCCGTCGAGGAGACAAACTTGGTTCAGACCCCACCCTCATCGAGAACACGTATTGACTTGATCTTCGGAGAACTCAGCATATGCAGTGGATCAATGAAATCAGTAATTACCCCCCACCAGCTCCGAAAAAGTTGACAAGCCCTTGGATGAAGATACAACGCGCCATTAAAAACCTGAGCAACCCAGCTCCGGCCAAACGAGTTGATTTCATCCTTAGAGGATTAAAACTGTGCAAAGATTTAATAAACTCAATCAGAGCACACTAAAGTAGGGCCAACGTATCTCACTTGCCCCCAACTGCATTAAGAGGAGTAGACCATCAAATTACCTTCGCAGAAAGCAAAACAGCCCACCTGGATAAGCCATATGACGACGCGCTAGTCATCCAACTAGAAATATGTGGCTGCCTAGTCTCCAGAGTAATGATAGACACTGGTAGTTCAGTCGATCTGCTATTCCACGATGCATACACGAAAATGGGTCTAAACTACTCATACCTATAAGGTCAAGGCACACCGCTAACCGAATTTATAGGAGAAAGCACTTATTCCATGAGAATGGTTCGACTCCCGATGGTGGCGGAAGGTATCCACAAGTTTGTAGACTTCGTAGTGGTAGACCGCCCAACTCCATTTAACGCATTACTTGGTCGGCCATGGATATACGCCATGAAAGCCGTACCTTCAACATATCACCAATGCGTTAAATTCCCCACTCCAACCGGAATAGCAACCATCAAAGGAAATCAGAATATAGCAAGGATCTGCTACCTCAACGAGCACAAGCAGCTGGAAAGATCCACCAAATATTAATTACAGACCCGGGAGGAGCAAAAATTTTGTCAGCTCGCTGAGCACAACAACCCCCAATAGACCAAACCCCGTCAAGATTTGGTCATCCAAACATGCCGTGACGAAGCTCACCCCGAGAAATGTGTTGGTATCGGAGCTGACCTCCCAGAGCTAATAAAAAAAGAGCTAATTGAGTTCCTCAAAAAGAATATCAGCTCCTTCGCCTGGAGCACCTCCGACATGAAAGGAATTAGCATCGACGTCATGTCTCACAAGTTGAACGTCGATCCCACCTTCAAACCTGCCAAGCAGAAAAGACGCAAGTTAGGTCCCGAGCGAGCTAAAGCCGTCAACGATGAGGTAGAGTGCTTACTTAAGGTTGGATCAATCAGAGAGGTCAAGTACCCGAACTGGTTGGCCAATCCTGTTTTAGTCAAGAAGAAAAAAGGTAAGTGGAGGGTGTGTATCGACTTCACAGATTTAAATAAATCATGCTCGAAAGATAGCTTCCCACTTCCGCATATCGACCGTCTGGTCGAAGCCACAGCTGGACACCAGCTGCTCTCATTCATGGACGACTTTTCCGGTTACAATCAGATTCTGATGAACTCCGATGACCAAGAGAAGACGGTGTTCATAACAGATCAAGGAACCTATTGTTATAAGGTTATTCCCTTCGGACTAAAAAACGGAGGAGCTACCTACCAACGACTGGTCAACAGAATGTTTGCCCAACTGAATGTTTGGCCAGCAGCTCGACAAAGCATGGAAGTTTACATCGATGACATGCTTGTAAAATCAGCAGATCAAAATGACCATGTAGCCCACTTAAAAGATTGCTTCGCAATCCTCAATCAGTACGGAATGAAGCTCAACCCTGCTAAGTGTTCTTTCAAAGTCCCATTAGGCGAATTCTTGGGCTATCTCGTCACAGAGCGAGGGATATAAGCTAATCCCAAACAAATCACGACATTTTTAGAAATGACATCTCCCAAATCAACCAGGGAGGTGCAGTGACTCACAGAACGGATATCTGCGCTGAACCGCTTCATATCCAGATCCATAGATAAGTTCCTCCCATTTTACCAGTTGCTCAAAGGCAACAAGAGATTCAATTGGGACGCCAACTGCGAGGAGGCCTTCAAATAATTGAAAGCGTACCTCAGCCAACCCCCGATATTGGCAAAACCGGTAGAAGGAGAACCCTTATACCTTTACATCGCTGTTTTACCAACTGCCATAAGCGGAGTATTAGTTTGAGAAGAGCAAAACAAGCAGAAACCCATATTCTACGTAAGTAAATCATTGGTAGACGCAGAAACCAGGTACCCGACAGTAGAAAAGCTAGCATTGGCAGTAGTCATCTCGGCTAGAAAGCAATTGTGGTGATGACCTTCCATCCCATAAGGACCATCCTTCACAGCCCCAACCAATCGGGAAGACTCACAAAATGGGCTATTGAGCTCAGCGAGTACGACATTGAATAACGCACCAAGACTATTGCCAAAGCCCAAGTCCTAGCCAATTTCGTAATCGAGCTAGCACTACAAGCAATCAACGGAACCGAGCCTGGGAAGATGTGGACACTCCATGTTAGCGGTGCATCTTCCAGACAAGGATTCATGGTGGGAGTAAAACTCACCTCCCCCACCAGAGAAGTACTAGAACAATCCTTCCGATTAGGATTCTTCGCTTCAAACAATGAAGCAGAATACGAAGCCCTCTTAGCCGGACTAAGACTTGCTCTAGGGATTGGAGCTAGAGAATAGAGTGCTGTCAGCGATTTCCAGCTAGTAACCAGCCAATTCCACGGTGAATACGAGGCCAAAGTCGACAGAATGGACGCATACTTGAAGATCACTCGCGAGCTGACCAAACAGTTCAACAATTTCGAGCTAACACGCATACCGCAAGGTGAAAACACCTCCACAGACGCCTTAGCAGCCCTAGCATCGACCTCAGACCCTTTGGTTAGAAAGATAATCCCAGTAGAAGAAATTGAGAAACCAAGTATTCACCTCGCCCCGAAGGCAGGAGTAAACGCTGTCGTAACAAGACAAATGACTAAAGACTCGCAGCCTAGGCCCAGCTCCCAAGCCAAAGAGAGTCAGCCGCGAGCTGAACAGCCGATGGACACGGACGAACAATGCGAAAAACGCAAGAACGAGTTTGATCCCGAAAAACTGAGCGATTCGCAGAGAGCAAAACAACTTAAAATAACTCGCAGAATTGCTGACCAAACAGATTGGAGGATCCCTATCTCCGAATACATCATAAACGGGATAACACCGCCGGGAAAATGGGAGGCCAGAAAACTACGAATCCAGAGCGCCCATTTTTTGCGTCGGGGAAGGAAGATTGTTCAGACAAAGTGCATCCGGACCTTGCCTTACTTGCATCCACAGAGACAAAATCGTCGAAACAATAAAGTGAATACATGCCATATCTTGCGGAAGCCATTCCGGAGGAAGACCTCTCGCCTTCCTCATAAAAAAAGAGGGCAACTTCTGGCCAACAATGTTGGCGGATTGCGCTGAGTTTGCGAAAACATTCGAAGAATGCAAAAAGAACCCCCAAATCGTGTAGCACACATCAACAATAATTCCGTCAATCTCGTCCCTGTACCCTTTCATGAAATGGTTGATGGATATAATCGGACCCCTTACTCACTTGGGACCCAAGAAACTCGAGTACGCACTGGTTATGACTGACCACTTCACCAAATGGATAGAGGCCTCGGCTTACCAACAAGTTCATCCAAAACAAATCAAAAAATTCATATGGAAAAAAATAATAAGCCGACGTGGACAACCGCCCGAAATAGTTACCAACAGCGGCACCCATTACACTTCGGCAGCATTTCGATGATTTTGCTACAAATGGCATATCCGCCTCACCTTTTCCATCACAAGTAACCCGCTTGGCAACAATTTAGGGAGGACGACAACTCGCCCCTTAATCGAAGGCCTAGAAAAACGCTTAATAGCCAAAAAAGAAAGATGGAGCGACGTGCTGCCAGGATTGTAGTGGGCCATGCGAACAATGGCTGGGAAACACTCCACAGAGTCACCCTTCTCGCTGGCGTACGAAACCGAAGCATTGGCACCAATTGACATAACAATACCAAACCTCCGGGGGACAACAACCCTCCTCACCGAGGACATAAAGTTTTATTCAAAACATAAAGGGAAGGAAGGAGCTGGGAAGTAGCTACGTCGTGGCGTCTTCAACCGCTTTGTCACCTTGGAACAGCTCCAGATCAGCCAGCTGATTATAACCGTGCTGCTTGACCCCAGCCGGAGCCTGAGAAACCGGGTCCACCTCCATGGGAGCCATCACAGAATCCTCCGAAACTTGAGGGAGATTCAGCTTCCCAACATCAAAGTCGGAAACTATAACTGAACGAAAAGCCTTTTCCACCGCCGGCTGCTGGGCCAGAAGTCGCCCGCGCTCCTCATCCATGGTAAACTCCTTCTGCGTAAGGGACTCCAACAGCTGGACATTAGCCAACAACTCCTGAAGGTGGATCTCAGCCTTCACCTCTACATCCTTCTTTCGGAATTTTTTGCCAATGAATAGAAGGATCTCTTCGTATTTCTTGGCAAGCTCCCGGCGACCGGCCCTATGGGCCATGCGAACTGCAGCCTCCTGATCCTCCTTCAGCCTCTTGTTCTCAATCTCCAATTCCTGGTTCAACGCTGCCACATCGGAGACCTGCTTAAAAGCTCCGCAGCTCTCCTTCTTCAGTTCAGAGATATGCTCGCTTGCTTTCTGCAGCTCAACGGTGAGATCCTTCACCTCCCCAGAGAGGGGAACGAGTTACCCCTTGAGAACCGCAACCTCCTCCTGAGATATCTTGAGCTCGGTACTCACCTTTGATAGCACGCCCTTCATGTTCTCTAGCTTGTCGCGGGGAGGCACATCTCTGAGGCGGACCTCGGCGTCAGCAACCAGAGAATTAGCTGCTTCCAGGGCCTAAAAGAATTCAAAACTCAGCCAGCCATCTCACCAAGGAAGTCAAATCTCAAACAAGAGCTAAACTAACCTTCCCCATTGCTGCGGTAAGCTTGATGAATGACTCCTTTAGAACAATGTTCTTCACGAGTAGAAGAGGACACCCAGCCGATTTACAATGACGGAACAAATGAGCAAGTCCTTCAGGATCGTCAGCAATCGGACAATTCCGATAATGGGAATAAGTCTAGTGGAATGGCTTACCCCCGTTATCTCCAGGCGAGACGTTGCGTCTCTCAGCAGATCCTCCCTTTGAGGAAGGAAGAGGTGAGCAGGATCTGGCTCGTTTCGATTGGTGAGCTCTCCTAGAAGACCCATTGGAGTTTGACATGCCCCGGCCCCGGGCAGGAGGGAACTCCAATGACCGATCCCCGACACTGGAGCAGCTGCTCTAGAGTCACCAACAACCCCTGCGACAACCGGAACATGCACAAGCAGAGCCCCCGAAGCGCTAGTAGGAACTCTGACCTCCCCGAGGACGAAGTTGACTGCCGCGGTCACCTCCCCAGAACAAACTCATGCACTAGCAAGGGCATGGATCTCATCAGGATGCCGGAAGGTGGATCTACGAGACATATTGGCCGTGGGAGAAATGCTGGAAGAAGAGCTAGCGTCCGAAGGTGCTTGAGCGGCGGATCCTGCATCAAAATCAAGTTCTTAATCGACAGGACCCTCAGAAAAACATCTGGCGATCCACACAGGGGAAACAAGAGAGTGCAATATTTAACCTGAAGGCCGGAGAACTTTTCTAGCTGGAGCGCGAGAGTTGAGTTTGAATGAATGTTTCTTCCTTATCGCAGCAGAGCAGGGGGGAGGGATACTTGAAAGCAGAACAGGATCGAAAGCAGGGACAATAGACAGGACAACTGGCTCGACAATGAATCCAGCTAAACCACGCAAAGCATAAATGCCTTTGACACGAGGGAGATCAAAGAATTCCCAGTGAATCTGACCACTCCGAAGGCGAGCGATACGAACCCTGATGGAATCGTCGAGCTCCTTTTCTTTTGTGTTCACTACATAAGAACGAGGATCGATTAAAAAATTCAAAATAGCTTCAGAGAACAAAACGCAATAGCAATAAGCAAGCACGAAAGTCATAATAGGAGGGGCGTCCTATTAATGCGCATCTGCTAACCCGCATGAGCGGCAAAATGACCAAGGAGAGCTTTGAACTCCTCGACAGAGGCGACATAGAAGGGGGATATCCGGAAGAAGAAATACCCTCCTTGCCAATTGGTATCCTTCTCTTTGGTGGTACCAGCGATGATCCCCCGGCCGGGATGATTAGAAAGGTAAAACTGACCAGGAACTCGAGAGTTTCTCTTGGCCGTATACAACTCCTGGAACTGGTCAACAGACAGTTCCAACCCCTCCTCAGAGCCTCAGACGAAAGTTCCGATAGCATGGCGAAGGAAGTTGGGGTTTGTCTGCGGAAAAGCTAGTCCCAATGCGTCTAAAAGATGAATGATATAGATGGGGATTGGAAAGGTAAGAACGTATGACTCAAAATAAGCTGAATAGGCGCAACACCATCCAGGTCTGGCTGATTTGGGAGAATTCGAATCATCAGGAAGAGCAAGTTCGACTCCCCTCAGGAAGTCCAGATCTCTAAAGAGGTCTGATAAATCCTTCGATGAGAGGGTGGAGGAAAGATGATGGCCGAACTGATCGGTAGAAGCCATCAAATCAAGTGCGATCGGAGAAGAAAAGTAGAGCGGATCTGAGTTGAGATCAGGTCGTAGGAGGCTCCGGTCAGATAAGGAGAGATTGGACAAGCAGGCAAAGGGAAAACAACAGATAGTACAAACGGATTGACCTAGGAAGAGAAGAAGGGGGAAAAAGGGTTATAATTCTTTACCTCGAGAATCGCAAGACGAGCAGTTAAAGAAAAAAGAAGAGCAAAAGGCGGTGAATTTATACCCTTTACACGATTACCTAGGTCACGCACAAACCCTTCAACTTCCTCGATCAGCTCAACCGTACGATCTCGGAGAGAAAATCTTAACCGAACGAATCCAAGATTGAAGTAAACTGAAGTCTGATCTTGTTAAGGTAGGATTTTCCGTGATTTTAGCCCTACCTAATCGCCCATTAATGTTTATGATTAAACAATTAATGGGCTGGGGGGCAACTGTTGGAGCTGGATTTCACCACTTGAAATCCGGCCCATTAAGCTTAGGATATAACTAGACTCGATGGAATCCGGAATTGGGCCTGAGGCCCAGTGTTGCGTTAAATATATTAAAAGACCAGCGTGCCCTTCGGCAGCGCTGAAGTTCGTTGACTGCCAAGATAAGAGGAACCGCTGACCAAGCAGCTCAGTGATAACAAGACCAAGTCAGCGCCGCTCAACAGTTGACGAAGAGATCTCGATATTCCCGGAGGATACACCAGAACGTGCCCGAGATCTCTGGCGACGAGGAGGGATTCGCGGAGCTGAACCGTTCAGGTCGAGGAAGTATAAATAGCTAGTACTAGAGCCGAAATGACTAACTTTTTCCGTACAAAAACACTTAATCACACTTTAGCTCATCAACTCTTGTCTTAGCTAAAGTTCTTTGTATACTTATACCGAATATCAATATTAGGCCATTGTCCGTTATCTTGGTCTCGATCCTTGTTAGATCTATAGACATTTCTTAGGACTAACGTTTCTTTCCGGAATTCACATATAAATTCTTAGTGCGGAATCCAGCTTTCACATCGGGTCTTCACTAAATCGTAGACAAGCACCTCGTCTCTTTCTTCGGAATCATTAACATTGACATCATCGGTTGAATTTTAATAAAAGTCATCGGGCAAAAGCTTGATTGAGATTTCGGCTCTACGTGTGTCAAAAGCTCTTCGTCTTCGGGTCAACTAAAGCTTCCTCATCGGCGTCGAGACAACACGACATCGGAAATCGATTACATAGCTATCATCGGCGTTTTCACATCAAAGGTAACAAACTATATTACGTCTTTGGTTTTGGTGATTAGCAAAATAGTGAGGAGTCGTCTATTTGATTTTAATCAACATCGGGTCGAATCAACTTGTGTCGAGTCCTCGGGTTGGAAGTCAGTGGTCTTCGATCATCGATGTCTTAATAATGCTCTCCTTACAGCGTCATCGGGTTATGGTCAAGAGACATCGGGATTTCGTCTTTGATTTGTAATGACATCGGGTTCTACTTCTTCATGACATCGGTTTTTCCACTCTTAATAACACCAGAACACAATAGTTACAAGCTTTGTATCTTCCTTGCGTCGACGTTAATGGCTTCGGATTTCTTCACATTGGTATCATCGGGTCTTTGAGTAACGATGACCTCGGCTTTGTGTCTCCTCATCAATTTCGAAAAGACACCGGGTACTGACAGCGTCGGCGTCGGTGATTGATGATGAAGTCTTCGGATCTTGAAATTAGTGGTCGGTGGTTCATCAAATGTTCAACATCGTGAAACCTTCTCTCCAAAACGACGATGAAGTGTCCAAGTCATGAAAAGTATTTGATGGGTTTATTTAAGCCCAAGAGTCATCACGAAAGTTAAAATTTCAATTTCAAGTCATTGGAATCAACTTATCCTTCTATCCAAACGGCATTGGTTCATTAAAAAAAAAAGTTTTTGTGGATCGAACCCGGAGTCATCAGATAACATTATCCAAACACATCGGTTTCGAATCCTAAAACATTGGTTCAAACCAAAGACTATATCATTGAGTCAATACACATACATATCAAAAGCTACATAGTCTTTACATCAAAACATGAAAAGGCACCTCGCTGAGCTCAATGAACGATTCCTAAACGCTCGACATTATTATTACTAATATTATCGAGCTAGGGGGCTAATTGTAGGGGTTGGTTTTTACCCCTCGAGATCAACGATTAAATTTTAAGTCTTTATACGAAAAACAGGCTTCTAAGTCTTTATACGAAAAATACACCCTAGGTCTTTCTGCAGAAAATCCCTATGTCTTTCTCCAGGAAATCCCTATGTCAATCTGCAGGAAAAAACCCCTAAGTCTGATCGAAGTTGCAACCAGCGATGTTGCCGCAGATACAACGGCAAAATGTTCCAGTGACGAAGTGTTCCTACGATAGGCCGAAGTCTGTTGATTTGCTTATTGGACCGAAGTCTATTGGGCTGAAGCTTTAACCTACGAAGATTCCGGAAACCAGCGTTGTTGACCGACGTAGCCGCGTAGAAAAATGGAAATCGCCGAAGACTTAAAAAAACTTTCCATTATCGTTTAGGAGAGGACTTAGCCGACTTAGGGTGCTATATAAACACTTGTACATTTCTTGAGAAAGGGATCTGCAACTCATTACGCTAAACAACAATAAAGCTTTTTTTGACATCAATCGCAACCACTGTTCGTAGTTTTAACCTAGAAATCTCTTCTCCTTTCAAAACCCTTGACAAATCTAATTGTTCGAGTTTTGACTCCCACAATTTGGCGCCGACTAAGGGGGCCTAGAGATTCAAATACATATAATTTATACATGTTTTTTAAACAATTAAGTATTTTTTTGTTGTTGTCAATAGTTATACATGTTTATTAAACAAATAAGTATTCTTTACAATATTGGTTAGGGTGATTTATATTTTATATATTAAACATCATAATTTATATACCAAATACTACACAAATGACAAAATATAAATGTAAGCATTTTATAATTAACTATAAAAGCCTAACACAAAAACCCTATTACAATTATTGGAAAAAATAATATTTTGATTTAAATGCGAAATGAAACCAAACCATACCAAATCATCAATAGTAGATTATGTTTTTTTTTTGATACTATTATTCACAAATAAAACTTTTTACACGTCTTAACCAATCAAATATTTTGACTGATAATTTTAAATATATTTTAAATATTAAATAAAGTTTTATAATTTATTTGGTAATTAAAAAAATAAGTAATATCAAAATGATTTATATCATTTTACGCATAGTATCAAATTGTTGTAAATTTATTTTAAATTATTATCTCTGCGTATAAAGCGGGAAGTCACCTAATATATATATATATAAATAATGTATAATTTAGTTACTTGAAATATATTGCCAATAAAGACTAATCATAGAGTTTTACGTATGTTCATAAAAGAATTAAAAATGTAAAAAGTTTTTTTATTGTAAATTATGATATCCATATTTATCAAACATATATACGATCTGAATGTTATTTTATTTAAAATGTGAAAGAAAGATAGACAATTTAATTAAAATACATTATAATAGAAAAACCCCATAAAAGACAATGTGAAGATACAAAGTCTGAAAACTGAAAGAGAAAAAAGTAAACATTAATGTAACAAAAGGGCAATGAGACTACTCGAACTTAGGTGGACGGACATGCAACAAAATTTTCTCGAACAAATGAGCTAAATCATCTATCAATATAACTAGCTCCAATAATTTATCATATTTAGTATGAAGCACGTGCCCCATATTTTGGTATATGCGTCTGCCCTTGACAGTGTATGTTTCTTATCTCAGAACTTAAATCTTCAACGCCCCAAGGATTGGACTCTAAATAATTCGCGGCTCGGGACTGAAATCTGGATGACGTATATGAAGGTATGCGCTTTGGACTAGAACAACGGATTGGATATCGGCTGACAACCAAACGAGGTCTCGCAGCTCAGGGCTTCGATTCCAAACACCACAAGTCTCGAATCAAAACCACCCGGCGGTCCACGAGTCGGGGTACCAATCATAACAACAGCTCGGATGAAGATGGATTGGAGAACTCAAACCCTAGCTGACCCGTCGGTAAACAAAATGAAAGAAAAAAAACGAAAAAGAGGAAAAAGAAGAGGAGAAATACATTTTGGAGATTTTTGGTGAACGAGAGTTGTGATAAAAACTCTTCTCGAACTCCCTCTTTATATAGAGAGGTAAAGGTGATGCCTCAGAAAAAAGCAGAATGTAACATCCCAACACGGGAATAGGAATCGATTATAAATACTTAAAGAAATTACAAAAAAATTTCATGGTTAAGAAATGGCGTTAAAGTGGGAAATGGTTCAGACGGGCTTTCCTACAGCCCGTTAGGAGGAAAGGACATGGATAAGAACTTTCCTTGCTGAGGAAGGAAGTAAGCATGCTTGGTCCATAAAGTAAGGAGGTGGAGAAAAATAAAGAAAGTGAATATTCTCTTAGGACATTTGGTGTAGTATAAATAGTAGTCAAGGAGAGCTCACTATTCTTCACACTGAAAATAATTCTCTCTCTAAAGCCAAAAATAAATGCTTAGGAGCAAGAGAATATGAGGAGGTTGAGAAGGAACTCATCACCCCACGCCCTTAGGAAAGCGATTCAAAGCCAAGGTAAGGCGCGATCCGTACTTGATCTTCTTTTCTCCATTATAGCTTCATATAGTGTTTTAGTAGTATGGGTTAAGGAAATCGGCCGAGGGCTTGAACTAGTACGTAAATGGTACACATGGATGAAATCCAGACGTACGCTTATGACGTACGTCCGTGGTACGATGACGGATATGATCCGTACGTATGCGATACGACAAAATGGAAAATGGTTCGGTATGTGAAGTGTTCATGTATTAAGTATACTGGTATGGCCTCGGGGTTGCCTCAGTATAAAGATCTGGGGATGCTATTTGTATGGTCTCGAGGATGCCTCGATACATCTTGTCTAAGGTCAAGATGGGTAGTGTAGGTGCAAAGATCATATCAATGCTAACCTAGAAAGCAGTTGTCTGCAGATTGGAAGGTCTTGATAAGAGATCAATACGACCTGAATCTGAAAACAACTGAAGGCCATAAGGATAAGTGTAAGCTTACCCACATGCATAGTAACAGAGCATCCAGTTGGATCATCGCGATCAAGCTAAGGACTCGTAGGTGCTTATGGTATATGGTCTACAGATGGAATTTATCTATGAACACGTTGGCTATGGATTTAATACACGATTCCCCGGCACAAGCATGGGACTTCAACCATATGCTCGGGCAAACTTATCTTGGCTAAGGCTAAGGCAAGAGTGACTCATTATTTAGTGAGAAGGACATGAAATCTAAGGAGTTCTAAGTTCCAACTCACATTCATATTGCTAGGATTGTTTATGAAGTTGGGAAATGATGGTTTACTATCATTTCCGAATAGTGCCTTGCATAGGCATAGCTATACCGTACCCTGGGAGCTACCATGAGCCAAGTGGTTGATCCGATTGTGGTCACTGGTAAGTGGCTCGATGGATCTAAGGAGTTCTAAGTTCCAACTCACATTCATATTGCTAGGATTGTTTATGAATTTGGGAAATGATGATTTACTATCATTTCCGAATAGAGTCTTGCATAGGCATAACTATACCGTAGCCATGGAGCAACCATGAGCCAGGTGGTTGATTAGATTGTGGTCACTTGTAAGTGGATCGATGGATCATAATTAAATCATGGAAATAAACCTATAGTAAGATAAACGATCGAGTGAAGATTATCTAAGTGTAGGTACGCTTAATCATACGTTCTGTTACGCATAAACTACTCTATCGCGAGGTAGAATGAGAATTTACCCATGTCACTTTGCGGTTACCTCTAGGGAATCTTTTGTATAGTTGAGTACTACTAAAATAAGGATATCGATCGAAAGAAATGCTATTACCCGCTGGTTCGCTTGTTTGCCGGGTTAAACATACCATTATGGTAAGTTCTACCTATTCAAGTTTAAGTCGAGTAAATGCAATTTTTGCTCGATAAATCCTTAGTCACCCCGTCAATAGGTTTACTGGTAAGATTAGTTTGAGAAGCGCTCGGGAAGTTCAAAAAAACTCAAGCTAAGACTTATACGACCCGAGGTTTAGAGGAAAGATAGAGTACTAAGGCATAATTTGGTATCTGAACTTTCCACAATTAATAGATAATCTTATGTGTGTATTGTCATCGGTAATGCATTGGGATAGCCATGCTTAGCTAGGGCCTACCATACGGAGCAAAGGTATTGAGTGAAATGCTTCTGCAATTGTTTGAGAACGTATAAGTATTAAAGACTAGGTTAGTATCAAAGTAGAAATGTTGCTTGTGAACCGTAGGAATGAGTCTAGAGTAGAATGCATGTTAAACGTTAGGATAGTCGGTTCACAAGGCCACGAGAATTGTATGATTGCATATGGCGTATGTGTGGGCATACGTTCCGCCTTGTTTGTGTTTGGCCTGAAAAAATAGCACGAAGACCTAACTTGACCAGTGTGACTTGTTAGATGATCACGGTTTAAGAAACATTCTGTCGACGGGGCGAATAACGGTAATCTCGTGGAGATTTCTGATGGCTTAAGTATTGCCGTTTAACCACAAGGTATGAGGAATATGGGTTACTCGCTACAAGGATGGACTAAGCGTTGCTTAGGATGGAAGTGTTAAGCTTAAGTGTTTAAGTGAAAGTGATAAGTTTAAGTGACAAGTGTGAAGGTCATTTGTGAAGTGAAGTGACACATAGTGCTTGGGCATTATGTGGAAGTTATGGTTGTTATAGGTAGCTTAGGATGTGTTATGTCATGGAAAAGAGAAGACCGTTTTACTGAGTATTGAATACTCACTCTTCACCATAGTGGCAGGTGTAACGCCCGCGAACCAAAATTGGGGATTTTAGTAGGGGTGTTGATCAACATAAGGAGTGTGTCAATCGACACCAAGCTTTTCGGTTCAGACCGGTTTGGTTTTAAATCGTTCGATTTATTGCGGTTTGAGTTAGAAACCCTAGGGCTCGTGTTTATAATTGAGCATTCACGTTTTTAGAGAGGAAATCGTGATCTTTGAGTTGAAAAGAGAGAAAAAAGAGAAGTGAGTTTTGGTGAATTGTGAGCATTCTTGTGTTCGATTGTCGTTCATAGAGGCCTAAGGAAGCGCTGTTAGTGAATTCTAGAGGAAAGATGAAGGAAATCAGAGGTTTTAAGGTGTGTTAGAGTCTGATTTTTGTGGTCAATCCATAATCCATTTCGAAAAGCCAAGGTGAGTGCGCGACCATAGCTTATTTGGGTTAAATGGATGTTTTGATGCATTCATTGAATAATTTTTATTGAATTGATGAATGTGATGGATTATGTATTTATGTATCATATTTGTTGTTTCGTGCGTTGTGTTGGTGTTTTTGATGCAGGTGGTCGATTTTTAAGACTTGCAATCGAGCCAAGAGAGGATAGGTTCGATTCTGTGTTTCTGCGACCTAGTGTCGATCGATACCAACAAATGTTCGTTGAGTAATGTGTGGTTTTGATGTTTATTGGCATTGTTGTGTGTATCTTGGCATTTTGTTTAACCTGTGTGTATAGTCGATAGATGGAATGACCGTCTCACTGAGCATTTATGATAATACTCACGCATCTCGATTTTCCATGTGATGGAGGTAAAAAGAAAGTGTGACCGTGGGATCATGGTAATGATGAAGAGGATGATTTAGGGTCTCGTTTGTTGGTTATGTTTTATTGTGTTTTAGAACCTAGTTTAGGTTGCTGATATTTCTGGATTTTATTGAAATTGATTATTTGTTGGTTTAATGGAATTATTAGTTATTTGATTATTGTGGTTAAAATTGGTTGATATAGTTTGTACTGGTTTATGTTTGATTTTTGGTTTGATTGTGGAGTTGAGGATTAGTATTTATGGGAATACAAATTCAGAATTAAATGTTTTTTTTTAAAAGGTCGTGTTGTTTTTTAGCAGGACAGTGACCAATGAGGTGGACTAGAGGATGGCAAGGATGAAGCAGTGGGCAATGGTGAAGATTTTTCCAAAGCAGGGTAGTATAAGTTCTTAAACGTTATAATTTACCAAACAAGGTAAGAAGTTTTTAAGAGCAATGAAATGATACGTAAAGTTGATTAATATATGCCGTTGACTTTCTAGTCGATGGTGCGAGTGTTACAGGGAAACCTAAAAGTTTTCCTCAAAAAATTATCTAAGTCTATTAAAGACCCGAACCATATCTATGGCCCGTTAACAAAATTCTTAGGAATTTTCTAAGTCATATGAAAAATATCCGCGCCATTATCCAAACACCCCGCAGAGCATCAAAGACATCTCGTGGCTTGGAAAAACAAAACACTCTTGTTTACGGCTCGGAAATCGTTTCTCTCAAAACAATTAAAAACCCAAGCCGCTTACAATGAATAGTCGAAAAATATTTATCAAACACCCCGCTGATCGGGATAACCTTTTCTTTAACGGCTCTAAAAAAGCCCTGGAAGTGGAAAAACGAGTTGCTGCCCGGGGCAAGATCTTAACAAAAAAAGAAGCATATCGGCATAACATCATGCGTCTCCGAAATCAATTCCCCCCTTTTACGGCACCGGATATATCAGCACCAAAGAAATAATGACGAGTTGTTTTGGCAAATTTAAACCAAGTTCGCAAGTGCACAAATCTATGGAATAACCGAGAGAAGTATATCTTTATTGATCAACAAAGTAGACTTGTAGCCGAATTGAAATACAACGTCTAGATGTCTAAAGAGTTGAAAAGAACTTTTATGAAGGTAGAAAACAAGGGCTAGATCTCTGTATGCTATCTCAGGGATGCGAAGAAGATGTAGCTCTCAGGTTTTCTATGTGCTGTATGATCATTTACTTCTCTCTTCGACGTCTCTATTTATAGGACCTCATCAAATCCGTTTTGGATTAGGACTAGACTTAACGTGCAAGCTTATCTTCTTAATAATTGAGATTCTTGATATACATGAATCTCTTATTTCTTCATATCCCGAGGTTTTGATAATGACAAACCTCGTTATACTTGGATAACGAAATCTCTGCAAGTCTATCTCCAAAGCAACATATTATTTTATATTAAATAAATCAACTAACCTTATAATGACGTCGTAAAAGTGCTTATGACCTGATAACGAGGTAGTAGGTCATGTCTCACTTAGAAGTGATAAATCATTTCTAAGTCGTACATGACATAGACAACGTATTACCAAGTAATAGGAGGTCATTACCTCGTTAGACCTGGCGTAGACCTGACACATACGACGTATTGATAGTATCTTGCCAGGTAATGGAAAGTTACTACCTCGTTATACCTGACATATACGACGTATTGATAGTATCTGACTTGGTTATGACAAGTCAATTTGATGTCTTAATTTGTACAAACCACATATTTTCAGGAAGTTCGATGTTATTACCTCGTCTTACCTAACATAGACGACGTATCGTCACGTAGTTGTCAGGTCACCACCTTATTAGACGTGGCATAGATGATGTATTCTCAGGTAGTGAGAGGTTATTAACTCGTTTTACCTGTCATAGGTGACATATCGGCAAGTAATTGCAAGGTCATCATCTTCTTAGACCTGACTTAGACGATGTATTCTCGGGTAATGAGAGGCTATTACCTCCCGCAGCTCGGAATTAACTCATATTTCAATTACAAAGACTTAATATGAGACTCTCACAAATCCTTATCCGGCACAATTTGAACCTCAACACTCTTCGGCGACACATTTCCAAATCTAACATTCTTGCGGCTCGACGTCAACCTCAACGCTCTCGCAGGTCAGTTTAACTTCATTACTCCTCACATCTTTAAGACGTATCGCTTGCCTCTCGAAAGACTTGACCGAAACATTCATAAGACGGCTCACGAGCAACAATTTCAATCGTCGACTTCGGAACAAGACATTCATACCTCGACACTACCATAATTGATACTTTCGAGCTAGGGGGCTAATTGTAGCGGTCTGATTTCACCCCTCAAAGAACAACAATTGAAAACGACTAAGTATAGAAGAAATGGCTAAGTATGGAGTTCACCACGACCCGTAGAGTGAAGCATAATCTATGGAGGGAAGCGCGAGCCACATAGTTAAACATAGTACGCGGAGTAAAACACAGTCCACATAGTAAAGAAATAGTGTACATAGAAAATATGAATTGGGGCCCTGACCCACGAACCGAATGAAGGTAAACCAGAGCTCTAACCCATGGCCTGAAGTTTGAGTCCAAATTTTTTTGCAAAGCCCAAAAACCGCGGCAAGGCCTCTATTAATGGGTCAAATTGAAGTTTGAAGGCCAAGTCAAAACCTTATCCGTCACCGCAGAGGGAGGATTTTGGAGAATCTAGAAGAATAAAGAATTCGTTTAGAGTTCGTCCTAGCTGCGGAGAGAGCTATACATATCTTTGTAGTTCTCCAGGAAAGGGGATCCGAATTTAATTCACAAAATACTCTTAAACTAAAAAAAAGCTTAAGCATAAACAACAATAATAGTAAGAATCTCATCTTTTTATTTAACTTTTGTGTAAGAATCTCATCTTTTTATTCATCTTTTATATCATGTTCTTAGGCTTAGAATTCTCTATTCCCAGAATCCCTGACAAATTTAATTGTGCGAATCTTGACTCCCACAAAAGAATTAAACCAAAATAATTGAGAGAGAAGAAGAAAAAGCGAATTGCAAAATTGAATATGAAGGAGGAGGACGATGAGGAGAAGAAGAACTTTGTTTTGTCGGCTACTGCTTGAAGGAACACATCATCAATTAAAAATAAAATAAAGAAGATATTGTAATATTTAGATTACTTATTTGGAAAGAAATGATTTTCAAGGACTTAAAAACAAGGTTGTTATAAATACAATTTATCACAAGAAGACTAAATAGTTAGTAAAGTCGCAATTTAGAAAAGTATATCCATATACTGAAGTTACTAAAATTAGAGAGGTATTATTAAAAGCATTTATATTATTAAATTAAATATTAAGGACAAAAAACATTATTTTCTCTATAAACTAGGTATAAATATGTGTAACTAGAAAAAGTCAACGCGTTGTGTGGAAAAACTATTTATATAAATTTTAAATTTATTTTACTGTATATAAGTGATATTTAAAAAATATTCTCACAAATTATATTTTTAAACATCAAAATATAAAACTATATGATAATATGTTTGAAAAATTTATTAGTTGTAAAGACAAACAATATGTTTTGTCTTATAATTTTTATTTGACAAAAAAAAAACCAATTTTGTAATTGAATTGAAACTAAATTAGTGATTTTTCTTATTTATATTGCATAAACATATAAAGGTAAAGTGATTTTAAACTATTTTAATATTAATATATTCTAAATAAATTGATTCCTATCAAGGTAAAATATTCAGATTTCCTAATTATCTTCAATAATAAATTGATTAGATTTTGTAAGTTTATTGTAGTAAGTAAATGTGGACGTTAAATTTAGATGAGATCAATTTGATGGTAAAATAATTAATAATTTGTTGAATTTAAATAATCAAAACGTTATATGTTAAATGTTGAATTATAATTGATAAATAAATCGAAAGATTAATTTTGGAAGTTTAGGAATTAATACCAATCACGAATGATCATTATTATAGATATATAAATTTATTTAATTAAATAGATTCCACATTACCAAAAAATAAAAATATTTGGCATTTCACAATATTTCTTACTTTTGTGAATGACTTTTGGAAAAACTTTTAGTAGCGGGTTATATATGTTTTTATCCGTGATATATACATGTGTCTTTAGTAGTCTAGTGGTTCTTCTCCACTTAAATTACTGAGGTTTGCTAGGTTCGAAACCTAGAAAAAACATTTAAAATTGCTTTTCTTAAATAAAAATTTGTAAAGAAAGAGATGACACGTGTCGTCTTGTCAGAGCTTGTTGACTTTTGTAAACCTTAAAATATTATAAAGATATCTTAAAAATCATTACTCGTTTCATTTTCTGAGAGCATTCTTAATTACTTATTTCTAAAGCTAAATTTTTTGTAAAATGGATCTAGATTTGACGATTGAAAAAGGGCTAGTAGAGACGGATACTTCGAATCAGGGTTATATGATATTACCAAAATCAAAGGCTGAAAACATATTATGGAAGATGGGAAAAACATTACCTAAAGATGGTATTCAAGTGAACATCGAAGACAATAACAAAAGCTATTCGGTAAAATTTTATAAAAGCGGTAATCAGTATCGTCTCGGAAGTGGGTGGAAAACTATCAAAGATGCGAGATGTCTTAAAACAGGCGATATAATCAAGTTATGTTGGAGTGACAACAAATTTATTTTTACTATATAGTGAGTTTTTATCCAGTTTATTTTTGTTTTTTCTTTTTATAGTTTACTTTAGATTTTTTTTTATTAACAAGATTATCTCAGATCTACTACCACAAATGATGACGGTACTTCTGCATCCCCTAGTATGGAACTAAAATTTTGAGTACGCTCATCAAAATCCTTAAACGCATAAGTTCATCTTCACCTTTCGGCGAACATTTAAGATAAAATGGTGTTACATAAGTAATTCATTTAAGATAAAATGGTGTTATAAAAGAAATGGTGTTACATATTTCCTTTTAAAAAAATTCATCTCTTATTAAGTAATTCATATAAATAAATCTCTTTTGACTTATAATTTTGTTTAATTCAAAGAGAGATATATATATATATATATATATATTTATATTGTAAATGGATTTTATATATGTGTTCCATAAAAAACAAAGTAGCAAGCATTTCAATCTACATCGTGATCTAAAGTTTGGAAATTTTAATAGATATCACCATAATTGATATGACACTAAAAACTTAATTGCGGGTGGTCTAAAAATATGCACAAAGATTTTTTAAATTTTACGAATTCATAATTTATAAATGGATTAAAAACAAAAACAAAAAAGTGTCTAGCTCTCATCGACCTTCCAATAATATTCTTTAATTCGAAATAAACATACAATTAATTATTATTTCCTGTTCGTCAAAACTAGAAACACAACGACTTATTTTCTTTTGTATTTTAGGAAAAAAAACTTATTACTTTAAATTTGACTGAGTAAAGTCTTATCCACCAGAAGATCGAATTCCGACAGTTGCTACCTTCAAAGATTAAATTGACAGTTGGCAATTCTATCCACCAATACCAAAGTTTTAAAATTCCTTGTTCGATTCCAACCTGTTTCGACACTTTCTTGTAGTCCTTCTCTTCTTATCCATCTTTTCTCAACCCGAAATTGTCTTTTATAAGACTCATTATATGTACTAAACTCTCCCAAAATTGGTCTATGACTAGAACCAATCATTGCCGGATACTTAATGATATATCATGGTTTTTACCCGTTTTTAGCTATGATATAAGTATGTGTTTTGAGTTTTTTTGGTGTTTTTCGTATTCTTTTTGAGTCTTTACAGGTTTTTGGTCATTTGGAGCATAACTTGGGATTTTGGAGCAATTCGGAGGATCAAGGAACGATGCATTGAAGAATTCAAGTCGGATTGGAAATCCAGCCTTGGTGTCGATCGACACCATCTCTGGGTATCGATCAACACCCCATTGTGACGAGCAAAAATAGCAAGTTTGAAGATTTCCATTTTGCCGAGAAGTTCCATTAAATTACAAGTCCGACCCCAATCGTCTTTGGACCATATATATATATATATATATATTTTTTTTTTTTTTACAACCATTGTTAATCTTTTGCTTTATTCTATTGAGACCTAGCAAGAGATTGATTCAGAGCTTTTATGGAGACAAGTTTAGACTCTTTCCAGAGATTTCTTCGAATCCTTTTGTATCTCTATCCTTATCTCTTTAATGCAATATTATTCAGTTATTATGCTTGTTTCAATTAGTTACGTTTAGGGTTTTTGAAAGGCTGACGATAAATTGTTAAGAATTAGATTACTGTTTGGATTAATCAATATGTGTTCTTCACCTTGATAGTTTTAATTCTGATTTAGAATTGATCACCCTGATTTAGATATCATAGGTTAATTGATAGATGCGAAAACATTGTTAGTTATCTGGATTAATATCATAGGTGAGCAAAATAACTATTCACAAAGAAATTTGGCTTAGTGATTTTATGAACAAATCAAAACTGCTCGTTAATGCTTGATTTAATTTTATAGAACTCGCAAATAAATTTGGTTTTCTAGGATTTAGTCATAGATAGCTTCTGCAATGAAAGTTTATTACTTTTACAATTGTTTTCAAGTTCTAGAACGGTTCTTAATAAATATTCCGATAGTAATTTAATGCTTCAATTTAAAGTCATGCCTGCGAATTACCCGATGCCTAGCGTTTCATCTTATTGATTTAAAGAACAACTATCATCGTTTGCTTGCTTTACTTAATTGCTTTTTCATTATAACATCATTCACTTAGCTTAATTTGAAATTGAAACTTTATTGTGTGATTCTTTTCTCTGAGGATTCGATCCATAAGTACTACTACGATCTCTTAATTTGAGAGAGTAGCTCATGGTTAAATTTGAGCATATCAAATTTTGGTGCCGTTGCCGGGGAACTGATATCACCACTAGAATTTTGATTATAGAATTTCGTCTAAGTCTTTGTTTTTGTTTTTAATCTACTAACTAGTTTCTATTTGTTTTGCGTTTCAGGTGCATGCCAAAACACATCACTAGAAGCAATGCAGACAAGGAATTAGTTGGATTCGATCCTGACACGTTAGCACCTTTAGAACTCACAAACAGAAAAGTAGCTAGAGAAGCTAGGATGGCTGAGAGAACGATGCTAATACTACGTGATCCAGAGGGACTAAGGTACAATGCAACTAGACAAAGGATCGACGACGAAGGGAACGCAATTATCGAAGTGGCTGAACAGGAAGAAAACGTCAGTGTTTGGCTGGTGTCGATCGACAACAAGCTCAAAATGGTCATGGTCGCACTTTGGGTGATTACAACCGTCCGGATCAGTTCTACGCTAACCGGGCTGCAATTCGTCCGCCTATGTTTTAGTGAAACAATTTCGAACTGAAGCATGCATACTTTAGTCTTGTGCCTCAACATCCCTTTCATGGACTTCCAGACGAGCACCCCATGGATCATATTGAGAAGTTCAAGGACTTAGCATCGAGCATTAAGGCTAATGGAGTGTCGAGTGATTATCTCTTCTGTAAGCTTTTTCCTTACTCACTGGGCGGAGATGCTTCTTACTGGCTAAAACAACTTGAACCGGGATCTTTGACTACTTGGGAGGACACGAAGAATGCATTCCTCAACAATTTCTTCGATGATGCAAGATCAGAGGACTTGAGGATGAAGATTGCTACATTCCGATAAAAAGAGACAGAAGCATTCAAGGCTTCGTGGGCGCGATTCAAGTCATATAAGAGAGATTGTCCTCATCATGGATTTAGTGATATCCAGTTGCTTGGTATATTCTTCAATAGAGTGGACTAGAGGTACCAAATGACATTGGATGCTACGGGCAGTGGGAATTTCAAGACTAACTATCCAGAGGATGCCATTGCGCTTATTGAGAACTTGGCTTCAAGCAACATTAGTAAAAACGCTAAATTTGAGAGGAAACAGTTAAGTGGGAGCAAGGATGGTGGACAATTTGCTCAAGAGGTTAAGGCTAAGATTGACGATGTGCATAATCTTCTAGTGGGAAAAAGTCGATCCAATTTGCTCAAGAGGTTGAGACATTCGAACCAGAGGAAAGGAACGAAGAAGAAGATGTGAACTACGTCAATGGGACAAGATTTCAAAGTCAGAGGTTTGGTAATCAACAGCAAAAACAGAGGCTACAACAGTAACTACAACAGCAATTACCAGAGACCTTCAAGCCTGCAGTATCAGAAGTCTGAATCTCAAAAGCCATTTCAGGGCAGCAGCTACACAAGGACCTACGGTTCTTCATCTTACCAGACTCCTCCTCCTCAATCTTCAGATAACGAGGTAAAATCCATGCTTGAGAACCTCCTAGAGGGACAACGGGAAGATGAATGCAATGTATCAGGATTTGAACTAGAAATTCGAAGCTCTTAACACTCACATCAAGAAGCTAGATACACAAGTTACTCAAACTGCAGAATCAGTGAAGAGACATGATGGATTTCTTCCATCAAGGACGGTAAGAATCCAAAACGTGGCGCTATGGCTATTATGACACGTAGTGGAAGGAAGCTGGAACCAATCTTGAAGAAGCGTGTTGATATGAAGCTGATCGACGAGCTAATCGAAGTCGAAGATGATGAGATTAGTGATCCAAAATTGGTGTCGATCAACACCAAAGAAGAGCATCGATCGACACCACTCAGGAAACCAGATTCTAAATCAAATGAAATCGATCAAAACTAGACATCAAAGTACCAAAGTTGCAAAATCTCTGGTTATTGCTGAAGAACGAGTCTACAAGCCTAAGATTCCATATCCTAGGAGTCAAAGAAGTCTAAACATGAGCTAGAGGATGCTAAATGCAAGGCTATCATGGATAAAATCATTGTTGAGATTCCTTTGATCGATGCGATAAGATCAACTCCGGTGATTCGAAGGTATGTGAAGCGAATGGTCACTAAGAGTTTGAGTCTTGAGGAAGGTTGTGCAATGATCTCGGAGCAGGTTAGTGCAGTGATTCAGAACAGAATTCCAAAGAAGCTCACTGATCTAGGAAGCTTTGTGTTGGATTGTTTGATATTCATGGAGATGTTTCCACGTTCTCTATGCGATTTGGGTTCAAGTGTGAATTTGGTGCCACTTTCAGTTGCTATTAGTCTTGGGATGACTGACTTTCAACCCACTAGGATCTCTCTTATCCGAGCAGACAGAACGGTGAGAATCCCAGAGGGTGTTCTAGAGGACGTTCCTATTAAGGTTGGAGAATGCATGATACCAAAAAAGTTTGTGGTTCTAAAATATGGCGAGGAGCCTAAGGACCCTCTTATCTTGGGAAGCCCCTTCTTAGCCACAGCTGGAGCAATGATTGATTTCAAGGGGGGGGGGGGGGATCACACTGAATGTAGGCGACTTAGAGATGAAGTTCGATATGGGTAAGCTAATAAAGAAGCCTACTATAGATGGTCAGAACTTCTACGTTGATACTTTGGATCACCTTCCAGAATATAACATCCATGAGATGAGCTCTACGGATCCCTTGGAAAGGGCGTTAGTTAATTCTACATCAGAAGTAAAGTATCTGGATGAGATTGCTGAGGGTTATGCTTCAATGATGGAAGCGAGTGAGCAAGTTATGCAAGTGGCTGCTACAAAGGAACTGGTTAATATTCATGTGAAAGCTGCAAAGCTTAGCGATTGAAGCGAGAAGAAGGCTCCTAAAATCGATCTCAAACCACTTCCTGCAGGGCTAAGGTACGCATTTCTTGGTGCTAATTCTACTTATCTTGTTATTGTCAATGCTTCTTTAACTAACGCAGAACTTAGGTTATTGCTAAGTAAGCTGCGCAAGTTTCGCAAGGCTCTTGGCTATTCTCTTGATGACATTTCAGGTATATCTTCAGATTTGTGCATGCATAATATTAACCTAGAAGATGAGTTCAAGTCATCAATTCAGCATCAGAGGCGACTGAATCCTAACCAGACATAGGTTGTTAGGAATTAGATCATGAAGCTTTTGGAAGCAGAGATCATCTAACCCATCTCAGACAGTGCCTGGATTAGTCCGGTTCACGTGGTTCCTAAGAAATGAGGTGTTACAGGTGTGAAGAACGCAAAGAACGAGTTGATTACTACAAGGACAGTGACTGGCCACCGGATGTGTATTGACTACACGAAGTTGAACGCAACGACAAGGAAGGATCATTTTCCTTTGCCTTTCATTGATCAAATGCTGGAGAGGCTCGCGAATTATCCTTACTACTGCTTCCTCGACGGCTACTCAGGATTATTTCAAATCCCTATTCATCCAGACGACCAGGAGAAGACCACGTTTACTTGCGCCTATGGCATTTTTGCATATCGCAGGATGCCTTTTGGGCTTTGCAATGCAGTAACTTTCCAACACTGCATGATGTCTATCTTCACGGACATGATCGAGGATTACATGGAGGTTTTTATGGATGATATTTTAATGTATGGATCCTCTTTCAAGGACCGTTTGAGCAATCTGGAGAAGGTACTAGCTAGATGCGAGGATAAGCTCTTAGTTTTGAACTGGGAGAAATGTCAATTTATGGTGAAAGATGGCATAGTACTTGGACATAAAGTTTCAAAAGCTGGGATTGAAGTAGATCGCGCAAAGATTGAGGTTATGACAAGTCTTCAACCGCCTAATGATGTGAAATTTGTGAGGAGTTTTCTTAGACATGCCGGTTTTACAGAAGATTCATCAAGGATTTTAGCAAGATCGTGAGGCCGCTAACTGCTTTGCTTTGCAATGATGTGAAGTTTGAGTTTTCTGCAGAATGTCTATCAGCTTTTGAGCAGATTAAGAAGGCTCTAGTGAGTGCTCCTATAGTACAACCTCTAGACTTGGATTTGCCATGCGAGATCATGTGTGATGCTAGTGACTTTGCAGTTTAAGCTGTGTTAGGACAGAAGAAGGACGAGAAGCTTCATGCTATCTACTATGCAAGTCGAACACTTGATGAAGCACAAAGGAATTATGCGACTACTCAGAAGGAGTTGTTAGCTGTGGTGTTCGCTTTTGAGAAGTTTCATCCTTACTTGATTGGTTATAAGGTGATTTTGCATACGGATCATTCAGCGCTCAAGTATTTGATGCAGAAGAAAGATGCGAAGCCAAGGTTGCTAAGATGGATTTTGCTGCTTCAAGAGTTCAATATTGAGGTGAAAGACAAGAAGGGAGTTGAGATCATCTCTCGCAGATCAGAATTTAAAATGAAGTCCTCATTGATGATTTCTTGCCAGAAGAACGCGTTAATTTCGTCGAAAGTGGTTTGCAGGACTCAGTGTCAATCGACACTAAGACCGAGTGTCGATCGACACCCGCTTTTCACGATTGTCCCGATTTTGCGAACAAAATGGTGTCGATGGACACCATTACCAGTGTCGCTCGACACCAGGTCCAGAACTTGGCTAATCTTCCGAAAATCAATACTGAGGTTTTCCATGAGCTTGTCTTTGCTGTCACGATGTCCAATCGACCATGGTACCCTGATATCGCCAAATACTTAGCTGCAGAGGATGTGCCTACTGACCTTAAAGAATATGAGAAGAAACGGTTTATGCGAGAACTTCGAAGGTACTATTGGGATGAGCCTTACCTTTACAAGCATTGTTCAGACGAGATCTACAGAAGATGCATTGCAGAGGTCGAGGTTCAAGATGTGCTATTTCATTATCATGGTTCTGAGTATGCCGGTCACTTTGCTACATTCAAGATGATAGGTTTTACAAGCTGGGTTTTGGTGGCCTACGATATTCAAGGATGCTCACACTTTCATTTCTAAGTGTGATGCTTGTCAAAGGAAAAGGAAAATCAGCAAGCGACATGAGATGCCACAAAACTTTATCCTCGAGGTTGAAGTCTTTGACTGCAGGGGCATTGATTTCATGTGTCCATTCCCATCGTCTTATGGGAATAAGTACATTCTGGTTGTTGTGGACTATGTTTCCAAGTGGGTTGTGGCGATTGCTAGTCCAAAGAATGATTATGTCGTGGTTCTTAAGCTGCTTAAGACCATTATTTTCCCTAGATTCGGAGTTCCTAGGATTGTCATCAGTGATGGTGGCCCACATTTTATCAACAAGGTGTTTGCTAACCTTTTAAGTAAGTACGGTGTTCAACATTGTGTGGCTTCTCTTTTTCATCCTCAGACAAGCGGACAAGCAGAAGTTTCGAATTGACAAATCAAGGAGATTCTTGAGAAGACAGTGGGAGTCACCAAAAGGGATTGGTCTGTAAGTTAGACAACGCGGTTTGGGCTTACAGGATAGCTTTCAAGACTCCTTTGGGAACAACACCTTTCCATCTGCTTTATAGGAAAGCTTGTCATCTTCCAGTGGAGCTTGAGCACAAAGCAGCATGGGTAGTCAAACAGATGAAATTCGACTATAAGCCGGCTTTAGAAAAGCGTTTGATATAGCTGAACAAATTGGACATGATACGACATCACGCTTATGAAAACTCCAAGTTATACAAGGAGCGGACTAAAACTTATCATGATAAGAAGATCATTTCCAGGAAGTTCGAACCAAACAACCAAGTACTCCTATATGACTCTTGTTTACAACTTTTTTCTAGAAAATAATGTTCTCGTTGGTCTGGTTCTTTTACAATCAAGGAGGTTAGACCCCATTGAGCAATTGTCCTAATCAGTTCAGAAGGAAAGGAGTTCACAGTCAATGGACAAAGGGTGAAGCATTATTGGGCAAAAGCTGAGATTCCAGCAGGACACATTGTTCCTTTAGACGATGCACCCGCCGCCTAAGGCCCGACACAGTCAAGCTAATGACTGAAAACGAGTGCTGAGTGGGAGGCAACCCACTGGTAAGTATATTTATTTAGTATTATTTTAATTTGTTTACTAATTATGAGTTTTGGTTTTAAGTATTCAATAAAAAAAAAAGTTTGGCGAAGGAGCTATGGATCAAAAGAATGGTCAATCTGTGTAAAACGAGGGAGTGTCGATCGACACCATCTCTGGGTGTCGATCGACACCATCTGTGTGTGTCGATCGACACCGGATGGCTTCCAAGGCAAGCAAGAGACAACGCAAGGACATGGAGGTTGCTTCTGGTTCTAATACCACTGATCTGAATCCAAATTCCGTCAATAGTTTGCCTAAAAAGCACCAAAAGATCCTATTAAAATCAACAAGAGGTGGGACAAGGTACCTATGACAATACTTACAAGTGATGATTTTGAGCGTAGGGACATTACTGCTACTTGGGCTGACTACAATTCATTGTACTACAATGAATGGAGGAATGTGAAGCTCGATCAGACGAGGATTGTAGATTTTCAGGCTATGAGGAGTCTTGGAATACATGATGAGGTAGTGTGTTTATTAAAACGTGCAGGTTTGGGTCATATCGCTTACAAGCATTATCCTCTATACCTTGATTTTGTAAGACAGTTTTTCGCATCGTTGCGCATTTTCTATACGGAGTCAGATGCAGATGACCATATCCTCCAAACGCGGCAAGGTATCCCGAGCTTCACGATTTATGGTAAGAGATACAGAGTTTCGTTCTGTGATCTCTGCGAGATTTTTGGATTTGAGCAACCGGATTACCAGTCTTCGGTACTTCAGACATATTTCAGTGGGCAGAGAGAGTTTTGGGCATGTTTTGGTATCGATGTCTATGACAGCAAGAGTTCTACTCACATTGATATTCGTCATCCTGCTCAGCGATATTTGGTTCGTACGTTTGCTTGTACATTGTTGTGTCACAACGACAGAGCAAGATGAGACAGTCTGAGCTGGTTTTATAGTACCATGCTCATTGGAAAGACATTGCGAGGGAACCTATGATCGATATTGGTATCAACATGGGAAGAGTCTTCGCGCATCATCTACAGTCTTTGCAGCGCACACCCTTCATCCTGACTAAGGGCAGCAAGGCTGTAACTATTGGTAGTATCTTGACTTCGATTTTAACCATTTGTGGAGTTGACTTCAGTGGTTTTAGATCACAGAGCGTGCCATGCACTATGGATCTTGCTTATCTTAGCAGAGCTACCTCGCTTAAGCCAGATCATATGTGGTCTTACCGTGATGCGTCTAAGGTCCCGCACTTGGTCAGGATGCCCATTCCAGCATTGGCTTCTAGCGCGTCTGACCCTTTTGTGTTGTCTTTCGAGCCTGATCAGACATTACTTTATACTGCTGCTGAGAGCCGCATGCAACCGACGCGTTCTGCTCGAGCTGCGAGTTCTTCTAGAGATCCTGGGCCTCTCCCTGTTAGATGTTTAATTATTGGTAGAAAACATAATATACATGCTAATTTAATGTGTTAGTTATATATTCATTTTTTAATTGAAAATTCTACTGCATTGAAAAACTAACCATAAATGATACAAAATTTAACAAGTAACCATTATATTTTTTCTATGGATGATATTACATTTTTCAATGAATAAAATTTATTTGAAAAGTCAACAAAAGTCAAATCCAAAGTAACCTATTTTTTTTTTGGCGTAGACTGCAAATGAAGTCTACTTTTCTTATGTAGTCTACAAATGAAGTCTACTTTTCTTATGTAGACTGCAAATGAAGTTTACGTTTGAACAGTGGAAATATTTGATCAAATGCAAAAGTAACCTGCACAATTATGTAGACTACAAATGAAGTCTACATCAAAAAGTCAACGTTTTGGTCAAATGCAAAAGTAACATTTGTCGACTGCAAATAAAGTCCACAACATTTGTAGACTTCATTTGCAGTCTGCATACCGATTTGCCTTGATTGCAAAAGTAACCCATTGTAGACTGCATTTGAAGACTCCATTTGAAGTCTACTCTATGTAGACTGCATTTGAAGTCTGCAGTCGAAGTCAACAAATGTGATAGTTTTTTAAAATGCCTTTTTGACATATTTACAATGTATTTTTTTGATTTTTTTGTTCTTACATGTTTATTAGTTGTATATCTATCCCCTGTAAGAGTTGACCATGTTTAAGACAAAAATTTGTGGGGTAAACTTATTTTCTTGATTTGGTGACTAGTTAGCTCATTTTTAGTAGAATGCATTTGAAGTCTACTTAGAGTAGACTGCAAATGCAGTCTACAAATGTGACAGTTTTTTAAAATGCATTTTTTGACATATTTACAATGTATTTTTTTGATTTTTTTAAACTATGTTTGTTAGTTGTATATCTACCCTCTGTAAGAGTTGGCCTTGTTTAAGACAAATATTTGTGGGGCAAGCTTATTTTGTTGATTTGGTGACTAGGTAACTCATATTGAGTAGACTGCATTTGAAGTCTGTTTTCTGATTTGTTCTAATGGCATATCCATGTTTGTATTTTACAGATGATTGTTCAGTTATCTGTTGTTTATGGAGGTTGGATTATGGAAGATGGTATTTAGCGTTTTGAGGTTGACAATCGAAAAAGCGGGAGAATTTTTTTTTGAGTGATGGTTTTAAACATGAGGAACTTGTTGAAATGACACATGATGATTATGATATTGATAAAAAATCAGAGGTGGTGGAGCACACTTACTCACTTCCTCCATTTATGTTGCAACAGATGACTCGAGATACGCCTCCTATGCACGTTAAAAATGACAGACAGGTCCAAAGTTTGATTGAGCTAAGTAGAACACATGTATTACGTCTTTGTGTGTCGAGTCGGCCCGTGGTGGATGATGTTGATTGTGAGGATGATGGTAGTGATGAAGATGTGGTAGAATCTGAGGGGGACGAGGATGATGATGTTGGAGATAAGATTGAAGATGAGGTTGGAGATGATGTTAAAGACGAGGCATTTGGTGGTGTGGATGGTGTTAAAGAAGAAGATGAACCCGATAGTGACGACGACTACAGTGAGTATGGAAAAGTGAAAGACAAGGATGAAGAAGATACATCTTTTGGTGTGAATGCAAATAATTTTTGCGGTAGAGGTAGTTGAAATCCGACTTGGTTTGATAACATATTTGTTAAACAGAGTTTTAGTACGAAGGATGAGCTACTTAAGGAATTACAATTGATGGCTTTGATGGAAAGATTTAGTTTCGAGGTGTATAAGTCTACGAAAACGCTTTTTGTTATGTTATGTCGTGTGAAAGAGTTCGAGTGGAAGGCAAGAGCGAGTGTAAAGAACAAAACAAACCAATTTTGGGTGACAAAGTATGTGAACGTTCATACGTGTTCTACGGCAGATCGAGTGGCTAACCGTAAACACTCCACTCTGAAATACATTGGTCATCTATTTATAGAGCGAGTTGGAATCATTAAGGGGATTACCCCGAAGCACATCAAGGATTCAATGAAAATGATGTTTGGTATGACTTTAGATTATACAACCGCATATAGAACTCTTAAATATGCACAAATATTGGTTAGGGGGTCATCGGAAGATGGATATCAGCTTCTTCCATCATACTTGCATCACATCGCGAAAGCTAATCCAGGGACAGTGACCGGTCTTGAAATGGATGCTACAAATAGATTTAAATATTTATTCATAGCATTCGGAGCTTCAATAGCCGGATTTAAGTATCTCCGACGAGTAATTGTTGTTAATGAGACACATTTGAGCGGGAAATACGAAGGGACTTTGTTAGTGGCAGCTGCAAAAGATGCTAATTTCCAAATATTTCCTTTGGCATTGGGGTTGTCGATAGTGAGAATAATTAGTCGTGGGAATGGTTTTTCAAGAAATTGCGTTTGTGTATATCAGATGGGTACCCGTTGGGCATAGTTTTGGATAGGCATTTGTCTATTATCAATGCATGGGCGAAATTTTTCCCATGGGCAACACGTGGCATATGTTATTACCATCTCCAGTGTAACATTGCCCAGATTTTTGGTGGAAAAGATATAATGTACTTGGTCAAAGGTGCTGCGTATGCATATAAGGAAGAAGCTTATGATCGATACATGGACGCGCTACGCACAACATCACCGGCCATTGCAAAATACTTGGAAGACGCGGATCCAAAACTTTGGTCACAAGTACATTGTGAGGGACTTAGGTACAACATCAAGACTACCAACATTGCCGAATCGATCAATGCAGCGCTTAAGGTAGCACGAGGATTTCCCGTACCATACCTTCTTGATTTTATCAGAATCAAGCTTGGAAGATGGTTTTATAAAAGACGAGATGATGCTTCCAAGCTAACCATATGCTTTAGTCGGGGAGTTGAATACTTGTTGGCAATTCGTGACAATTACGCGGGTCCAATGATAGTGGAACGGATAGACGATTACCAATTCATTGTAAAGGGAGGAACACGAAATTATCTTGTTGACTTGCTTCACAAGAAATGTTCTTGTGGTATTTTTCAAATCGAAAGGATACCTTGCTCACATGCTATTGCGGCTTCGATAATGAGTGGTAAAATTGTGCCTACGGTGCTTTGTCCATCATACGGTAGGAAGTATTTGTATGCGGCATACTACCAAAACATTTTCCCCAAAAACGACGCGTTACCGTTTCCTGAGGTACCATGTTTACCTCCTGAGGTGCAGCCTAAAAAAGGTAGAAAGAAGAAGTCTAGAAGGCAATCTTACCTAGAACTGTCAAGGAGGAAATGAACAAAACCGCACATGCTTCAGAACCCCTACAAGTGTTGAAACTGCCATCAAACGGGTCATACACGTCCGTATTGCCTAAGTTAAGGTACTTCAAACCAGACTATGTTCACTACTTATTCAATGTTTTACATCATTAAATCGCTGTAGTAGACTTCAGGTGTAGACTTCTATAGTAGACATCTTTAATAGACACCTTATCTACTAAACTTTTGTCTTTGTTACTACCATCTTTACTTGTGCTGAAGCTGAAGTTATTACATTTTATATTAAACTTTTGTTCATGCTCAACTGTGTGTCAAATCCAATTTTTTATAAAAAAAATTTAACTTATGCACGAATCTATGCTCAACCTAGGTGATATAAGGTAGTTCAAAATTTGTGTTCAAAAAAATTGTTAGTTGTTTTAAATCTGCCGTAATGTCTAAATGACTTTTCAAAATCTATCATAACTTTAAAAAATTTCAAAATCTGCCACAATATGTATAGACGTATACTGTGCAAAACGAAATAACCCTCAGAAGTAATACTAATTAGTTCAGTGTGTTACTACCGTCTTGTTTTTCGTCTTGTATTTTTTGTCATTTGTCTTGAATTTTTTTTTCTTCGATGGCTACTGTTTCGTTTACCATCTCCGATTTAAAAATTCGAAGATTGTTTAAAGGGAAATTAGGCTTAATAACACAAAACATTATAATTCAAAATCTAACCATTTACCCTAATTCTAGTGGATATCTTTAAGCACATAGGTTAGTTTTAGTTTGTTGATGAATTATTAATTTTTTGCTTGTTATTCTTGCAATTCACCCTTGTTTTAAAACAGATTAGAAGTTTTTTTTAAAGGGTACTTTGCTCAAATCCCACAGAAATTAGGTAATATGACTAGAATCATATAAAACTTTTTGTTATTACTGGAATTTTTTTAATACCCAGCGTGCCTTTTTGTTACGTTGTGACAAAAAACGTAATTACAAAAAAGTCATAGCCACATAAGCAACCACGTAGGAAATCGCTGACGTGTATTAATGAACTCAGCCGTAAAACGCTACGGCTGAGTTATGGTTACGTTGAGGCTGAGTTATGGTTACAAACATAAATCAGCCGTTAGTTACGGCTGATTTACAGAAATCTGGCTGACTTATGAGATAACGGTTGACTTACGAACATAAATCAGCCGTTAGTTACAGCTGATTTACAGAAATCTGGCTGACTAATGAGACAACGGCTGACTTACGAACATAAATCAGCCGTTAGTTACGGCTGATTTACAGAAAACTGGCTGACTTATGAGATAACGGCTGACTTACGAACACAAGTTACGGCTGAGTTATACATATGAGAGGTATGAGAGGTAGTTACGACTGACTTATGAGAGGTAGTTACGGCTGACTTACGTAAATCAGGCGTAATTGGCTGGGTTAACAATAACTCTACCTGGTTACGACTGACTTAGTAGCGAAAGATTAATTACTAGAATAACATTCATTTGATGACTGATTTATTTGACGATACGGCTGACTTAATATTTCCTAGCCTAATTACGGCTGATTTATTAGCGAAAGATTAATTACTGAAATACTATTCACGTTGCGGCGGACTTACATTATATTTGATGGCTGATTTATTAATGGCTGAGTTATGTGTTTGTTTGGCGGCTGACTTACCGATATTCCATGTCATCAGTTCCGATTTTCCATGTCATCAGCTCTTATTTTCCATGTCATCAGCTCTTACAAATTAGGGTTCTTCACGAAATCTGGGGATTTACCCAGAAAGGTCATATGCAACCAAGAAGAACACTGAAAACAAAACAATTCATATCCCTCACGATTTTCTCAATGGCAAACTAAGTAAACTACAAAACATGTCATGGGTACTAAAGTCTAACAATTTCAATTAGTAAGAGTAGACTTTGAGCTTATCCATATGATTAGTAGATCTGAAACAACATCACATTAATAGATTTGTGATTCACATGCAAGTAAAAACGAACAATTCTCAATGTCAAACTAAATTCATCAAGATCAAATGGGAAAAAACCGCCATTTTAGTGTAAGTGAAGCTAAAACCTAACCTTTGTCAAGGTTTACAAATCACAAAGCAAAGCTTTTGACAAAATCAGGATCACGTTTTGCTTTCTCCTGAAACTTCTTAAACCACCGATCCAAAATATCCATCGGAACCACCAATTTACTTCCATCAACACCACAAAACGACTGTAACGCCGCCGCATCTTCCACCGATTCTTCTCCCCGCCGCTACATCCATCGACTGTAACGCCACCGCATCTTCCACCGAGATTCCGATTTTTGCCAACAAAGGACTCGAATCCCCTGCCGTCAGTTGCATCTTCGCCGCGGTTCCTGGATCCGGCCACTGTAACGATAAAACCGCCGATGGTTGATTTAGGGTTACAGCGCCGCAGAAGACGAAAGCGGATCCTGGAGACTGAATGTAGACGGCTAATGCTTTATCTGGTGGTAGAGTGAAGTTGTTGAGTAAGAAGATACACATCTCTCCGATTTGATCGTATGCTTCGTCTGTGAGGTTAGAATCGAATTTCAGATTTGAGATTTTTAGGGTTTTTTGGGGAGAGGTTAGTGAGAAGTGAGTTACCGACGAAGTGGTTCATGTCGAGAACCCAGTGGAAGGTATCGATTTGGGTGAAGGTTGAGATGTCCATTGGAAAACTTCGATTGGGGAAGACGACGCCAAACATGGTTGATTTTGATTTTGATTTTCGATTTTTGAAGTCGTCTTCGTGATGACTGATCCCAATTAGGTAAAGTTGCTTCCTTTTAGATTTTTTATGTGAAATTGAAATTTCAAGGAGATAACTTCTTTATGGGAATTTGTTTTCAGAGAAGTATGTATGTTTCAAGAGAATAAGAGAGGAATCAAAACTAAAATTTTACACTTGACGGCTGAGTTATAGGAACTTCACGGCTGAGTTATGGATTTAGGGTTTAGGGTTTAGAGATCATGGTTTAGGGTTTAATGTATAGCATTTAGGAAGTATATGATTTAGAGTCTCAACTGAATCAAATTATACACATTCAATTGAAAAAAATTGTATATGGTTTATTGTATATGATTTTGGGTCTTAATTATCTATAGGTAAAGTTTGAAGTACTTGTAAGAAAACATATATCTCAAGATCAAGTTAGATTACATTTTCGATTTATACACATTCAGTTGTATAAATTGAAGAAACTATACACATTCAGTTGATTTATATTCATTTTATATTAATAAAATGAGCTTAATTATAATTTTGTAAGTCTTAAATCTTATATAAATGATTTTAGGGTATGGCTGAGTTATCTAAATGACACGGCTGAGTTATCTAAATGAGACGGCTGAGTTCTCTAAATGACACGGCTGAGTTATCTAAATGACACGGCTGAGTTATCTAAAAAAAAAACTAATCAAGGATGTTTATCGTAATTTACTAGGGGTGTGAAAATATTTGAGTAATTTTTGAAAGATATATGGTATTCTAGTCATATAACCATAGTTCCATGGGATTTGCGTAATTTTCTCAAAATGTATAATATGGTGGATCTTGCTCGGCTTTCATCTTCACACATCGCCAACATCGGTGAGGGTACTTTCGTAAATTCGTATAAGCCTTCAGAACTCTCCAGAATTTACTTCCTCCCCAAGAACATCTTGCCCCTTTCTCCTTGTATCGCCGATTTCCACAAATAAATAAAAGAAAAAACCTTTCTCTCTGAATAAAATTCCGATTTCGTTTGATTCATTTTCCGCATCTTCCTCCGTGATGTTGGCCCGTAGGGTTTTATCCAGAGTTTCTCGCAGCGCGGGCTTACGCTCGTCTCTCTCCTCCGTCGTCGCTTCTCCGACGAAGAATCATCAGATTCCCAAATTTTCCCGCCGATTTCACTCCCTTGTTCACGGAAATCCCAACGAGGTTAGGATTTTTATCCGATTTTTGTTAGTAATGCATTCTGAATTTCCTCCTTGGGTTTTGCTAGGGTTTAAGGGATTGTTCAAACGAATCTAAACCTTGTCTCTTTCATTTGGAAATCCGAAGTCTCTTTGATAAAATGATAGTTTTTGTTCTTCTGATTCTATTGCTCTGGTTGTATATACTACAGTGTCACGAATTCATATGATAGTTTTAGAATTAGGATTTTTGAAGAGCAGATATTCAATTTGAATCCTTTGAAGTGGCAGCTTGTTGCAGCTCCAGTGTCGCTCCTAAACCACGCAACTCTTAATGTGAATGGCCTTCGAAGGTTCAGCCTTTTTTCCTCTTTCTCTACTGAATCTAAGGAAAATAAGAGTAACATCGAAGCTTCCGAAGATGTGGAGGAGGCGAGAAAAGCTACTGGTGAAGCAAAAGATTTTGGTACTGACTTGACTCAGGATATGTAGATACTTACTATGTCTAGTTCTGTACAAAGATGTTTGATAGGTTACTGAAGGAATAGCGTTTTCTGCTTTCTAGATTCAGAGAGTGATTCTGAGGATTTGTCCAAGGACGATTTGGTGAAGCTTGTGGTTGAGAAGGAAGATCTTTTGAAGGTTCAACAAGAAGAAATTAAGGACATGAAAGATAAAGTTCTTCGCACTTATGCAGAGATGGAGAATCTAATGGACAGAACAAAACGTAACGCTGAAAACGCCAAAAAGTTCGCCATACAGGTTCTTACTTTCTTCGCCAATCCTTTTTTTCTTTTTCTTGAGTTAACTTGTTTTGCTTTCAAGTAATAATCCAGTGCTGAAGGCATTCTGTTAAAATTGTTTCTGCTGCAGAACTTTGCAACGAGCCTTTTGGATGTGGCGGATAATCTGGAAAGAGCTTCTTCAGTTGTCAAAGAGAGTTTTGCGAAGATCGACACTTCAAAAGATTCGGCCGGTGCTACTCCCCTGTTAAAAACTCTTTTAGAAGGAGTGGAGATGACTGAAAAACAATTAGGAGAGGTAAAAAACAACATCCGTTATATTTCTTCTTTGGGGCAAAACATAAACTGGTTCTAAGAAGGCTATATATTTTTCTGTAAAAACTGCAGGTATTTAAGAAATCTGGTTTGGTGAAAGAAGTTCCTTTAAATGAACCGTTTGATCCAAACAGACATAATGCAGTGTTCAAAGTCCCAGATGCTTCCAAGCCAGAAGGCACAATTGCTCATGTTTTAAAGGTACTTAACCATAATAGGAGGATTTGCTCTCTTTCTTGCTTCGATAACTCTTGAGCTATATTTTGCAAATCCACACAATATCATGGATTCTATGGCTTAGTTTGTAACCTTTTTTGGTAACGGTTCCATATCTGCAGGCTGGATACTCGTTGTTCGATCGAGTTATAAGACCAGCTGAGGTTGGTGTTACTTGCGCGGTGGAGAATCAAGAAGGAGAGAAAGAGTCAGAAGCTTGAGAGACTCAAAACAACGAGAGTTAAAGCTTTGTTTTAACATCATCCTGAGTTTTTTTGTTAGTTAATAGTTCTTGCTCTCTCTCGTATTTGCAATTTTTATTGGATAAACAAGATCCCATAAAGTAGCTTGACATTGCTGCACTTCAGGGAAGCCTCCTGGTTTATGTATCTTTTTCTTAAAATTTTCATCAAATTATAAAAATGGAACATCAAATCCATACGGATGCTTCGATTTAATTCTGAAGGAGCAGGATGGTTGGTCTTACATATATATAGCTTCTTCTAACTAAAGACACTACATACAGATCCATAAGGATCAAAGTGCATTAAAAGCCTAGTACCATAATAAGTTACATTTTCAGACATCATAGCGACAACAATACCAAATTCCTGAGAACTTTTAATGTTGCTTCATCCCAATCCAATATGACCCTCTTCATTCTTCAGCTTCAGAATTCAGACACAGTCCCAGATTCAACCCAGTTTTTGTTTCCTGTGGGGGAAGTATGAACAGGGAAAAATGAAGAAAACTCAGACACTTTCATCGCAATCATAGGAATAAGATTTGCTGAATTTGTGAAGCTTACCTTAGTTTGGTCTGTATCTGTCAAGTTCATGTCCAGCTCAACGGCTGCTTTAGGCAAAGGCGATTCAGTGTCGAATTCGTCAGTCTCTTCCGCTATAGCTTCAATTTCAGAGTCCTTAGAAGCCACTTTCTCTCTATGCTCAAGCATCGCAATCTACAAAAACCAAAACGAATCATTCCACTACTAATCCCACACAAAAACCCTAAATAGATTTTTCCAAACTCACTGGAGCGTATCTGAATCTTCGCTTAGGCGGCTCCTCCGTCTCACCGGAACCATTAGCATCGGAGGCAGTAACCGTCGCCGAGGAAAGTGGGGTCCACTTATGGAGAAGCAGATGGTGAGGTGAATTGCTACTGTTACTGTTACGACCGTTGGATTTAGATGCTCGGAACACACCGACTGATGAGGTTGAGACACGTACCCACTTTTTCTTCCACTTCCTTACACGACCGCTGAAAACCGCCGTCGCCGCCGGACCACTGTATCTCGATGAGGTCCGGCCCAATCTCGCCCCTACTCCTTCCATCTCCGCACAATTCTCTCCCTCTTACTGTCACTCACCGGAAAAAATTGTTACTTTATTGAACTCCAAAACGCAGCGTTTTATCAATGATATCTGTTCATAGACCCAAAACGCACCGTTTTATAGTCCTTAAACGCACCGTTTTAGGAGATATATGTAAATTACACACAGGTTTATCTCCAAGAAGTGGCGCTCCAAAAGCTCTCAGTTTCTTCTCGAAGCTTAAAGAGAGCGAAAATGGAGCTCTGTGTTATCAACTCGACGACGACGATAAATCCGTTTCGCTCATGTTTAACAAGACGTATTGGTTCTCGTCTCTTTCAATCTGATAGCTTGTTCCTCTCTCGTGGTGTGTTACGGTTGAAGAAACCAATAAAGCCCTTGGAGATATCTTGTGCCTCCAGGAAATTTGGCGGTGGTGGATCCAGAAAAGTAGCGACTTCTCCGGCGGTTGAAACCAGTGTAAAGGAAGACCGGCTTCCCGCTGCTCTTCAAGTCACGGAGACTAAAATGGCGAATTCAAGTGTAAGAAATTTCAAAGCTTTTGTGTGGCATTTATGTTTTGGGATGATTGAAATTGGATGAATTGTTCAATTTTAGGTGAAATTGAGTGTGGAAGTTCCAGCAATTGTTTGTGAAGATTGTTACCAAAGAGTTCTAACCGAATTCATGAAGCTCTCAAAGGTTCCTGGGTTCCGTCCTAAAACGAGAGTTCCAGAGGATATTATTGTTGGTTTCATTGGGAGACAATACGTTTTGCAAGCAACTGTTGAATCTATCATGAAGAGAACACTTCCTCACGCCATGGACTCGGTAATATTTTAGACTTTTTTTATATTTAGTCCTGTGATGATTTTGGAGCATTTTTTCATATCAGTTTGTGGCTTTGTAGGTGACTGGAAGGGCTTTAAAAGACTCGATGCAGATAGTAAGCAGCTTCCCAGACATGGAGAAGCAATATTCGACGCTCAAGACTCTTAGGTTCCTTTGTTTAATCTTTATCAAGAATCTAAACAAGAGCTCCGGAATGTTGCTGCTAACTAACTTTTACATGTTTTCTATTCTTGCTCAGTTTTGAGGTGGTTGTTGATGTCGTGCCTGAACTAAAATGGAATCCTGAAAATGGGTATAAAAATATGAAGATCGTTGTAGAATTAGGCGATGAGATAGATGCAAAGAAGGCTTGTGAAAGACAACTAAGACAGAAATACAAGTCCCTTGGTGCATTGAAGATTGTAACTGAGCGAGGGCTACAGGTAACTGACTTATTGATAGAGTTTAGGTATATGAACTACTCTGAGCTTGATCAAGCTTATCACTTATCTCCTTGCATTCTTGTTCTGCAACTAGCACGGTTTTCATTTGAAAGGACTGATTTGTTACCTCAATACAATTAAGATTAACTTAGTAGAATAAAGATGTGACCTTTTTTACTTGGTTATAAATCTGGCTGGATAAGCTCATCATATGATCCTAAAACTGTGCAGGTGGGAGATCTTGCAGTCATCGATATATCTGCTACAACTATAGATGAGGATGGGTCAACGGGTCAAGCGATTCCAGATGCTGAAAGCAAAGGTTTGAGAACCTTTATTGAAATCTTCCTTCCCATTTGCAAGTGATGCTGAGTTGTGCTGGTTATGTGTACAGGTTTCCATTTTGACACAGAAGAAGGGAATAGATTACTTCCGGGATTCCTTGATTCAATCTTAGGGATCCAAGCAGGCGAATCAAAGTCATTCTCGCTTGTGTTTCCTGAATCATGGAAACAGGAAAATCTCCGTGGCCAACGTGCTCAGTTCACAGTGAGTTCTTCAAGAAAAAGATGATATAACAAAGAGGTCATACTTAAATAAAAGCTGTTTTCGTCAGGTTGACTGTAAGGAACTGTTCTACAGAGATTTGCCAACATTAGATGATTCACTTGCTGATAAATTGCTCCCTGGATGCACCACGTTAAAGGAGGTAATAAACACAACAAAACTTATACAGAACGTTTTTCACTTTAATTGTCTAATAAAACAAGTAAACAGGTTGAAGAAACTCTGGCTAAAAGATGCCAAGAGATGGAGGATGAAGCCAAGGAGCAAGCAACAGACAACGCCATCCTTGAGCAGCTTCGAGAGGTCATCATTTATTCCCGTAAAGCATTTAAAGCACTAACATCGATGATCGAAAACATTGTCCATTGCTTCTTCTTTTTAGATGGTTGAAGTAGAGATTCCTCAATCTTTATTTGAGGAACAAGGAAGACAGTTTTATGGAGCTAGGCTTCTAGAGATTCAGGCAAGCATTTTTGGAATCTCCATCTCTCTTTCACTGTCTCCTCAGATTCTTAATGTTTGATGACATGGTGCTGCAGGGAAACATGAAGCTCACTGAAGATCAATTGGCTTCTCTTTCAAGTCAAAAAGCGGTAAATGAGTTTCTAGAAACTCAAAGAGAGAGCATTACCAACATAATCAAGCAGAATATAGCTGTTGGAGATATCTTCAAGCGCGAAAACTTAGAGGTACTTTATATGCTTAGTACTCTCTCTGTCTTAGAGAAAGAAACACGACGAAAAGTAGTAACAAAACATTGTCAAATACTTGAATGCAGTTCTCAACAGATGAACTAGTTAAAGAGGTCGAGAATTCGATCTCAGAGTTCAAGAAACATAAACAAGAGTACGACGAGGAGCGTGTGAAAGATCAGGTTAGTTCTCTGAAAAGTAAAAGGACTGTTGTTGTTAGTGAATCTCAATATTATCACTTTCTTGAGCTATTATATAACTCAAAGAGAGGTTTTTTTCTTGAATTGGTGGTTTAGGTACAAGAGATCTTAGAAGGAGCAAAAGTGCTTGAATGGTTGAAAGAACGAGCCGAGATTCAATACATTACTCGTTGATTAGCATAACTGCATAGGTGTGTATGTATGATCGGCATGTTCTGTTTTTGGGAGCAATTTAATTTTTTTGAGTTATGGTTATTTTGTCATAACGTTAACATTTTAACGATATTTGATAATTGTCTGTCATAGTTGCAATAAATTACTTTTTAAAACATTACTTTTTTTATTTTGTAGTTTTTGTTCATTTTTGGGAAATTGGCATATATAACTAAAAAAAAAAAACTATAATTAATTTTGTAACCATTTACCCTAGATCTGAAGGTTATTATTTTGCCACATAGGTCACTTTTTGCTATAAGCTTGATTATTAATTTTTTTTGTGTTATTATGCAAATTGACCCTTCATTTTTTATGTCATATCAGTCGATGCTATATATTTTTTTTTTGGTCGGGTAGTCGATACTATTTTTGTAGTTGCAATCGATTATTTATAAAAGGATAATTAGCAAATATAATACCCAAAAAAATTACCTAGACATACTTCTACAACTTTTTTGGTCTCTAGACACTTTCCGTGGATCCCAAACTTTTCCAACTGTTTACTTTTACTTAAACCCGAGCGTGTCCTTGTGTTTATTTTGTCTGAGAAACTATAGTTTCTCTGTTTCAACCCTGTCCGTTCATTATCTAACGAAATTTCTATCAATGAACGGCTTCGATTTTGTAGTTCCTCTGTTTCAATCCTGTTTCACTTTTTCGTTACTTAAAAGTAAACCAACGATTTTTTTGGCCAACATAAACCTCTCTCTCGCTTCTTCTGCTTCTTCCCTTCCGCTTGCTTTTAATTTCCATGGATGAGCTAATTTAATTGCCATGGTCTCTCTCACGGAGAAGTGGATTAGACGTGTGTTTAAACTTCCTATGGATGCTAACAAGGCTCCGATTCTACCTACCGAGAATCTACCGGAGGAGTTTGATTAAAGATAAACTCTTTTGTGTCAAATTTTGTGATGTACAATCAAAAGGATTAAGTTACCAGCTCTTGCCCCAATGAATCTGGGAACAAGATCGTCAATTTTGAGCATAAATTTTCTTTGGATGAGAAAGACAATTTACATGAATTAAGAGATTCTAGATCCAACATAGACTACAAAGACAGACGAGAGAGTCGTTGATGTTGTCGTCTTTGCACACTGGAAATTTTGTTTAAACATGGAGATTTGATTGGACCGAAGATCGAAGAACATTCCGCCGGAGCGATTTTCAGTTTATCTTTTGAAGACGAGAACCAGACGGTGATAAGAGTTCTCAGAGCTTTAGACCCGTTGCTTCATTTGATCCGGGTCGGGAGCGAGTTGACTCGTCATGACTCAATTTTGGCTATGTATCATCTTTCTCTTGGACTGAGTAATTGAGGAAAGCTTGTGAATCATATCTGACGTTTTCATGTTCTATGTCAGACACTTTCTTAACCACATTTTGCTGACCACCACTTCCTTACCAATTATTTACTCTCACCCCCAGTTGTTGTATGCTTACTTACCACCTACATTCAACCATTTCACATCTTCTAAGTTCGGAGGTAACTGAGTTATGTAATCCACCATCACCTATCCATCTTCTCCTTACCTATGCACACATCTTTTAACACTTCCTAATCAGTCCTATGATACAATTTGGGCAAAAATTTCAAACTAACCAAATGGTAATAGCAAATTGAAACCAAATTTACGACAAAACGGTTACAACAAATTCTCTTTGGTCACCTTTGAACACCAAAAGTTACTCCAATCAAAGTACATACCATTACAAAACTCAAACACTCCACAAAAGGTTAATCCAACAAACATAAGTTTTACTTAAGAACCACAAAATAGTTTTACTGTAACAAAGTTGCCATATGGCGAAGAAGTTCCTTTGAGTAGGTGGGTGTCTACATTCCACGTAAACGTGCAAGGGCGAAGGCACGCACAAGGTATAGGGGGCAGCTGCCCCTCATGAAATAATTTTAAGTGGTCTAATTAGTGAAATAAAATATTCATGCCCCCCTTTGTATTTTGTTTTTGCCCCCATTGGTCATTTTTGTTTCTGATTTTCTTTTCTTTTTTTAGATAAATTAAATTTTGAGCCTACCAAATTTATCTTAGGTAACACTTGTCTCAAAAAAAGAAACAAACTTTAAACAATATTATGTAATATCGTAAAACAAAAAAACCGTTACGGTTTTCTTTTTATAATGTTGAGTTAAATGTTCATGCGCCCTATAAAAAAAATTCCTTGATTCGCCACTGTAAACGTGACCACAAAAATGTGTCCACGTTGGGTCCCCATGATGTTAAAAATTACAATATGATACACTAAGATGAAATCTCTCACAATCTCTCCTTCTCCACTTCAATCGCCGGCGTTCAAAACAGGGACAAATAACCGTTTACAGCAAATAAACCGCGACACCTGGCTTATCTCCGTGTTCATTCTTCTCCATATCGTCATCTTCGCCGTAACTATGGGCGTTAACGATTGCTCCAGAAACTCTCACGGTCACTGCGCCGGTAAACTCCTCCGCTGATTCTCTTTCCAACCTCTCTCCGAGAATCCTATGCTCGGTCCCTCCGCTTCTACGTGAGTATCTCTCTTTCTCTCAGCGAATACCCAATTCAATTTTTAGGTATTTTTGCTAAAAATCGATTATGGAATCGATCTTCAATTGAATCTAGAAAGATTGTTACGAGATTGATTTTGGAGAAAAAAGTAACCAGAAACAAGAGAGGGGCCTACCATAACTACTGAGAAATTACTCAGTTACTAACAAGAGGGTCTATTATGTCTTTAGCCTTAAGAAAAGTATACTTCACTTAAGAAGTATGTGTGCGAGCTGGAATTTCACACAATTGAATTTGTGAAGATTCTTCGTAAGACAGCTCCTTTAGGGTTTCAAACACAAAGACAAAGTTCGAATTAGGGTTCCTGACGAGCTGTTCTTATTGATTAGCTAAGAAGCTGTTTTGTCTTATTATAGTTCAGAAAATCCCCTTCTTACAAATGAGGGGGGTACATGCTTATTTATAGAGAAATAAGTCGGTTCGGACAAATAGTAATGGGCCTTTAGTGGGCCTTTATCTTCTGGACTTCGACTATTGGGCCGGTTCGGCGAATACGACGTCGTTTTAGGCTTATCGATTCTTCTAGGGAATATTCGACCCCTACAGTTAGCCCCCCAGTTCAACAGTTTGATTAAAAAGTGTTGAAGCAAGGGTGTCCAAATGAAGAATCGATTTCCGTTTAGACGGTTAACGTGTTGATGGTGATGTTGCCAAGCCCAGATGACATGTTTGTACCGAATTCGGCGAGTTGGCTGACGCGGCGTTATCAGCGAGTCGATTTTGGACTTGCAAAGTTGCGAGCTGATCGCGTTCGTAATCCGTGAGCTGCTTGAGCATGCAAGGCGATGAGATGGATATGTTCCAAATCTGCGAGCCGCTCGAAGATGATGACGACGTGTGTGTGAACAAGCCTCGGTAAAAACCTCGTCTAGAAAACCCGGTGGGAAAAAACTAGATCAAGGGAAAAAGAGCACAAGTCACACACTCGTTCAAGTCGTCATTGTCGACTTCAAAGGTTGATTTTTGTTGTTGCGAATCCGGGAGATGATATCAAATTCGTGAGGTGCGAGTTGAAGAAGACGACAAAGTCGCGAGTTGATTTTGATGGAGGGGAAGTCGCGAGCTGATTTTGATTAAGTCGCGAGCTACTTTTGAGGAAGTCGCGAGCTGCCTGATGAGACGAAGCTGCGAGTTGCTTTTGAGTAAGTCGCGAGCTGCCTGATGAGACGAAGTCGTGAGTTGCTTTTGAGTAAGTCGCGAGCTGCCTGATGAGACGAAGTCGCGAGTTGCTTTTGAGTAAGTCGCGAGCTGCCTGATAAGACGAAGTCGCGAGTTGCTTTTGAGTAAGTCGCGAGCTGCCTGATGAGACGAAGTCGCGAGTTGCTTCTGATTAAGTCGCGAGGTGATCGAGGTCAAAATCTGCAAGCTGCTTGAAGATTATTTCGCAAATCTGTGAGTCGCTTGATATGCGCGAGGCGACGAGATGAAAGTTTGTGGAGTCGCGAATTGATTTGTTGAAGAGATTGATTTGAAAAAGTTACGAGGGTGCGACTTGATCGACTCCATAAATACTGCGAGGTCATGGTAATCGCTGAGATTTGAAGTCTTGAGAAAACGAAGTCCTGAAGTCGCGAGTTAAACTAGAGGTGAACTCGTGAAATCGTGTTTCGAGCTAATACGACGTCGCGGGATCGCAAGTCGATCTTGTTCCCCTCGAAACCGTGATCCTCTTAGTCCAGATTCTCGACCCAAATCAAAATGAGGCCCACCTCGGAACTTGAACCGCGCTATGCTTATAAAAGGAGGGATGCTCCTCAGATATCTCATAATTCTCATTTCTCCGAAAACAGGTTTGCTCTCTCCCTTTTCTCTCATTTTTTTTCAAGTATTGATAGGGTTTTTAGCTGTCCCATCACTTCGCCGCCGCCGTGTTCTTGAGAGGAAATCGGAAAAATCTCCTTTTTGATCCAAAAAATTATGTCGTCAACGAATTCGATTAAGTCTGCAAGATCTGCCGAGCTCGCTGAGAAGGAAAAATTGAACTGGGCGTATTCCGCCAATAGCGAGTCGGTCGTTGATGCGAGCTCAAGTTGTGGCGGGTTCCGCGGATGCGAGGACGCGAGTACTTCCGGCCGCGAGGAGGCGAGTCCTTCTGGGCGCGAGGAAGCGAGTTCTTCTGCGCGAGAGTATCAGGCTAGAGGTAATTCTCCTCTTGCCGACTTGTTCTCCTACCCCACTCCCGTCTTAAGGCAAAGTCACGAGACGGGGGAGTCTGCTTCACCGAGACGAGCTGCGCGAACTGATTTCAAAGAAGGAGTTGGGACCTTGCGCCCTTCGCAAATTGGCGAGACTTCTGCTGCCAGCGAACAAAGGCTAGTCATTGAAATTCCACATCTTCGTGACGAGCCATTTAGTCCCGCCGAGCCGCCTTTCCAAGTGAAGATTGAGGAATGTAACTAGGCGTATAATTCTCTCGTAGAAAAAGAGAGATTGGAAGCCTGGATTGCTTCCGGAGCGGCCGAAGCCATCAGGAAAACGAAGAAGTCGAGGCGAAAGCAACTCTCGCCTCCAGGCTCTTCATGGTGCGACGAGGAGTCCCTGGATATCCTTCGCGCAAAGTGCGGAATCTCCGACGCGGTCGAGATGATCGCACCGTCTACCGAGCAGCGAGAAGACAATCCACCTACCGGCACATTCACTGCATACGAGTGCTGGTTTAGGGACTGTTACCTTACATTCCCCATTCCCGCGGCGATTATGCGGTTCATGTGGGTTCACAAAATTGCGCTCGCGCAGATCAACACAAGAGGAGTTCGTCAATTGGTCGGACTTCTGACGCGAGCTGCTGAATGTGGCGAGCCCTTTAGAGTTCGTCATCTCACTAATTTCCTCGAGTTCCGCAAGAATACCGACCCGAGCGGCAAGAAGTTGTACAATCTGGCGAGTCGTCCTCAGTACAAAATTTTAGACGACTTCCCGAACAAAGATCACAGTTGGCGGAAACGATTCTTCTTTGTACTGATATCGGTTGCGTCTGTCGAAGAAGAACATCCGGCGGTAGCGAAGTGGGGAACACTTGGTAGATTTTCTTAAGAGTTTACCGTGCGAACTGCTTCCTTATGTTTTATCTTAACCTTTTATTCAATTGATTTTACAGCTCGCAGACCGCTATTCACTCCTGTTCCCGGAATTGACGATCTGTTCAACAAGTTAAAGGCTCGAAAGTGTCTTTGGAATCGCCACTTCCATCATCGAAGAGTTGTTTGAGCTCGCGAGTCTGCTTTAAACGACAAGGAAGATCATCCCTACCAAAGCAAATCCGAAGACCTCGACATTATGCCGCCCAAACCTACTTTCCGTGATATTGCTAAGCAGAAAACGGCAAAGTCTAAGAAAAAGGCCGACCCGAAGGCTATTGCTTCTGCTGTCGAGACGTCCGAGCGGAGTGTCGAGAAAGAGAGTACCCCTGCTGCTAAGAATGATGAATCGGTTGCTGTAGCCGCAAGTGGTACTTTGGCTGTTATTCCTTTAGAGCCGATTACCATTACGGACGAGCTCGTCGAGCCCGAGGAACAACTGGTTCGGAAGCGAAAACATTCTGCCTCTGAAAAAGGCAAGGGAAAAGCTGGCGACAAGAAGAAAACTCGTCGCGAGCTGCCGACTCTGCCTCAAGGCTTGTTCGTTCCTCCAGGTCCGCGATCTGGAAAGTCTGTCAAACTTTACGACGATCCCTTAGCCGGAGCCGCCTTAATGGCTAAGGTTACATACCCGGGTGATAACATGCTGATCCCGGAAAGGCTGGTGAAGAGCGAGCTCTACAAGGAATTCGCGTCTCGCTAGGCTAAGGTAAATTCCAATTTGTCCCATCTGTTCCGTCTCGCTTCATTTCTCATATTTCCAACTCTTCTGCAGACTATCGCTCATTGCAACAGGATGTTCATAGCGTATGACCAAGAGGCGAGGTCAAGGCAGGCCTTCATTGACGAGGCCGGGAGGAATGAAGAGGTCGAGAAGAAGCAGGTCGCGGAGAGGATGAACTTACTCGCTGCTGAGCGAGATATGTATAAGAAAAGCTCAGACGACATGGGCATGCATCTTCACAGAGTCGGTCTTGAGAAGAAGAAGGCTGAGGGCAAAAATGCCAAGCTGGAGGCAGAGATATCTGCTCTAAAAGCGAGTCGCGAGAAGGATCTCGAAGCGGCTGCTTCATCCGCGAGGCGATCCGCGGCTGCTGAGGTTCAAGTTAAATTGGACCGTGCTAACGAGCTGTTTCGTCAACTAATGAAGAGGCCGATTAGGAAAATGGTCTATCTCGCACAAGCGGAGTCCAACCTCCAACTCCTTGACGATATGGAGAGCACTGAAGAACCTTTCGACCCCAAGGCCGAACGCGCTCTTCTGGTCGAGAATAAGGCATCGCTTGAAAAAGCTGATGAGATCTTCGATGCGATGGTTGCCGATTTGAAGAAGATATTAGGTATGAACTATGTCGTCCCCATTAATGTAGCAGATATAGTTGTTTCACCGCGAGTCGAAATCAGTGCTAAATCTGTCGGTATTAATGTAGCTTCGGGATCCCACGACGGTTCCTTGGGAATGCGACTGCAAAACGCGAGTGAGGAGTTGTGCGAGAGCGAGTCGGATGAGGCCGACGAGATTGCTGATCCCGTCCTAGCTGCATCAACTGAACTTTAGCACGAGCCGGCTCCTTTAGAACAGGATCCGAGACTGGCGAGGCGGCGAGTTCGGTTGGCATTGTTGCTCTAGCCGAGAACGAAGGAGTTGAAGAGGGCAAGCTAGTCGCTGAAAAAAAGGTGTCGAAGGAGGCGAGCTGGTCGCCTAGTCTAAACTTGCAATAGATTTTTAGGATTTGTTCTCTTTTCTATTGAAGTTTTTAAGACTTGTTTTGTTTTGTTGCCTGGACGGCTTTATGCAACTTGTGACATTTTTTACTTGCCGAGTTGGTCGGACCCAAATTTATATGAAAAATTTGGATTTCTTGCGATTTGTTTGATTTCTTTATGATTCGCCTTTTTGTTGTGGCCTTGTTAGAGCTCGTTTAGCGAGGCGGCTTTAAGATGCTTAGACGCGATGCGGTTTTAAGACGCTAGAGGCGATGCGGTTTTAAGACGCTTAAAGGTGATGCTGTTTTAAGACGCTTAGAGGCGATGCGGTTTTAAGACGCTTAGAGGCGATGCGGTTTTAAGACGCTTAAAGGCGATGCGGTTTTAAGATGCTTAGAGGCGATGCGGTTTTAAGACGCTTAGGCTTAGTGTCGTCGTAAAGATTCGCCACGTTCGGCGAGGCCTGTTCTAGCTGATCAAGCTAGGCCTGTTGTAGTTTGTTACTGTAAGCAAATTTCGGAGTATAGATGAATTCCACAGAATCTCTTACCCGATTATAATCTCTGACCAGATTATTTTTGCCATGTTCGACCAGTGTTAAGTATAACTGGGTTTGCGAGATGAACATCCTGGTTTACAGTCGTATTCCACTGAATACATCCACTCCAGTGATGAACTCTAAATTTATATAGCGCGCTTTATCCATTTATGGATGTATATGTAAACTTCGCGATGAAGTGTTATAGATCGCCATTATGGTCAGTAAAGACGATGAGTCGACATCAACGTCGCGTTTAGACAATTAAGTCGTTTGCGAGCTGTCGAGTGCCAACATTTAAGTCATTTGCGAGCTGTCGCGTGTAGACATTTAAGTCGTTTGCGAGCTGTCGCGTGTAGACATTTAAGTCGTTTGCGAGCTGCCTCGTGTAGACGTTTAAGTCGTTTGCGAGCTACCGCGTGTAGACATTTAAGTCGTTTGTGAGCTGTCGCGTGTAGACGTTTAAGTCGTTTGCGAGCTGTCGCGTGTAGACGTTTAAGTCGTTTGCGAGTTGCCTCGTGTAGACGTTTAAGTCGTTTGCGAGCTGCCGCGTGTAGACGTTTGGGTCGTTTGCGAGCTGTCGCGTCTTAACGACCTTAGTTTATTACATTGGGTTTGGGAGTATGGATATACGGACCCACTCCCCCCCTTTTTTCGAATAGGGGGGCAACTGAACTCGTTCGAAAACGAGCTGCGTACGTACCTTGCGAAGGGATCAAGTCGCGCCGTAGTTCAATTCTAAATACTTAGATTTTAGCAGTAATACTTTTTAAGATGTCGCGCATTCCAGGAACGCGGGATCATCTCGCCTTTCATGTTTGCGATTTCGTAGACGCCAGGACGAACCACCTTTGTGATTTGGTAAGGTCCTTCCCAATAAGCGCCGAGTTTGCCGGCAATCGTCTCGACTGTATTCTAAAATTCCGCACGAAGGACGAGATCTCCTTCGTAAAAACGCCGAACTCGCACCTTGGAGTTGTAATACTTGGCGACTACTATTTGATATTCAGTCTTCTTGATAAGAGCTTGATCGCGCCTTTCGTTGATAAGGTCGAGCTCGTCGATCATGAGAAGATGATTGAGACCTTCTTGTTCTGGAAGGACTCGTCGGCGAACTCCTGGAAATTGGATTTCGGGAGGAATCACGCACTCCGTTCCGTATACAAGGACGAAAGGCGTCTCGCCAGTAGCGTGACGAGGCATGATTCGATAGGACCATAAAACGCCTTCGAGTTCATCTGCCCAACGGCTTTTCTTTGCGTCGAGGCGAGTCTTTAAGCCGTGAATAAGTGTTTTGTACAACACTTTTGCCTGTCCGTTGCCCTGCGGGCAGCGCGGTGTCGATTTGCTGACTCTGATCTTCTACTTGTCGCAGAAAAGTTCGAAGCGCTTGGAGATGAACTGCGAACCGTTGTCGGGTACTATTTCGTAGGGAACGCCGTGTTGGCAAATGATGTTTTTCCAAACGAAGTTTTCGACGTGCTTGTCCTTGATCGACCCAAACGCTTCGGCTGCGATCCACTTCGAAAAATAGTCTGTTAGGACCAATAGGTATCGCTTCTGCCGAGACGGATGGAGCGGGCCGACAATATCCATCGCCCATCGCATGAATAGATAAGGCGAGGTGAGCGAGCTCAAAAATTCTGTAGGCTGGTGGATGAAAGGACCATGACGTTGACACTTCTCGCACTTCGCTGCGAACAACTCGCAGTCTTTTATCATGGTTGGCCAAAAATATCCATGTCTTTTAATCCGAATGGCGAGTGAGCGACTTCCCGAATGGTTGCCGCAGGATCCACCATGAACTTCGTGCATTATCTTGCGAGCTGCTTCCCCTTCGACGCAGATGAGGAGTGGCCCAGACAGTCGCCATTTGAAGACTTCTCCGCGGAATAAAACGTAACGAGACGACTGCGCCTTTAACTTGCGAGCCGCCCATTTGTCTATTGGCACTTTGCCGTCTTTGAGATATTTGCGAACATCGGCCATCCACTTGGCGTCGCAACCATAAACTGTTGTCTCGTCGTCAACGGGAATGGCGACGACTTCATGCTCCGGTGGTGGTTCCTCGCTACACGGGTAAGTATCTTGGGGTAATTCTTCGACTTGTTTGGGGAGAAGACTGCGGTTAAAAGCCGTATTATCTAGATCGAGCTCGTTGCTTCCCTTCATCACATCCGTCGTCTCATCTGGTACGATTGAGTCGGGCTGGTCGAGATCCGTTGGAACAGGATCGGCAGTACCTTTGATTTGGTCGAGGTCCATTGGATCTGCCTCAGGACGAGTAGGCGAGCCGTTGCTTAGATCCGTTCTTCGCTTCGCGGCTTGAGATCTCGTCAGCACGTTGACTTCCTTGGCGACTGCGATACTTGGTTTTTCAAGGAACTCGACCTGGACGATTCTTTGAAGAGCTTTGTCTTGCTGTGACGACGAGCCGAGTGAAGCGAGGGCATCTGCTTGCGAATTCTCTGCTCTTGGAATTCTTGTTAAGGTAAAAAGTTCGAATTCCGCTGTTAGCGTCTTGACGAGGGCGAGGTATGCTTCCATGCGTTCGTCCTTTGTCGCGTATTCGCCATTGAACTGATTCATGACGAGTTGAGAGTCGCAAAAGGCTTCTATCCTTGTCATTTTAAGCGCTTTAGCCAATCGAAGACCTGCGAGTAAAGCCTCGTATTCTGCCTCATTGTTCGATGCTCTGAAGCTGAGGCAGAATGATTGTTCCAAAGATTTCCCGTCTCGTGACGATACTCGAATGCCTACTCCCGACCCGTGTTTGGATGACGAGCCGTCGACATGTAACTGCCAGACTTGGGATGAGTCTTTGGTTTCCGTCGAGGCCGCCGCCTCCGGTAATTCAATTAGAAAATTGGCCAACATTTGTGCCTTGATTGTCGTCCTACTGCGATACTCGATATCGAACTCGCTTAATTCAATAGCCCATTTGGCGAGTCGCCCGGATTGAGTCGGGCTATGGAGAACAGCTCATAGCGGAAAAGTACTAAGAACAACGATCGAGTGCGATTGAAAATAAGGTCGAAGCTTGCGAGCCGACGTAATAACCGCGAGTGCTAATTTCTCTGTCAGAGGATATCTTGTTTCCGCCTCGGTTAAAGACTTACTGACGTAGAAAACGGGCTTCTGCTCGGTGCCATCTTCGCGAATTAGAACTCCACTGACTGCCGAGGTGGAGACCGTGATGTAAAGATAGAGCGACTCGCCTGCTACGGGTTTTGTCAAAACAGGTGGAGTCGCGAGATATCGCTTCAACTCCTGGAAGGCTGCTTCACACTTCTCTGTCCACTCGAAAGCTTGTCGAGCTGCCCCCTTTTTATCCTTGAGCGTTTCATAAAAAGGTAAGCATTTGTCAGTAGAACGCGAGATGAATCTGTTCAACGCTGCGACTCTTCCTGTTAATCGTTGGATTTCTCTTTTCGTTTTAGGCGAGGCCATCTGGATGAGTGCGTGAATTTTTTCGGATTCGCCTCGATTCCGCGACGAGTTACCAAATAGCCAAGGAACTCGTCCGATGTTACGCTGAAACGACACTTAGCTGGATTGAGCTTCATGTTATACTTGTTTAATAGCGCAAAACATTCCGCGAGGTTGCCAACATGATCCTTCTCCTCGAGCGACTTGACGAGCATATCGTCTATCAAGACCTCCATTGTCTTGCCGAGGAGGTCTTCGAACATCCTGTTCACCAATCGCTGATAAGTAGCCCCAGCATTCTTAAGGCCAAAAGGCATGACTTTGTAGCTGTAGATTCCGCGATCTATGATGAAAGACATTTTGTCGCGATCGTCGGGGTGCATAAAGATTTGGTTGTAGCCAGAAAAAGCATCCATAAATGATAATAGTCTGTTCCCGGATGTCGCCTCGATGAGGCGGTCGATATGAGGAAGAGGGAAACTGTCTTTCGGGCATGCTTTGTTCAAATCCGTGAAGTCTACACAGACTCGCCATTTGCCATTCTTCTTCTTTACGACGACTGGGTTAGCGAGCCAATCAGGGTATCTGACTTCGGCAATCGATCCGGCTCGCAAGAGTCTTTCGACTTCGTCATTTACTACTTGAGCTCTATCTGGCCCGAGTCGCCTTCGCTTTTGCTTTATAGGCTTAAAGGTTGTACTTACATTCTTTTTAAGGAATTCGACGAGGTCGAGCCTGACAGCTTCATCGAACGTTGCGCATGTCAGACCCGCTCCTTCGGGAACTCGTCGTCTATATAAACTGATATGACGGGTTCGCATGTCGGACCCGCTCCTTCTTCCTCGGCGGCTTCCGCGATCTGTAGTTGCTACAAAACGTTCGAGAGATCTTTGACGGGCTCTCTGTCAGTTTTAATCTTTTGCGCTTTTCGTTCGGGATCGGGGTCGCCGATTGACTCCTTAGCTTGTGCGCGGCCATGAAGCAAGATTACGACACCGCCTGACTCCCTCTGATAGTTTTGACTCCGCTTTTGGTTGGAAACTTGAGGCAGAGATGGTATGTCGAGGCGATGGCACACATCGAATTGAGCCAAGGAGTTCCCATTATCACGTTATAAATTGCCGGGTTGTCCGAAACTGCGAACTCGACAATTTTAGTCATGCCTTCTGCATATACAGGAAGTTTGATTGTGCCGAGTGTCATTGTAGTTTCACCATTGAATCCGGTCAAAGGCTTAGGATAGGATTCGACTTGAGCGAGGTCAATTTCCATACACTTAAGAGCGTCTATGAAAATGATGTCGACTGTGCTTCCTGTATCTATCAAAACGCGACCCATGTCCCATCCTGCGACGGAGAGTCTGATGACAAGCGGGTCGAAGTGAGGTTTGTCAATGTCATCAATCTCGTTCTCTTTTAACTAGATGACATCGTTTGGAAACTTAGATGGGTTGGGTTTATTCGCCCCTATCTCAGCTCGTCTCTAATGAGCTTTGATTGACGAGACGGTGTTTGAGCAATAACGCGAGCTGCCTATGATCATGTTGCAGATTTTTTGCTTCGAGCCGCCTCGGCCTTCGTTTTCATTTCGCCTGCTGAGGTGGACCTCGTTGTCGTTCCGCCTGTCTCGCTTGTTACTCTTGTTATTGTCCCCAGACGGACCATCTCCTTCTCTTACATCGTCAAACTGCTCGAGCTAAAAATCGTTGACACTTATGTTTCCTTTGAGTTCTCCGGCGGCTAGCTTCGCTGCGAGTCGCATACCAAGCACTCTGCAATTAGCCGTCGAATGCCCGCCCATTTTGTGCAAGTCGCAATACGCGGACTCGTCAAACTGCGAGTTCCTCGTCCAAGTGTTGCCATTACTGCGGCCTGGAGTGCCGCTTCCGCGACCTCGCCTTCTTCCTCGACCATAGCCGGGCGAGTCGACCTGATAGTTATGGGCACCTTTAAAACCTCCCTCGTGAAGCACGTAGTTGCCTTGCTTCTTCTTTCCTGGAGCCGGGGCTCCCTGCGGAATAGGAGTTCTGGCCTTCCCATACTTCTGGCCTAGGATCCTGGTTTCTTCCTCGCTCTTTACGAAACCATTAGCGCGATGAAGCGCATCTTGAATAGACGAGGGCTCGTTGACGGTCATCTCCTTTCGGAAATCCGAGTCGTACCACAGGGCTTTTCGCAGTGCACTTAGTGCGGACTGGTCGTCAATCCCTTTCACTTGAGTAAGCATCGCTTTGAAGCGTTCAATAAAAACTCCTAAGGGTTCGCTGGCCGCCTGCGACAAGGTGTAAAGGTTTGCCTCCGACGACCTGCGTTTGATTAAGATGGAGTACTGCTTCAGGAAAGCTTCGGAGAGCTGTGCGAAGCTGTCGATCGAGTTCCTTTTCATTCCCGTAAACCAATAGAGGGCTGCCCCTTTGAGGTGCTCCACAAAGAGGAGGTAGCAACCAATGTCAATTTCGTCGAGTCGAAAATTAGCTCGCCCCATAGCGATTGAGAAAGCCCTAATGTGCTCCGTGGGGTTGCCTTTTCCATCATAAATAGGAAGCTTGAGCTTCCCCGAATCGGATAGACGTGTCTTTGTTATTCGCTCGGTGAAAGGAGTAGTGCGAGCTTCTTCAAGAACACGGTCAATCTTTGGCGCCTTGTTGGTTGCGCGATGGACCTGTGATCTCATATCCTTGAGATCGCGGGCTGTCTGCTGCATGATGGCTTTGAGCTCGTCCATCTCTCTTTGCTGCGTAGCGATAGTTCTGCGATTGGTCGGGGCTTCGGCCTGCTCCGTCCATCGCATATTCTCCCCGATTTCACCCTCTTCCCGGCTCTGGATATGATTGGCCGGTCGACTGGGTCGTGCGGCTCCGAATTCACGCTCCTCCAGACCGTCCGCGATTGCAACTACGTTGTCGGTTGCACCTGCGACGGGGGGCGACCCCGTCTCTGAGAGGTGTTGGTGTTTGATTCCCACGAGCCCCGCGAGCTGAAGGCGAGGCCACTGGGGAGAAACTGAGAGTTGTCGGGGTGATGTGAAGCGCGACACGATGAGGATGTCCTTGAGGCTGACGAGCCGTCGACAAGGCTCTGATTTCGGCGGTCATGTTGCTATTGATGGTCTCTTGATTCTGCGACTGCTTGAGCAACTGCTCGAGCATTGCTTTGAGCTGACCGTAAGCTTCCGGTGTGGCCGGGTCGGTCGACACGGTATGGATGGTTGTTTGGTTTCCTGTAGGGATAGATCCGTCTACTCCTTGCTCCAAAGCGGACTGGCTGTTTACGTTGGTTTGCCCATCCACAATGGGTTCGCTCGGACCTGAACTACCGTCGCCCCCTGGAGATTGCGGGTTCGTTATTGACATCTTAGCGAGTTCGTCTAAGTGTTTGTTTCATGTATGAAGCTAGTGTGCGAGTAGCCACCCTCCTTCTAGCGCCAATTTCACACAATTGAATTTGTGAAGATTCTTCGTAAGAGAGCTCCTTTAGGGTTTCAAACACAAAGACAAAGTTCGAATTAGGGTTCCTGACGAGCTGTTCTTATTGATTAGCTAAGAAGCTGTTTTGTCTTATTATAGTTCAGAAAATCCCCTTCTTACAAATGAGCGGTTCAGACAAATAGTAATGGGCCTTTAGTGGGCCTTTATCTTCTGGACTTCGACTATTGGGCCGGTTCGGCGAATACGACGTCGTTTTAGGCATATCGATTCTTTTAGGGGATATTCGACCCCTACAGTATGTCAAATGTTACAAACTTCTAAGAAAGTACCTCTATGGGTAAATATCTCAAATTATAATCTAAAAACTAACAAAAATCCACATTTTTCTCTCTCTATCTCTCTCTAACGGGAAAACGGTCATTTTAGGTCTGAACTATTTGGAAAGTGTCAATTTGGACCAAACCAATATGCATTGGTTAATTTGAACCTAAACACGAACATAATTTAAATTTTGCACCCGAACTAAAGAATTGACGCTAATTTATACCATAAAATGTTGACCGCGAGTCAACGTCAACAAAATAATGACATTTTAATAATTTCAACTATTAATTCATCGATTTAACTTCAATTTTTTTCTCTTATTATTAAAAATATTTTTTTTCAATTAAATTATTAAAATTCAATTTTAAATCAATCCAATTATTTTGAAAATTAAAATTTCCTTATTTTGTTTTTAAATATTTCCGAAATTAATGTTAAACATATAAAATCTAATAAAGAAAATACACATAAATTTCCTTTTTAAATTAAATTATTAAAATTCAATTTTATATAAATCTAGTTATTTTGAAAATCAAAATTTCCTTTTTAAAGTGTAGTTCAAAGTGTCCTAATTTTCCAAATATCTCTTAAATAAATGAGGAAATCTAGAAAATCTAGAAATTTTGTTTTTAAAAAGATGAGAAAAAAGTTTGAAGTTAAATTTGATGAATTATGAGTTGAAAGGGTTAAAAATCTAGCAAATCTAAAAAGAAAATTCTTATTTTCAAAATAATTTGATTTATATAAATTGAATTTTAATAATTTAATTTAAAAAGGAAATTTATGTATATTTCCTTTATTTGATTTCATATGTTTAACATTAATTTCAGAAATATTTACAAACAAAATAAGGAAATTTTAGTTTTCAAAATAATTGTACTTAAAATTTAATTTTCATAATTTAATTGAAAAAAAGAAATTTTATTTTTAAAAATATGAGAATAAAAATTAAGATTAAATTGATGAATAAAGAGTTGAAATGGTTAAAATGTTATTATTTCGTTGACGTTGACTCGTGGTCAACAATTAGGGTATAAATCGGCAACAATTCTTTAATTCATGTGTATAATTTGAATTTAAATTAACCAATACATATTGGTTTGGTCTAAATTGACACTTTCCAAATAGTTCAGATCTAAAAAAAACCGTTTTCCCTCCCTCTAATCTATTTATTAGTTTTTAGATTATAATTTTTTTTTGTTATTCTACAAATTCATCCTTTATAAAAACGATGCTTTATATATATATATATTTCACTTTTTGATTTTATATGGTATAGATATAAGTGATATCATACTATGTCGATTTCATATTGAATTTGCCAACTAACATTGACCAGGACTTTTTTGGGTCACGTAATTCTCTTGTTTTTATTTGAACGCTTGACTAAGTAGCCATTCCCTATAACCTCATTACTTTTGCTGTACTAGCCTTGCCTGTGTAACTGTGTTTTACAAAACCACCCCTCATGATCCATGCTAACACTTTAAAATAAGTAAATCAAATATCTTACATTTACACCATTTTCCCAAATAATGATAAAACATAATTTATTTTCTTTATACTAGAGTAACTTAATAATGAAATAGAACATCCTGCTATTTTTTACTAGTACGGAGATTTTTCCATCTTATTTTTTCCTAAAGGCAAGAATTATACAATCAAATATGTCAACGTTCATTTTAAGTTTTTCAAACTACATTTATAACTTCAATAGAATGCTTATCATTGTCTACGAAAGTTTCTAGATTGATTTTACCCGAACAAAATTTCTAGACTGATGAATACATTTTAAATTGCACTAATCACAAAAGTGTATTGAAAAACTTATCAAAAAGGTCGGTATCTTCAGATGATGATGGGAGAAACAGCAGAAGATACAAGACAAGGAAAAAAAGAGCTACAGTTACCATTGGGAATCAAGAGCATTATGTTCGAGTACAATTAGCTACTAAAATTAAAAAGTGAAAGTAATTGTGAAGCTAGTCCACCTATGCATCCAACATCGCCTTTTGTCGCAATCCACGACAGGTTCCAGTTCACATGTAGATGCTACTTGGTGGTACTATAATTACCCTGGCGTTTTTGCGTTGAAGTTCGATGAGTTGAGAGTTATAGAATTGATCACACGTGGCTAGAATGTAGTGCGTAGACTTCATTGTCGGTGCCCTTCCAATTCTGTTACCGAGAACGTCTCGTTGCATGAACCTTGTTAGTATTAGGTTGGATGTCTCCAACTTTGGCTGATCAAACCCTAGTGGAATCAGGTGATTTGGATTACGATAGCCCCTCAAATACATGTCTTCAAACACAACACACAACACCGAAAAACATAATCGGTAAACAATTTTTATTGGCTTAGATTAATAACCACTTTAAAATTTGTATAAACCACTTTGTAATTTGTAACGTTTTAGATTATACTAGTCACAAAAGTGTACCAAAATTTTTATCAAAAAAGTTACACTCAATTTTATTTGTACGATTTTAGCGCTAAAAAACTTATATAGTTTTGAGTTACAAATCGATTGTAAAACTATACTATGATGTGAATAATAACCACACGTCGGTCGTACTCTTGCTTTTATATTATATAGTTACTAGTCTCTATCTTCATCAGGCCGGAGGACGATTGAGGAGAGAATTGATGCATGATCTTCCGATAAGAAAACTGTCCGATTGCGGTTGGTGGTTGACTAGTTCTGTCTTCTTCTTACGGTGGCCATGCCTCTCTCCATTGTTTGTTAAGATAAGTGTTTCTGTATGGATTCTAGTGAATCATTTGCACCGATACTGCTATTTGATCCCAACCAATTCTCAGAAGTCATTCTACTTGACAATCAATTGAAATTTCTTATGTCCATTAAGGAAACAATTTTTAATTGGTTTCTTCCGATTCTAATTCTCATGTAGTTTAATTACTCATTTCTTCTTTTTTAATAATTACTTGAATGCGATAATGGAATTATTGCGGATTCATCAGCCATCTACGGTGGTTTATCATGTGTGACACCACTATTGTCCACAATCGTTTCATTCAAGGGTGATTGGTTCTAATAATCGATCTCGTTATGTGGTTCTATTGAATAACCGTTTTGTCTCTCAATGGTAGAGTTCTTTTCCGGCGACGTCGCTTCAACCAAGACATCTACCGGTTCTCCAAAACAATTAAAAAGCTTGGTCTCGAGGTTATCATCGGATAATTTTCGACAATGATTCAAAACTATTTATGGAGTTGCTATTACATCACCCCAAGGACATAGCAATGGAAAACTTGGTCCATAATATCATCATTGGCGTAAGTTTTTTTTTCCAGGTGTCCACTTTGTTCATATCAAGAACTAACAAAATGTAATAGTCGATAAACTAGCATAATATGACAATTTCAATATTTCTCTTGTTGTATTTACAATTCTATACTGAATTGTCATGTACTATGTAAACTTTGAAAGTTATCAATAAAACAGATGTTAAAAAAAAAAGATAAGAAATCTATCTCATACATATGTATACACATCATATAATATGACTCTATGTGTTTGTGTATATCACATATATATATTATGGGGAATTCGGCCTATTCCTCCCTGAACTATAAAACGCCTTCTAATTCATACATGAAGTATGAAACAGAGCCAAAACCCACATGAACTACTTATAAATTTGAATTTCCTACTCAATGTTTGTAAATCGTGCAAATTCCCACAAAACCGTAAATGGTTTTAGTTTAACCGTAATCAATTTGATTAACTTGTTAACGATGCTAAGTTCTGTTAATCGGTTCGTCGTTATAAGAAATCTAAAAACAAAAATGTGTCGTTTTGTTAACATTTGGGGAAAAATAAAAAATTAGGGTTCTTGTTCATTTGTTTCGAGAGTTAGCGTGAGAGATGGAGAGAAAAAAATGTGATAGAGAGAGATTGAGAGATAGAGAAAACAAGGGGGTATTAGTGATTTCAATTTGACAGAAGTAATTCTGTTCCTCAGGTTACAGTGGCGTGACTACATTCGACATTGTGATTTCGAGAATGAGGTAAATTACGTTTAATTCACATGATTTGTTCGATTAAATGCGTAACATAGTTTTTTCTTGAGTTTATGATGGTTTGATATATGTTACTTACTACGATTTGCAGTGAAGAAGATGTCGTATCTTTTGGTTGTAACTATGGTGGAAAATTTGACATGGTCGGTGAGAAAATTCTTTATGTTGGTGGTGGCTATCGATTTCTAGAAGGTCCACCATCTGAATTATTTGGCGAGCTCATGAATAAACTTCCGATCTGTTTTTATGGGCAGAGAGTATGGTATAAGGTTCCTTTTGATGACATCGAAGATCAAAGATTGATGACAAATGGTGACGAGAACTTCAAGAGGATATGTCGATCTGCATTATGGACCAAGGCAATAGATGTATTTGTGGAGCCTGACATAGAGGGAGAGGACAGAGAGAAGGGACGCAGAGAGAGAGGTGATTGTAGAGGATGAGACTGCGCGAGAAGCGCCTCAGAGGGATGTTTATGTTTTCTTCTTCTCTGTTTATTTTTTTCATTTTGAATTATATTTTGGTTGAACAACTAGTCGGTTATGAGTGATTAGGAGAATGTACTTTGATCACTTTGAACACTATTATCTATTTTCAGTGCTACTTTGATCTGTTTAGAAAACACATAAATAACTAAAACATGAATAAAGAACTAAAACAAAGAACCATGTTTTACATGAATAATGATCCAAAACATGAATAAAGGACTAAAAAAATACACAAACAACTACAACATGATCAGTTTTGCCAAATGATTACAAAGAACACCAAACCAGTGGTGTTTTAACCCAACCACAACATATAGGTACACAATATACGTCTCCCCTTCTCTACATCACAAACTTATACAAAATAACAAAAACCACAACACACACCACCATGTTCTTCAAACCTCTTAATTCCATCTTGCAATCCTTAATTTCTTCTGAATTTCCTTCTGAAAACCGCATACCACAGCTTCACAAGTCCTAGTTTCCATCGCAAGATTTTCCATCTCTGATTCACAAACTTGTAAACCCTTCTCTAAGGTCAATGATTCTTTTTCAAGTTCATCAAACTTGAGTTTTATATCCTCAATTTCTTCAACCATTGACTCATCAGTCCATTTGAACACATGTGACCGATTTTTCTACATCATTCAAACAACAATTTAACTCATGAATTCGATTTTCATACAATTTCACACTTGTTCATACTACTCACAAATTCAATCAAAAAACCTCCAGTTCTGAATACAATGTATGTCTATAAAAAACGTAATAAGGTAAAAAATGCACAACGATTACCTCATCTCCATATCGACAAGCATGGAATAACCTCCCTGGATTATTCGTTGTTCGTGATGTGAGCATTCTCACGCGTTCCCCGCATCTACAGTGGGTCGGAATTCCTCTTACTCTATCACTCATTCTTCTCTGTTAGATTCGACCTCTCTAATTCTCATATTCTAGTTCAGAACCTAGAACTCTAATTTCAATTTTTTCCCCAAATTCAGAAATCCCAAAACCCTAATTTTAGTTTTTTACCCAATTCGTTTTGGATAAAACGTGAAAACCAATTTTTTTATTCCTCTCATTTAAATCGTTAACTCCGTAAGCAGCCGTTAATGGGTTAATCAAATTGATTACGGTTAACTAAAACTATTTACGGTTTTGTGGGAATTAGCACGATTTACAAACATTGAGTAGGAAATTCAAATTTATGAGTAGTTCATGTGGGTTTTGGCTCTGTTTCATACTTCATGTATGAATTAGAAGGCGTTTTGGGACGAATAGGTCGAATTCCCATATATTATGTGAGTAAAAAAAGAGGCAGTGGAACGGGAGAGAGATATAGTGTTTGAAGAATAAATTTTTTGTATTATTCAATCTCATCTCTTTACAAGTTTATCTTACACATATATATAGTAATACAAGTTAATTACACTTGGATTTTACTAGCACTTAGATACATGTTAACTTGGTTAGTGGTGCATAATAGTGTCTAGCTTAGAGAATGACATATGTCAATAGGTTAGATAAGCTTAGTATTTAGATGATGAATAATCACTTCAATTATAACATACCTCACATTTACAGCTTTAAATAACCACAAGAATTTGACCCACACCATGCGTGGGAATATAAATTTAAGTTTATTGTATAGTAAAAATATATTGTTTTGGATCATATATACAAAAAATATTAGATAAATAATCATGTCCACTACAAAATTTATTCGATTGATTTATGAATTTTGAGTGTCTTAATAATAAGTCTTACGTTTTAAGTCAAAAACAAAGGAAAAATAAATAAATTAAAGATTCTCCTACCAAAAAAAAGTCTTTGTTTTTTGGGATTATTGCATGAAATATACCTTTTTCATTTTTAATGCAAAACTACACCCCTATTGTGAAAACTTGCAAAACTACTTTAAAGGGGTAGTGAAATTACAGTTAGAGCATTAATGAACAAAAAATAAAACTGCAGTCGCAGTGAGCGTTCTATCCTTTTGGAAGTCTTCGTTGGAAATATACACCAGAAGTCTGTAGCGAAATATGGAAGTCTACATCGTAATTATTTAGTAAGTTTAAATCTATAAATACATAAAAAATAAACACTCCGCCTGGGGAGTACGGTCGCAAGACCGATGGGATTGGATTCAATTAAGGAATGAATTCCCCTTCTCCGGTGAGGGTGAAGGGTGGGGGTTTACATACAACCGAGACAAAGTGGTTTATGATTGAATCTCAGACGAAGCAAGCCCGATAAACTAGTATTGCACACATTCCAGCACACACTGTGGTCGAGTGAATTTATGAACGAGCAACTATTAGAAGTAAAACTCCTCCTTCATCCTCGTTGGTCCTTCATTCACTCCCGTTTCCAAGAAAACTTCATTCGACCATTTAGAAGGGGGATTTGCAGGTCTTATTCACCACTTTCAACTAACCAATTCATCAGCAGAGCCAAATCCCTTTATCCCTTCTCGCCCGAAAGAGAAAGAACACTAGCTAGCCGGACCATTTTCGGGGACTAGCCCGCTTCCCATTACTCAAGCGGCCGCGGTCATTGACGGGTCCTTCTTATCAACAGCAGAAGCAATCCTATGGGAGTCATTTGACCATAAAATCTTTTGAATAATTAAACTAAATGCAATTGTGATGTTTGAAAAATAAAAGTTCACCAAATTAGCATAAAGTAAAATAAAAAGACAAGTTAGAATGAAAAAGTCTACATTTTGGAAGTCTGCAACGAAATATGGAAGTCTACATCGTAATTATTTAGTAAATATAAATCTATAAATACATAAAAAATAATTTGACCATAAAATCTTTTGGATAATTAAACTAAATGCAATTGTGATGTTTGAAAAATAAAATTTCACCAAATTAGCATAAAGTAAAAAAAAAAGACAAATTGGAATGAAAAAGTCTACATTTTGGAAGTCTGCAACGAAATATGGAAGTCTACATCGTAATTATTTAGTAAATTTAAATCTATAAATACATAAAAAAATAATTTGACCATAAAATCTTTTGGATAATTAAACTAAATGCAATTGTGATGTTTTGAAAATAAAAGTTCACCAAATTAGCATAAAGTAAAAAAAAAGACAAATTGGAATGAAAATGAATGAATGAACTACATACTATCCTTTTGGAAATACTATATTTCATCACATTACATTGAGAAGTTTTGTGACAATGTTGGGACATGGTATTAGTAATTGTTTTGTATTATGTATGTATAGTCTTTATGATTGTAATAGATTAACGTTTTAGAAATTTGTGTTACATGATCCATAGTTTATAATGAACAACTTCTAAGAAGTTTCAATGTAGGGTTTGATTATGAAAAGTTGAATTCACTACGAGGGGATGTAAAATCTTGAATATTATGAGTCATATATGTCATTGACATTAGTTTGTGGGTTTATGGGTTAAAAATATGGGAAATGAATTGACATTACAATTTGAAAACATGTTTTTACCTTTAGGGTTGCATTTAAAGTTCATAATTTCAACATTTAAAATGTCAAATTTGCCAAAAAAAATCTAAAATTATGAATATATTAAATGTTTGGATGATTTATAATATATTTAATTAACAGTTATGAATAATCTAAAGGAAAAAGTCGATTTTGGTTTTGAATTGTAGACTTCCTTTGTAGCATATTTGACATATGCAGACTTCCAATGTAGACTTCCATTCGATTTAAAGTTTGAATTGGAGACTTCCATTGCGTTTAGGGTTTCATTTTAGAGTATAGGGTTTCGTAGACATCCACATCACATTGAAGTCTACGTAACCGGAAAATGATTAACCTAACCAGATTTTTTTGTCTCCATATATAAGCAAGTTTTTCAATGAAAACTCAAACTTTTTTTCAACCCTAGCCTCCTAACTTTTTCTCTCTTCTCACGTTTTTAGAGAGATTTTTGAGAAATTTTTGCCCAAACCCTATCTTCTTCAATTTTCCACCGATTTGAACAATTTTTGGGTCTATTCCATACGAAACTTCGTCCTCTTTCTGATTCTAGCAACTAATTTCACTTTCAACAAAGGTATGTGCCTCTATTTTCACTTTTTCAGTTTGTCAACCATGTTAAAGGTTTGAAATTTAGATGTGTTACTTCATTATTGGTTGAGTTTGTGATTCCTCAACTTTTGCTTCCTTTGTTTTGCATATCTAGAGATATGAAAGATGGTGAAACTGAATGGAAGAACACCGATGAACGAGAAAATCTCAATCCTTAACATATTCGCAAATCTCAGATCTTTGATGAGTTTTTCTTCATTTGTTGCTTATTATGAAAACAAAATCTATATTTGTTCCTTCAAACTCTTCGATCTCCACTAGACCTAGTCCGTTGTATGCTTTTTTAGATGATTTGATTTTGTTTGTGTTTCTCAGGTTACGGAAGTCTACTTAACCGGAAATTTTTTTTAACCTAACCGGATGTTTTTGTCCCATATATAAGCAAGTTTTTCAGTGAAACCCTATTTTTTATTTTCAACCCTAGCCTCCTAACTTTTTCTCTCTTCTCACGTTTTTAGAGAGATTTTTGAGGAATTTTTGTCCAAGCTCTATCTTCTTCAATTCTCCACCCATTTGAATAATTATTGGGTCTATTCCATACGAAATCTCATCCTCTTTCTGATTCTAGCAACTAATTTCACTTTCAACAAAGGTATGTGCCTATATTTTCACTTTTTCAGTTCGTGAACCATGTTAAACGTTTGAAATTTCGATGTGTTACTTCATTATTGGTTGAGTTTGTGATTCCTCAACTTTTGCTTCCTTTGTTTTGCATATCTAGAGATATGAAAGATGGTGAAACTGAATGGAAGAACACCGATTAACGAGAAAATTTCAATCCTTAACACATTCGCAAATTTCAGATCTTTGGTGAGTTTTTCTTCATTTGTTGTTTATTATGAAAACAAAATCTTAAAAAGCTATATTTATTACTTCAAACTCTTTGATCTCCACTAGATCTAGTCCGTTGTATGCTTTTTTAGATGATTTGATTTTGTTTGTGTTTCTCAGGTTACGGAAGCCTACACGGGAGGTCTACTTACGGAAGTCTACACGGGAAGTCTACTTACGGAAGTCTACATGGGAAGTCTACTTAACCGGAATTTTTTTTTAACCTAACTGAATGTTTTTGTCTCCATATATAAGCAAGTTTTTCAGTAAAAAGTTAATTTTTATTTTCAACCCTAGCCTCCTAACTTTTTCTCTCTTCTCACGTTTTTAGAGAGATTTTTGAGAAATTTTTGCCCAAGCCCTATCTTCTTCAAGCCCTAGCTTTAGTTTTTGCAAGCAAATTGGTATTTAAGAAAATCATGACCGTGTTTATTGCAGGCGTAAAGCTATGATGGAAGTTTATTTTCACTACAAGAAAACAGCGTTAATTCCGACGGATGTTTTTTTTCCGTCGGACAATTCTGACGGGCTTCCGACGATCTACCGACCAAACAGATTTCGTCGGAATTCCATCACACTTTTCCGACGGTATTCCGACGGAAAGACAGACTCTCGGGTTGCCGTCGGTTAAGCGTCAGTAGTTTCCGACGCTTTACCGACGGCTCTGATGTGTCGTTATTTTCCGACGACATTGCGACGGTTTACCGATGGAATCCAGACTTTCTGATGTCGGTGAAGTTTGATTGGTCAGCGTGTAGGGACGTATTTCCGATGGCCAAAATCCGTCGGAATGAGTGAAGGAATTCCGACGGAATTCCGACGGTTTCTGATGTCGGCAAAGTTTAAGTGGTTGCCATATCGTCTGCGGTGGCTGATGTGACTGGTGGGGTGTTATGTCGGAGGTATTGACGGAATTCCGACGGATTTCCGACGGTTTCCAATGTCCATAAATACGTTTGCGCACTTCTTCATTCCATTAGAACAAAATTCATAAACTTCGAAAAAAAATTATAAAGATGAGTTCATATTTTCGGGCATGGATGGACGAGCCAATGATGGATGTGGGCTCGGACTTATTAAGGAACGAGTACGCCCAAGGAATATGCGAGTTCATGAATTTACCCTGTAATCTAGAAGTAGCCAAAAAAGGTCAGGGTATCAAATGTCCTTGTTCCAATTGTTGTAATAGAATTAGTGTTGCCGTCCATAATGTTTGGACTCACTTATATAGATATGGTTTTAGGCCGGAATATAAGGTTTAGTTTTTACATGGAGAAACCAATTATGAATATGGTAGTACTAGTAGTAATGAACCTTATTTTTCGTATAGCGTAGAAGAACGTACAACAAATGTAGAGGTTGGGGTAAATACGGTTCAGATGGTTAACGATGCGTTTAGAGAGAATTTGCAGTCGGGTGGGTATGAGGGTGATAGGGTTGAAGAACCTAATTTAGAATCTCGAAGGTTTTACGAAATGTTAGACGCATCAAAGCAACCACTATACAGCGGTTGTAGGGATGGTCATTCACCGCTATCTGCTGCTAGTAGGATGATGAACCTGAAGACTGATTATAATTTGTCCGAAGAATGTGTTGATGCATTCGCCGAGTTCGTGAAAGATGTTTTGCTAGAAGATAATCTGGCCCCAGGATCATACTACGAGGTCCAAAAACTTGTCGCCGGTCTTGGTTTGCCCTACCAGGTTATAGACGTGTGCATCGACAACTGTATGATACACTGGAGACAAGACGAGAACCGAAAGAAATGTAAATTTTGCCGGAAACCCCGGTTCCAGGACACAAGTGGCAGGGTGAAGATTCCATTCAAACGGATGTGGTATTTACCCTTAACGGAGAGGTTGAAGAGGTTGTACGAATCAGACCGCACAGCTCAGGCTATGAGATGGCATGCAGAGCATTGTCAAGATGGAGATATCACGCATCCTTCTGACGTGGAAGCGTGGAAACACTTTTAATCTGTATATCCAGATTTTGCATACGAACCACGGAATGTATACATCGACTTATCCACTGATGGTTTCAACCCATTTGGAAAGCATGGCAGAAAATACTCATTGTGGTCGGTCATCGTAACACCTTACAATTTGCCTCCATCTATGTGCATGCGGCGAGAGTTCCTCTTTCTCTCAATTCTAGTTCCCGGGCCTGATCATCCAAGATGGTCACTCGATATATTCCTCCAACCATTGATCTATGAGTTGCAGATGTTGTGGGAGCATGGTGTCGAGGCATTTGATGTTTTAGTCCGACATAATTTCAACATGCGTGCAGTTCTTATGTGGACCATAAGCAATTTTCCCGCATACGGTATGTTATCTGGATGGACAACGCATGGAAGATTGGCTTGTCCTTATTGCCAAGACAATACCTCAGCATTCTAATTGCAGCACGGAAGGAAGACTTCATGGTTTGATTGTCATAGGTGTTTTTTACCGGCAGATCATCCATATCGTCGTTCGAAAACACATTTCAGGAAGAATGTACAAGTGTTCTATGGTCCACCTCCTGAGATAGATGGTCGCAGCATATTGGAACAGTTACGTGATTTTGGTGCAGAGCGAACTCCTGAATGTGGGGGTAATGGCCATCACCCCGTCGACGGGTTTGGGGAATATCACAATTGGCACAAGAAGAGTATTTTCTGGGATTTTCCTTACTGGAAAGACCACCTACTGCGGCATAATCTAGATGTCATGCATGTTGAAAAGAACTTCTTTGACAACATCATGAACACCATATTAAATGTCCCAGGAAAGACGAAAGACAACTGGAAGTCTAGATTCGAATTGCCATTGATTTGTTCTATGCCATCTCTTCATGTTTCGGCTAATGGTAGATTGCCGATGCCTGCGTACTGGTTAGACGCTGCCAAGAAAGAGTATTTTTTGAATGGTTCACAAAATTTGTAAAATTTCCAGATAGCTACGCATCTAATCTAGGTAATTGCGTGGATTCGACGGAAGGGAAGTTTATAGGAATGAAGAGTCATGATTGTCATGTCGTGATGCAGCGTCTTCTTCCATTTGCATTTGTATATCTTCTTCCAGAACTAATCCACCAATCAATTGGAGATATATTTCTTACTCCCCTTTGTTTCTTACTACCATAATATTACTATATATGTAGTAACTTTTTTAATTTTCGTCTATAGGAGTTGGTGCATTCTTCCGCGATTTATGTTCAAGAACGCTTACCATCCACGGGATACGTAACTTGGAGGCCAATATCCCGGTTCTCCTTTGTAATCTGGAGAAGATATTTCCACCGTCTTTTTTAACATAATGGAACACCTTACTATTCACCTCCCACGAGAAGCAGCCTTAGGCGGCCCTGTTCAATACCGGTGGATGTATCCGTTCGAGCGTTACATGTTCCACCTGAAGAAAAAAGTTAAAAATCTGAGCAAGGTGGAGGGATCTATTGTCGCACAAAGCCTAAACGAGGAAGTCTCACACTTGGCCGAATATTACTTTCCATCGGGAGTTCGGACTAAGGCGAGACGTCCGGCGCGACATGATGATAGAGGTGAGAAAGCAACGTATGACGTGGTTGTTCCCGAGTTGTTTGCCCAAGTTGGTCGAGCAAGTGGAAAAGGAAAGAAACGCAGTCTATCATCACAAGAGGTCACACATTTGCATACTTATATCCTCAGAAATTGTGACGAAATTTTGGAGTACGAAAGGTATATCAGTTATCAAAATAAATTTATGGAATTATTTGCCTTCATCTACTAACGACTGTTATGTTACAGGATCTACATGTCTCTCGCACGTGATTACCATTATGATAAGACAGATGCCGAACTTGCTGTCTTGAAAGATGAAGAATTTGAGGGGTGGTTGAAATGTTATGTAAGTTTAACATAATTACTTACTCTTACTTTTCCATGTTTTCACGTTCATATGTTACTTATATCTTACTTATATCATTTTTAGGTTTCCGAAAGTTTAGCAAGTGGTCGATCAATCCCGACGTGGTTAGTGGAGTTTGGTCATGGTTTACGCAGCACCGCGACTTCATATCCCAAGTTTTGCACTAGGGGATATTCGTTCAGTATCCGTCAGGAAGGACGTCAAAGGTTAACTTCAGACTATGGTATTTCGGCGCAATCCGGTGATACCATGTACTATGGGATTTTAATAGAAATCTTGGAAATCCACTATCCAGGAATGTTGAACTTGAGGTACATTGTGTTTATGTGCGATTGGTATGACCCAACCGATGGTCGAGGGGTTCGAGTTGACCCTCTTGGTGTTATTTCGTTAAATTCAAGCCAGAAACTACCGTATTACGATCTATTTATCCTTGCGTCTCAAGCAGACCAGGTAGCAATACACTAATATGTTTACCTACGTACTCATAGTTAAGGTGTCTTGTCCATGTATATTAACAAAATCCACTAATTATTAATAGGTTTGTTACATTCCATATCCTCGAGTTGCCTACCGTACAGATCCGTGGATCACAGTAACTCCTATAAACCCGAGAGGAAAAATCTATGGAGTTCCAGAACATGATGCTCTACAACCATCGAGAAGTATACCAATGACACATGTTGAGGAGATGGATAACATTGGCCTTGTCGTTGATGTCACACATGTCGGGAATGATCTAGTGCATTCGGACGAAGAGGAAACACGTGGAGAATTTGACGACGATTCAGACTCCATCCCTAGTGAAAGTGGATCAGAAGATTCAGATTACTAATTTGTGAATAAATAACCAGATTATTCATGTTGTACTCTCACATCGATGCGTTCCCTATAATATTTTTCACTTCATTATCCCAAATCTTGTATATCATATTATTTAATAGTATATATATAATCATGCATGTTCGATGACTAATAAACGATTAATATTGGTATTGCAACTCCACTAAAACCTGACATATAATGAAACATAAAATTTAAAACACATTCTTAAACCGGTACATTAGAGACTTGAAATTATTTAACACACAACGGTTATGGTACAAGTACATAATAAAATCCTCATTTTACAATCATATGTCGGTTTCCACTCCGAACTTACCATTTGTTAGAACCATTTATTGATGTTCTTTCCCTTTTTTTTCTTTTCTGGAGAATCTACAAATCCGTCGCACAATTCCCTTTTGATTGCATCAACATCTAGATTTATGTTTGGCTTGTCTGGGCTTTGGGCAAATTCGAAATCATAGTAATGATCCTTTGGTGGAGAATCTAAAAATCCGTCGCACAATTCACTTTTAATTGCATCAACATCTAAATTTAAGTTTGGCTTTTCTGGGCTTTGGGCGAATTCAAAATCATAGTACTGATCCTTACATTCATTTGAAGTACTTCCACCGTAAGTATTTGACGGTTCAGTGAATTGATATGGTTGGACGGCTTTGACAACCCGCTTCTGGGCAGGACATTCTGACGGTTCAGTGAATTGATATGGTTGGACGGCTTTGTCGCACTGAGATGCCGATTCCCACGACAATTTTGGAATGTGGTCGATGTTTGGCGAGCACTGGCTGTCAGGCACTATTGTTAATGTGGAATCTTCTTTATGGATTGGTGAGCACGTATCAAATTCCCACGAGTAAGTGGGTAGCTCTTTAAAGGATTCGTCGCATTGAGTTTCGGTTTCCCACGAGAATTTTTTAGGAATATAAAATATCTCAGCCTCGGATGTTGTTTTTGCGTCTTCATTAGGAGAGCTAGAAGACATTTTTCTGTGGTATATATTGAGAGGTGTAGAAGATATACACTCCATCATGTGTATTTATAGTAGAAGTTATATGTATAAACCGTCGGTATTCCGTCGGAATTCAGAATACACGATGTCGACAATGTTTGATTGGTCAGCTGTACTAACGGATTTGCGACAGAACTATGTCGTCGGAATTATGTAACGGATTTGCGACAGAATTCCGACGGTTTCCGATGTCGGCAAAGTTTGAGTGGTTAATAAAGCGTCTGCAGTGGCCGAAGGGATTGGTGGGGTGTTATGTCGGAGTGTTCTGACTGTTTTCCGACGGATTTCCGACGGAATTCAGACTACACGATGTCGGCAAATTTTGATTGGTCAGCTGTACTGAAGGATTTGCGACGGAACTATGTCGTCGGAATTATGTAACAGATTTGGGACGGAATTCCGACGGTTTTTTATGTCGGCAAAGTTTTAGTGGTTAATAAATCGTCTGCAGTGGCCGAAGGGATGGGTGGGGTGTTATGTCGGAGTGTATTGACGGTTTTCCGACGGAAATCCGACGTATATCCGTCCTACATATGTTTCCACATTTTCTCATTCCTTGATAAAAAAATTTCCACACAAAATCATAACACAAAAATTGTACTATATGCAAAACCGAGAATGGCAAACAGAGATCTATGGAATTAATATATGGAAAACCAAGGCCCCTGTCAAAACCCTCCAAACACAACCCTTGATTCTTCAAGCCCTCCTTACGATAACTTAAATGTCATAGATGGTCAATCGATAATTTCACTCCACACAACTCAACGATCCCTGAACCAAACGCCCGAACTACCGGGACCTGGCCAAGCCGTAAGGCGAGGAATTTTCCGGAAGAGGGATCATGATGCAAGGGTGGTGCGAGGTGAAAGTTCTCAAACTCGCCCAACACAAGATTTTATTTCTAAGGTCATTAACGAGGCACGACAAGCCGACCACGATTTTAGTAGTCCTCCGTGGACTTCTACTATCGATTACATAATCCGTGAAGGTATATATATATAATTACCGTTTTCATTTTGACAATATTGATTGTAGCTGACAATTACAAAATCTACCTTTCATAAATGTAGGTTGTTATCGCAATAGGACCACACCATTCTGGACCCAGGTTGCAGAAATTCAATCCCCGCGTTCACAATTTGTTAAAATCAAAAAGGTTTACTTTTCCGGACATTTTTATTAACATTTACAGAAACAATTTATCTGACAAGTATATTCTATTTAATTATCAGATTGTGGCTATGGTCTCTAGTTTGACCCCCAATGACCAGGGAGATCTGCTTGTAACCTTAAAAGATCCGTCGAGAAAAATCGAGGGAACCATGCACCATAACATCTTCGAGAATGACGAGTAACAGACTCACGACTGGTGTAGGTGCGGTGGTAATCCTGAAGAATGTTACCGTTTGCCGTTTTGATAGGAACCCAAAATACCTAAACATCACAGAGCGGAACATTGTTAAGGTACATACACCATACATTTATAAATATTTTTGGGGAATGGATAACTAAATTCAGTTTTCAAACAGATAATCGGTGCTAATTCGATGATTGCTGAATACCAGCCAACGGAAGTATGCAACCTCGAGGAGGAAGATGAAGAAACTACTGCGTACGAAAATGAAACAGTTCCAGACTCCGAAGAAGAATAAATATTTAACTCGTCTTTATGTTGGTTTTATGCTAAATAATTCCCAACTTTGTTATGTTTATCCGAATATTGTTGTTATGTGTAATATTTACTATTTCCGTATTTAAATTCATATTGAATGTGTAATGTAAGATTTAATAAGACTTTAGTTTGTTCAATTTCTTTTTATTTAATAAGACTTTGGTTTTTAATAAATTGTTTAATAAATAAATTTGGTAATAAAATTAAACATCCGTCGGAAAACCGTCATACGTTAAGACGGAATTCCGACGGATGTTTAATTTTATTACCAAATTTATTTATGGAAAAATTTATTAAGCGTAAAAACCAAAGTCTTATTAAATAAAATGCAATTGAACAAACTAAAGTCTTATTAAATATAATAAATTTCGAAGTAAACCAACACATGCAACTTAATAAACTCAATTCTTACTAAAATAAAATAAAATTCTAAGTAAACCAACACTCTAAAATAAATAAATCTCAACAGGTAAAAATATTTTTAGGGAACAATCCTTTCTTCCAAATGATTTGTAGCATACAAAAAAAAATTAGTCACATAGTATCATATATGAAAAACTAAAAAACTCATATGTACTAAGATATATTTTATAGAAGTTAATATTTACTTCGGGACAAATGGGACTTCGAGAAATCCCGTTCCCGTGTTGTCCTGTCCCATTCCCTAACGGGAATCACTCACTTGTACGAGTTGGGAATATAATTCAATATGGAACGGGAATATAGGATCGGGAATGGAACGGAACGGGATGGGTCGGAACGGAACGGGAATTGTGCCCACCCCTATGAAATAAAATTCAAATGCCGTCGGAATCCCGTCTGAATTTAGGACAAAATTCCGACGGCGGTCCGACGGAAAACCTAATTTAACTTGCCGCCAAACAACCTCGTGATCATCGTCAAAGCGGGAAATCCGTCGGAGTTTTTGGATCCGTCGGATCACTGTATAAATCCCAGAACTGTTTCTCTTCCCCGACACTTATCGCCATATTCCCGTTCCCGTCCGCCGGAATCGTCCTATTTATCCTCTTCACCGCCGGAAATCCACTCTCCACCGCCCGAATCGCCGGATTTCTTCTCCCCACCGCCGGATTTCTTTTCTCCACGCTCGGAAACGCCGTTCGGTCACCGGAATCGCCTCTCAGTCGCCGGAATTCGCCTCTCAGTTGCCGGAATCCGTCGCCTCCGTCCAAATCCGTCGCCAATCCCTAAATCAATGTAAGTTTTGTGGATTTCTTATGAAAATTTGTGGATTTGTTCTTGTCAATTTAGAAATTGTTCTTGTGAATTTGTGGATTTTTAGAAATTGAATATGAGAATTGTACAAAAATTTAGGAGTTTAGGGATTGAATTTGTGGATTTAGAATGAAAATTTAGGAGTTTAGAAATTTTTATAGAATGAAAATTATATAAATATTTCTAATTTTAATAATTTGATTTTCATATGTTTTTGTTATTTTTTGGGATGTGTTAAAATTTAATCTATGATTAATATGTAAAATTTTACATATTAGGAAAATCCGTTCAAATCCTTACAATTTTAAAAATTTAATAACATTAATAAAACAATTTAAACCTTTAAAATTTTAAATCTTGTTTTCCTAAATTTTTTATAAAAATTTTCAAATTATAAATATCAATTTCCCAAAAAAACCTAAATCCATAAACTTCGGATTGTGAGTTAAAGGTTTTAGAGATTTATAGCTTTAGGTCTTTTGATAAGTTTTTTAATTTACCAATTTAGGGATTTTTACAGAACGAAAATTTCATAAATATTTCCAATTGTAAGAAAATGATTTTCATATGGTTTTGTGATTTGTAGGGATTTTTTAAAATTTAATCTATCATTAATATGGAAAGTTTTAAATTTTTATATATCCTATATACAAAATTTTAAGAAAATCAATGTAAATCCTTCAAATTTTAAAAATTTAATAACATTAAAAAACAAATTTTAACCTTTAAAATTTTAAAACTAGTCTTCCAAATTTTTGTATAAAATTTTCCAAATTATATAAATATCAATTTCCCAACAAAACCGAAATCCATAAACTTCGGTTTCTAAATAAACAATATACAAAAATGACCTAATTACTAAAATTACATAAAACCCATAAATTCCATAAAACCCAAATCCCCAATATCTTTAAGTTCCATAATCCTAAATTTCCAAATAACTAAATCCCAAAATCTCAAAATCACAAATTCCTATACATTCCAAATTCCATAAATCCCGAAATCTCTAAATCTTAGAATTATGGAAATCGTAGGGACTATCCGCATTTTCATCGCTCTAGAGGAGGTGGGACTTCCAGTAGGGGAGGTGGGTCTTCCAGTAGAGGAGGTCGGACTGCGAGTGAGACGGATATCCCCGACAGTAGTCCCGACTTAGAGACCCCATACATGTCTCAGCCCCAGCCTGTAGGAATTTGGGCAGGTTTTACCGGTTTAATCACTATTAAACAACCTAACGAAAGTTCCTTTGCCTAGGATCTAGGGTTTGTAAACAATGAATCAATAAGAACAGATCTCGAATATACCTGGAGTTTATGCAGCGAAATTTGAACGGGAATCGAGATCTATGAGCGCCCCAAGTGTTGCGCCTCTACTGATAGTCCACACGCACACAAACTGGAATCCGCAGGGATGCTAGTGCCTGGAATCGGATCTCTCTGGGATTCTATGTTTTAGAGGCGGCTGTAGACTTCTAGATCATTAGGTTTTCGTGCCTCATATCCTATATATAGGCATGAGAGAGAAAACCTAATCTTCCAGGAAATAAACCGGTTTAAGTCATTAAACCGAAATCCCTATTTCGGTTTTTGGCTCATGTCGATCGACACTACTCTTTAGTGTCGATCGACACCATCTTTAAAACAACGATTATTATGTGTATCAAATACACATGTCGATCGACACCACACTATTGTGTCGATCGATACACCCTCTTAAACACGTATCTCATGTGTATCAAATACACATCATTTGGATCATTACATTAATGATCATTCCCACATAAAGTGAATCCAGTTTGCTTAGGTGTGTGACCCTGTAGGATCATATAATACTAGCAATGAGTTCATAACTCATAGATCATGACTAGTCTCTAGCAAAATGTCACGACCACCTAGTATCATATGAATGTCTCATCTCGACAGTACAACTATTACTAGAGTGAATACAAGTGTGATTTCAGGACATTCCCAACAATCTCCCACTTGTACTGGAATCAACTATTCCCATAATCCCTTCGTCTCTATATCTCGATATGGCATAAGGCAAGAACCGTGTCATCCTTATTACAGCCATTATCATGTTCATCGAACTCCGATTTATACTGATCAAAAGCAAACGACTGACAATCACCTCGTTTGAGCGCGGCCACGCATTTCTCAGTATCAAATCTTCGATGGGCCCTGAGATATTTATCTCCTGTTATATAGGAGGGACAAATCCCATCTTGTTCCATCCCTGTTCCTTCACACACTTCATGATACGCCCAATCAATGCCTTTATAGTCACCTGTTACGGATAACGTTTGACAAAGTCAAAGCGGACCAATTCATATGCAAGAAATCATGATGAACTCAGGTCTAAGGACTATACTCTATAGTCGTAATAAGAACCTCTTATGACACTTATATAACTATCATGTAGAGTTCTCATTAGCGGGTCATGTCCGATCCTGTGTTCTCTAACACATATCTATGTGATTGACTTTAATACTCTTACTAATGACTCCATGAAACTTAGTCATCAGTCACCTCACATACCAGTCTCACGCGGTTGTCATTGTCCCACTTTAACAACCTTGACCAGGGACAAATATAATCTATGTCATTTATCACTTATAAAGTTTCATGATCAAGTCCTCAACTTGATGACCTATAAGAATGCCATAAATTACTTTGGGACTATTATTCAATTATCCAATAATCAAATAATACATGAAACAATTTCATTATGACATACCCAAAGTATGTCTACATGAACATCATAACATAACTAAATCCTTTACAACTCCCACTAGAATCAAGATCATATCTTAATATATCCAATACCCACAGCAGGAGGGTGAACTCATGCTTGGGTCGTGAGAGAGGCTGCGGCGCTCTGCTTGGAACTCTTTCCAATAAACCGCAGGCTGCGGTGCTCTGCTTGGAACCCTTTCCAACAAACTGCACCGCCATATATACACAAGACATAACCAGATTCCTACCGGAAATCGTCTTTGTCCGTCTAACCACTCTCAACAAAGAATCATTACTTCCTCAGTTCACCAAGCTCCTATCCTTAGTATTCCTCAAATACTTGAGAATATTCTCGGTAACTGTCCAGTGACTTTCACATGGATCATATTGGTATCTACTCGTCATGCTTAAAATACAAGCAATATCTGGACGAGTGCAGGTCATGGCATTCATGATAGATTCCAATGCATACGCCTGGGAATTCTACTCAAACATTCTTGCTCAGCCAGTGTCTAGGGACACTGCGTCTTGCCAAGATCAATGCCATGAGACATTGGTATGAGGCCCTTCTTGGCACGCATACTGAATCTGTCCAAGACCTAATCACCATAAGCATCTTGACACGATCCAATTAGCTTACCCAATCTATCTTTATAGATTCCTATTCCAAGAATGCATGCGGCTCCTCCCATGTCTTTTATTGGAAAATAACTTCCGAGCCAAGTCTCTAAAGACAAAAGCAACGGAACGTCATCTCCGAGAAAAAGTATGTCATCTACATACATAACGAGAAATGCAACTACGCTCCCACTGGTTATCTTGTAAACACATGGTTCCTCTTTGTTCCTGATGAAGCCAAACCTTTTGACATCTTTATCAAAACGAAGATATCAACTCCTTTATGCTTGCTTCAATCCATACATGGATCTATGAAGCTTGCATTCCTTCCCAGCATTATCTGGATCTGTGAAACCTTAGGTTGTGTCACATACACATCCTCTTCCAGGATTCCATTAAGAAAAACTGGTTTTTCACATCCATCTACCAAATCTCATCACCATGATAAATGGCAGTTGCTAGTATAATCTGAATGGATTTAGGCATAGCAAATGGAAACAGGTCTCATCATAGTCAATACCATGATTTGCATGAAACCTTTAGCCACCAGCCAAGCTTTGAATATCTGGATATTCCCATTCCGGATCTAGCGGCTCCAAGCCACTTTTCGGAGTCCGGGCCCAACACTGCTTCTTCAAAATTCGCAGGCTCGTCATTGTCAATGATCAACAAGTCATGACAATCGGTCACAAGAAATCCATATCTCTCGTAATCGTTACGAATCCTTTCGGATCTGCGAACTTCAGGCATCACAGGTGTAGGTTCTACAACTCTTTGCAGATCCAGCTACTGCTCTTTCTTAATAGATTGAGTAGTCTCCTGTGATTCTCGAACATCTTCGAGTTGTACTTCACTCCCACTGTTCTTCTTGGAAAGACAATCTCTCTCAAGAAAACATAGTTCTTAGCAACAAACACTTTGTTCTCAGAACGGTTGTAGAAGTAGTAAGCCTTGGTTTCCTTAGAATTACCAGTGAAGTAGCACTTATCGAATTTGAGTGCGAGCTTATTAAACATTTTACATAAGCCTTACAACCCCAAATTTTTCAGGAAAGACAAATTGGAACATTTCCAGTCCACATCTCATGTGGTGTCTTTTCAATTGATTTTGATGGAACCCTATTTTGTGTAAACTCAGACATTTCTAGAGCGTATCCCTAAAAGAGATAATGGAAGATCTTTGTGACTCATCATTGATCGAACCATATCCAATAAGGTCCGATGAGCTGTGAAACAATTCCACACTCTCTCATATGATCACTTAACTCTTGACTTAAGTATTCTCCTCCGCGATCTGATCGAAGAAGTATCCTCCTCCGCGATCTGATCGAAGAGCTCTAATACTTTTGTCAATTTGATTATGTACTTCATTCTGGAACTCTTTGAACTTTTCAAAGAATTTCGATTTGTGACTCATTAGATAAACATAGCCATGCCTACTAAAGTCATCAACGAAGTACTGGAGAGTTCCTCTAGCACTGGTGCCTATCGGGCCGCACACATCTGTATGTATAAGGCCCAATAATTCTTTGCCCTTTCATTTAGTTTGATATAGTGGGCCTTAGTCATTTTGCCCAACAGCAGGATTCACATTTCTCATATGATTCATAATCAAGTGAGTCCAGAAGCCCATCACTATGGAGCTTTAGAATCCAATGTGGCCCAAAATGACAATGCTAGAGAACCGTTTTGTGTTTATGTTACAGACAGGCATAGATTGGTTTAAGACATAAAACCCATTCTCCAATGGGGTGCTATCATAGGACATATCATTAAGATCAAAAGAGCAACATTTGTCTTTTATCAAAATAAAATCATTCAAAATCATACAAGAAAATGAAATGACATTTCTGCTCATAGCAGGTACATAATAGCAATTATTTAGTTTCTAAAACCAAGCCTGAAGGCGACTACAAATGGAAACTTCCTACAGCTAATGCAGCAACTCTTGCTTCATTCCTGTTGAGCATCTCCACTTGTCTTTTCTTCAACGTTCTACTGTTGCTTAGGCCCTGCATATTTAACCAAACATGAGCACCACAACCGGTATCTAATACCCATAAGATAGAACTTGAAATAACACAAATACCTGAATAAGGAGTGTCATACATCTCCATTATTTCTATAGAATCTTCCATGTATTTCTTGCATTTTCTCCTCCAATGCCTTGGCTCCCCACAGTAGCTGCAAGTATCATCATCAGATGGGCTAGACTTGGGTTGAGTAAGAAACTCGGGCTTATCCTGATTCACAATCTGGACGGCCTTTCTCTCACCCTTGTCTTTACCAGGTTCACAAACCTTTTGCCCTTCTTGATATTGATCTCAGCTGCCTTGAGCATGTCATGCAGTTCAGTCAACGTCTTCGTCAAGACATTCTTGATGTAGTACTTGATGAACTTGTCATAGCTCAACGGCAGTGACTGCAGAATGATGTCAGTAGCCAACTCTTGGCTAATAGGACAATCCAGTCTCCTCAGGTTATCAATATAACCTATCATCTTCATGACATGAGGACTTACTGGAGTTTCCTTTGGTAGCTTGCACTCAAACAGAGATTTAACCGACTGGTATCTCTCAGTTCGAGTCTGCTCCTGAAACATAGCTTTCAGGCTAGTGACTATCTCGATAGGCGATTCCACGTTCTTATATTGCCCCTGCAATTCAGAGTTCATGGTATCCCTCATCAGACGGCTCACATCGACCACATCATAATAATGCTTATTCCAAGCATCATATACTGCATGTGAAGCATTGGACCTTAGTTTCTCGGGGAGAGCTTTCTCAAGGACATAGTCCTTTCTCTCCTGCTTGAGAACGATTCTCAAGTTCCGATACCAATCAAGGAAGTTGGATCCATTTAACTTGTCCTTCTCATGGACGGATCTCAACGAGAAAGAGTTCTGATTAGACATAACTGTAATAAGAAAAGGAAAAATCAGTTATGATATTCAGGAAATGAGAAATCTTAACAATTAAGAAAACCCGCATTATATTCAAAACAATGTTTCCTCAAATGAATATAATGATCCAAGATCCATGTTTCACCAAAACCCGAGCGAGCCACTGGCTGTCACCCGAATCTTAGCTATATAGGTAAGCAACACTTTGCTAATCATATCCAATATGACTCTTGGTTGTGGATAAGACATCTTATGTTTTATCCACCTGATGTCTATGGGCCCAGAACTTCTGATAGCCCACTCAAGCAAACCAATCTCTTCCGTCATGTAATAGTTGATGCCATGCACTGCAAGCCCATCAACACAATTACCTTTTGCCTCACTCATGTAACTGCAGACACCTTGCACTGCAAGCCTGTCACGCAATGAAATGAGCCTTGACAGTTGACAAGATAGGGAAGACATCCTTAACACTTGATATTTAGTTGAGGAATTTAACTTTTAATCCTTAACACATATCATATATGCATTCAGGAACCCGATGTCATTAAATCTGGTTCGGTTATTAGATTTTAGGTTCACTAACCATAATCTTAGTAGTCTGTCGATCGACACTACCTTAGTGTCGATCGACACTTACCTGTCTGTCATAGTTCTTCGAAAACCGATCAATCCAATTGAACCGATTTCGATAACCGATAGAACCAACTCAATAACCGGTCTGTGTCGATCGACACAACATTTGTGTCGATCGACATAGACTAAACCAAATTCAATTTTCAATAACCGGTTAATCCAATTGAACCGGATCGATAACCGGTCGGTGTCGATCGACATAACATTTGTGTCGATCGACGCCAACCAAATCGCATTAACCGTAATAAACCGGTTTCAATCGATTTCTAACCAAGTGCGATAACCGATTCAATCCAATTGAACCGGTTAACCACTTCTCAAGGCCGTGTCGATCGACACAACCATTTGTGTCGATCGACACGACTAGGTTTTCACGCCGAACAGAACGATATTGACAAAACAATTTTGCCATGCCGTGTCGATCGACACGAGCTGTTCTGTCGCGCTGACCAGTTCTAAACAAAGCGATTTTCAGCTAAAATTCGATCTAGCCAGCATCCTAAACATCACATGTTTCAATCTGAATTTTCTAATTCAATTATATGCTCTTAGATTCAATTGTTAAACCCTAAGTCTCTGATACCACTGTAGGAATTTGGGCAGGTTTTATCGGTTTAATCACTATTAAACAACCTAACGAAAGTTCCTTTGCCTAGGATCTAGGGTTTGTAAACAATGAATCAATAAGAACAGATCTCGAATGTACCTGGAGTTTATGCAGCGATATTTGAACGGGAATCGAGATCTATGAGCGCCCCAAGTGTTGCACCTCTACTGATAGTCCACACGCACACAAACTGGAATCCGCAGGGATGTTAGTGCCTGAAATCGGATATCTCTGGGATTCTATGTTTTAGAGGCGGCTGTAGACTTCTAGATCATTAGGTTTTCGTGCCTCATATCCTATATTTAGGCATGAGAGAGAAAACCTAATCTTCCAGGAAATAAACCGGTTTAAGTCATTAAACCAAAATCCCTATTTCGGTTTTTGGCTCATGTCGATCGACACTACTCTTTAGTGTCGATCGACACCATCTTTAAAACCACGATTATTATGTGTATCAAATACACATGTCGATCGACACCACACTATTGTGTCGATCGATACACCCTCTTAAACACGTATCTCATGTGTATCAAATACACATCATTTGGATTATTACATAAATGATCATTCCCACATAAAGTGAATCCAGTTTGCTTAGGTGTGTGACCCTATAGGATCATATAATACTAGCAATGAGTTCATAACTCATAGATCATGACTAGTCTCTAGCAAAACGTCACGACCACCTAGTATCATATGAATGTCTCATCTCGACAGTATAACTATTACTAGAGTGAATACAAGTGTGATTTCAGGACATTCCCAACACAGCCTACAACCTACTCAGCTCCCACATCCATGACCATCGAGCAGTTTGTGGCGCATTGACTCTTCTAGATCCAGACACGCCACCTAACACGACCTGGTAAGTCTTATTTAAATATGTAGTGGATTAAAATATTTTAGATAAATATTTAACTAAATATTTTAATAGGTTCCAATACTCGGAAAACGGGATTACGGGTTCTATCAACGCAATGATGAATTGCTTGGTAGTTAAACCGTATCCCACATACAACGATATGCCATTGGAGGACCGGGACATTTGGTTCCGACAATTTGCGGTATGATTTTATTTTATTTGTTTCAAATGTATTTCCTATATGACTAACATTTTAATTACTAATGCGGGAATGTTGTGTTTTTGCAGCAAGATTTTACGTGGGACCCACCGCTCACTTCGATGGTCTGAAAGGAATTCGACGCAAAGGCTCAGAGGAAGTACTCGTGGAAGATGAATGAGTGGAAAGATGCGTGGTTTAAAAAGCGGAAGGTGCCTAAGGTTTTTAAATATAAAGAAGAGTGTTGGGCTGGACTACTTCGATATTGGGAACTAGAGGCAACTCAGGCAGACTCAGAGAAACACTCAACTAACCGCAACAACGACCGGAAGGGGAAGGGACCCGCGACCCACAACCTCGGAGCAACGAGCAAGGCTTCAACTGCTCAGAAAATGGTAAGTAGTTTAATAATTAAAATTTTTTTAAAATTTGCTAACGAAATTGTATATGTTAACAGTTTCAGGAGACCGGTGTGTTTCCGTCGAATCTTGATTTGATGAAAGTTACGCACACCAACAAGAAGACCGGTGAAATTCAAGATCCGATTGCTCGTGAAATCGTCGAAGCCGTGCAGAGGCGGCAGGAGCAGTACCTCCAATCGCAACCGATGGAGGAAGGAACTCCGGCGCCCACCGAAGTTCCAGTCGAGAAGATCAACGAGTTCACCTACGAGGTTAGTAACCGAGTCACTTTTAAACAAATTTTAAAATAAACTTTAATACAACTAAGTTCTAAGATTTAATTTCTTTTTTATCGTAGACGGCTCCCAAGACCAGAGGCCGTGTATTCGGCCTCCCTGAAGATAGTTGCTTGTCCGTTTCGTCGGTTCGATATGGCGGTGGTAGCAGATTGGCGGCAGAAAACCGAGACCTGATCGAGCGGCTTAAGGCAGTGGAGGAAGCGAGAGAGAAAGATAAGAAGGAGGCCGAGGAAGCGAGAGAGAAAGATAAGAAGGAGGCCGAGGACCGATTTCGAGCGTTGGAAGATCAGATGACCGAATTCTTCCGCACCGGCCGTAGGCCGGAATAGGCCTTTTCAATTTTTAAAATTTAATGTAAAGCTTTAAAATACTTTTAAAACAATTTTAATTTAATCAATTTTTATTTTTAATTTTTAATATATTTTATTTATTTTTAATTATTTAATTATTTAATTATTATTATTTTTTGTTAAAAAATAACGAATTCCTTCGGAATGATAATCCGTCGGAAATCCGTCGTGTGCAATTACCGTCGGAATTCCCTCGGTTACTTCGGCCCTCGCTATGCCGTCAGAATTCTTGTGTCGTCGGAAAGCCTTCGGAATCCGCCGAAAGTGAGAAACTGTCGCAATTCCGTCGCCCATTTTACTTCCGACGTCATAACGACGGAAGGTCGACGGAATCCGGATATCCGTTGTTCGTCGGAGTTCCGTCGCAAATGGTCGACGATTTTCCGACGGTTTTAATTTTCGACGTGATAGAAACGACAGACCAAAACCGTCGGAATTCCGTCGAAAAATGGTCTTTTCCGACGGAATTTCGACGATTTTGGCCGTCAGAATTCCCCCTGTTTTCTTGTAGTGTTCTCTAGGTTTGGACTGGTGGTGGACAACTTGTTGATGGAGTGATGGGGTCTTGTTCAGAAAGGAACTCTGATTGTATTTTTATTGTAACTAAACCATTTCACAAGCTCTGAACTTCACTTTTGGATCTTTCTCTTCTCATTTCATTTGATTCTTTGTTGTAAAATTGTAATAAATGATGAGACTATTTCTGTTATATTCTTTATTCTTTGTTGCTAGTGGCTATTTTTTACTAGTTAATGTTGATTTCATAATATTCTCCAAAACATAAACCTTGTAATTTGTTTTTGTCTTTTGCTTTTTGCAACTCTTATAACCTCATAATTGAGAATTTTTGATGTTTATGAAGTTTATATTACTATTCTCTCTGGTCTTCGAACCAGTAAAGAAGACTGCCTGAGTTTATGAACTAAGTCTACAACAAAACAAAAAGTATACTGAAGTGTACAACAAAAGTCTACTTCATAATAAAAAATGAATTGTCAAATTTAAGGAATAACTTGCAATAGTCTTACTGGCTAAATACTCACACATACTTACATGATACAAATCCTTCTCCTTGGTTTGAATTGAAGTGAAAACAAAACTTTTTTTTTTTAACACAAGTTTGAACATGAGAATAACCTAGATTGAACATAAGTCCGGACACAAGTTTCAAAATTAATTAAATTAATTTCTTTTTTTTGCACAAGTTTTAACACAAAGTTGAACATAACAATAACTTGAGTCCTGACATGATAATAACTTACTTTTGAACACAAGTTTCAACACGGTAATATGAGGCTTAGTTAGCAACAATCAAAATTCAACCGTAGACTTCCCTGGAAGTCTACACAAATAAGGTAATAGGTGGTACAAATATAAAATTGAGTTTGACATGCAAATTTTATAACTAAACATGTCCAAAGCATAGAAAATAACTATTATAACTCAAGTGGAGGACAAAAGTTTTTCGATAAAAATGCGTTTTAGTGTTTCTGTACAATGTAGACTTTTGTTTTTTTCGTAGACTTCTCGTGTACACTTCCAATCAGTCGCTAGAAGTCTACGTTGAATGAGCTAACTAGTCACCAAATGAAAAAATAAATTTACCCCATCAATATTAGTCATAAACATGTCAAACTTACACAGATGATAGATAAATAGGTACCACACATTTGAGAACAAAAAAACATGAAATCTCTTTCTAGAATAACATATAATTAGGTTTTCAAAAAGACTGTGTATTATAGACTTCGTTTGTAGACTTCTATTTCTCTGTAGACTTCCTGTGTAGACTTCCAATCAGTCGCTGGAAGTCTACGTTGAATGAGCTACCTAGTCACCAAATGAAAAAATTAGATTTACCCCATCAATATTAGTCATAAACATGTCAAACTTACACATATGATAGAGAAATAGGTACCACACATAGGAGAACAAAAAAACATGAAATCTCTTTCTAGAATGACATATAATTACGTTTTAAAAAAGACTGTGTAATGTAGACTTCCTCTGTAGACTTCCATTTTGTCCGTAGACTTCTCGTGTAGACTTCCAATCAGTCAAACGGAAGTCTACAGGGGGGGTACTTTTGCATTTTAGGCAAACGCTTTGCAGACATCCAGGGAAGTCTGCAAAGGGTAGTTTTGCATTTGACCAGAGGTTTGACTTTTTTTTGTAGACTTCCCTGGAAGTCTGCACAAAAAAGGGGGTAGTTTTGCATTTGATCAAATTTTGACTTTTTCCAGGGAAGTCTGCAAAGAAAAATAGACTTCCTAGGAAGTCTGCACAGAAAAGTAGACTTCCTAGGAAGTCTGCAACGAAAGTCGGCATCCGTACAGGGTACTTTTGCAATTGCCGGAAGTCCGCAAATGGAATGTGAACTTCCTAGGAAGTCTGAAAAAGGGTAGTTTTGCATTTGACCAAATTCGTAGACTTTAGTAGTATACTTCCCTGGAAGTCTACACTGTTTCTGGAAGTCTGCAAATATTGGTCAACTTTTTACTTTTTTGGTCAAATGCAAAACTACCTCTTTTTCTCTGTGCAGACTTCCTAGGAAGTCTACTTTCCGATTTCAAAATGCAAAACTACCCTTACGTTTTTGCAGACTTCCAGGGAAGTCTACACAAAAAGGTCAAACCTGTGGTCAAATGCAAAACTAACCCCGTCTACGTGGCACTGTTTTTTTGTTTCCAAAGGAATCATGCAGCAGACTTCCTTGGAAGTCTACTTCGTATTTTGCACATAAATAGTCAAATGCAAATCTGCCCTCTTCGTTGACTTGTGGAAGTCTACACAGAAAGTCTACGAGTTTCAGATCTGAAATTTTGAATTAGTTTACAATCTCGAAGTTCCATCAATCAGTGACATTGCGGGCTGATTTCCCATCTTTCTAGAAGGACCCAGAAGACAATTAGCATACTGTTGGAAAGCCCCGACTCTTAGCTTTCTAGCGATACCAATTTCATATCTATTGGAGTTGCGAGTAGAAAGTTATCGTTGTTTCTGTACACTGCGATTTTCTAGATCTGAAATTTCGATTTTGCAAGTTTCGGTTCTTTTTCATACGTTGAGCTCGTTTTTCGCTTCCTCCAACACTGGAACTTGAAAATTCAACCGATATTGAAGAATCTATGGTGTGTTAAAACAAGATTTGTAGGAAATCCTTTTGAAGACGAAACTTAGAAAGATTTATGGATGAAATTGTAGAGGAGAAGAAAGAAAATAAGTGATAAGGATTATAGAAGAGCATTAAGAGCTTGAAAATCAGTTGTTGAGCCATTATGAGCTCGAAATTGATTGTTCATGGTGGTTGAAAAATTGATGAAAATGACATTTCGGTAAATAAGTTCATTTCTGTGGGATTGTTGAGACTTTTCATCTTTGATTGGAAGTCTATGAAACACAAAAGGAAGTTTACGTAATGGCAGTTTTGTAAATAATTGGACAGTTCAGTGGCAAAGACTCAAAAAATAGAAGAGAGAGAAAGAGAAGTATAATTTTGCATTTGACCAAAAAAAATGGTGTAGTTTAGAAAAGTTCCCTTGTTTTTTTTTTGTAGATGGTGGTTCTTAGATATGTGTTTTTGTGTTTGTTAGCTTATATATAGGGAAGTAGTAATGATAGTCTTATTTTAGGTTTGAAAAAGAAAGAAAATTATATATATAAATGTTTATTTCGGAATTTTATTTAAAATTAATTCAAAAATTTAGGAAATATTAGGAATGTTTCGTAATGTTGATAAATTTAGAAATGTGTTATTATTTTAAATTTTTAATAGGATAATAATTAGCCATTAAAACACTCTTAACATGATACATATGATTTTTTAAGTTAGAATGTCTCTTAGCATGACACATAGGATTTTTTAAGTTAGAATGTCTCCTAAAAATTTCAATAAGTGACACCTAGGATTTTGAGGTTTAGTGTTTTCTCAATTAATATATATATAATAGCACATTAGTATAACTGGAACTTTTATTTTTGTCAAAACGTTTTGTTCTTTGTTGAAACATTAAATTTTTGTTGAACGAATGATTCAACCGTAAGACAAAAGAAAGTAACTTGTGTGGTCAAAGAAGCAAAGCACCAAGTGAAGGAAGAGTAATAAAAGACACAGTACTGTCAATAAACAGTGTCATGTTTGTAATAAAGCCGAAAACCAGGGGTGAGTATTTTGTTGCTTGTTAATTGGAGTTTCCAACGTACTACAAAGGGTGGGTCCCACATTCACCTCCCCGTCTCTTCCACATCCCCGTCTTTTCTTTTCTTTTCTCTCTCACTAGTGAAGTAGTATCTTCTTCTTTTGCCTTTGAGCTTCAGATCTAGAAGAAGAAGGGTCTGTATTTGTGGAGAGAAACCCACCTAAAACCCTAGAGATTGATTATCATTGTTTGTCGGTAAGAAAAGCTCTCTTTCTTTGCTTTGTTTATTTTTACTGTTGGATGTGATCAGTTTGAGGTTTTTAAAGCCCCTTCCTTTACTTTTGGATTGCTTTGGTTTTATCACCAATGCTGGCTCCATTCCCTTGAAGTTGGTATTTTTAATAGAGATCTGGTTCTCTTTCTTGATCGGAGTTTAGGTTTTGCATTCCTTCGTTTGCTTTCTGGGTCATTTTAAAAAAAAAGGTTTTTTTGAGCTTCGGAAGGTGAAGGTTTTTGTTTCCGATTCATAGGGTTTTGGATTCCGATAAAGATTGCATTTTTTATTGAGAAAATCGAGAGAGTTTCTTTGGGTATTTGTTGTTTTGTTCCTAGCTTCGTATTCTTAGTTTGATTTCATTGCATTTTGATGCATAAGTAGAGATCTAGTTCAATCAAGTTTAAGCAATGTTCATTGAAGTTCTTCGTTTATTTACTGTCTCAAACTTGTATTTCTTTTTGCAGGAAAGATTCTGATTTTGCGACAATGGCAGCCACAGATACTGAAAGTCCTCTTCTTGGTGAAATTACTTGTGGTACCTTACTGCAAAAGCTGCAGGTGAATCTCTCAACCATCTTTATATATAAAGTTAGAGGGCTTAACTTTTTTATTGACAGGAAATCTGGGATGAAGTTGGTGAGAGTGATGAGCAACGAGACAAACTGCTTCTTCAGATTGAGCAAGAGTGTCTTGATGTTTACAAGAGAAAAGTTGAGCAGGCTGCGAAATCCCGAGCCGAGCTTCTTCAGACCTTGTCAGATGCTAATGCTGAACTTTCCAGCCTCACTACGTCTCTTGGAGAAAAAAGCTTTGTTGGCATTGTAAGTTTTATCTTCCCCAAGTTTGGAATATGTAGTTGTAAGTGATATATGTTTTCTCTTGTTGCAGCCGGATAAGTCTTCAGGAACGATTAAAGAACAACTTGCTGCTATAGCACCGGCTCTTGAACAACTGTGGCAACAGAAAGAGGAGAGAGTCAAAGAGTTCTCTGATGTACAATCACAAATCCAGAAGATATGTGGAGAGATTGCTGGTGGTTTGAGTAATGACATTCCTATAGTCGATGAGTCTGATTTGTCTCTGAAGAAACTAGATGATTTCCAGAGCCAACTCCAAGAGCTCCAGAAAGAGAAGGTAAATAAACATTTGTTGGGACATCTCGATTTACGGCAATGATATGTAACTAACATTCTTTTGTGTTGGCAGAGTGACAGGCTGCGCAAGGTGCACGAGTTTGTGAGTACTGTTCATGATCTATGTGCCGTCCTTGGTTTGGATTTCTTAAGCACTGTCACCGAAGTTCATCCGAGCTTAGATGAAGAAACTGGTGTCCAGTCTAAGAGCATTAGCAATGAGACACTTTCTAGGTTGGCGAAAACCGTCTTGACTCTTAAAGATGATAAGAAGCAAAGACTTCAAAAGGTAAAGACTAATCTCTCTGCTTCCTTAACTTGTTTAAGACAAATTACAACTGTTGTGTATCCAATGGGTGAAGAGCTTTAAAGTAAAGACTATCTGAGCTAAAACATGCTAAGATCATGAGATTCATTGATGAATATTTTTTTTGTGCAACTGTTACAGCTTCAAGAGCTGGCTACTCAGTTGATTGATCTGTGGAATCTGATGGATACTCCTGATGAGGAAAGGGAGCTTTTTGACCATGTTACCTGTAACATTTCAGCTTCAGTCGATGAGGTCACACTGCCTGGTGCCCTTGCACGTGATTTGATTGAGCAGGTATTTATAATGCATTGATAGAACTTCCTATGTGTTCTGAACAATCAGTTCCTGTTTGCTAAATTTATGTAAAACTTGTGAAGGCCGAGGTGGAAGTGGATAGGCTTGACCAGCTGAAAGCTAGCCGGATGAAGGAAATTGCTTTAAAGAAGCAATCTGAACTTGAGGAGATATATGCTTGTGCCCATGTAGAAATAAACCCGGAATCTGCTCGTGAGAGGATCATGTCACTGATTGATGCTGGCAATGTGGAGCCTACTGAGTTATTGGCAGACATGGATAGCCAGATAGCTAAGGCTAAGGAAGAAGCATTCAGTAGAAAAGATATATTGGACCGAGTCGAGAAATGGATGTCAGCTTGTGAGGAAGAGAGCTGGCTAGAAGACTACAATCGGGTAATGCTAAGTTCTCTCAGTCACACACTATGATACATCTTAACACATCAACTTTAGATTGGTTTTTGATTTTTTTCGTTTTCTGAGAACAGGATCAGAACAGGTACAGTGCAAGCAGAGGCGCGCATTTGAATCTCAAGAGAGCTGAGAAAGCTCGGATTCTGGTTAGCAAGATTCCTGGTATGTGTAGAAAAACTAAGATATACTTTCAAACTTCTCTTATGTATTCACATCTTATGAAGATCTTTTTTTTTTTGATTTGTGCAAAGTCATGGTTGACACATTGGTTGCCAAGACCCGGGCTTGGGAGGAAGAACACAGCATGTCCTTTGCCTACGACGGTGTTCCTTTGTTAGCTATGTTAGATGAGTACGGTATGCTTAGACAAGAACGAGAAGATGAGAAACGGAGGCTAAGGGTAAAACTTCATCATTTTACTCTCTTTATGAAAAGACAAACATATCAGTCACTCCTCATATAAAACTCATCTTTTGTCTCAATGAACAGGAACAAAAGAAGGTTCAAGAACAGCCACACGTGGAACAAGATTCTGCATTTAGCACCAGGCCAAGCCCTGCAAGACCGGTCAGTGCAAAGAAACCAGTGGGAGCACGAGCCAACAACGGAGGAGCGAATGGAACTCCAATCCGGCGTCTATCTTTGAACGCAAACCAGAACGGAAGCAGGTCTATTGGAAAGGAAGGAGGGAGAAGGGAGAGTCTCAACAGGTCGGCTGCACCTACAAACTACGTGGCCATTTCGAAAGAGGAAGCTGCTTCATCTCCAGTTTCTGGTGCTGCAGATCAAGTTCCAGTTTCACCATAAAAAAAGATATGTAATGTTCAGTGTTTGTGAGTTGGTATTAGGGAGAAAAGGATCTATGAAACACCTGAGAGAAGACAAAAAGACATTTGAGAGTAGAATGGTTTAGTAGAATGTGTATGTGTGTGTGTCTGTTTTGTTAGTCTTGTTTTGATAGTTGGTATCATCTTTGGACTGAAAAAAAAACCACCTTTTACCTGCAAATTGCCTTATCTATGTCTTTTTGGAGTAAATGCATATGGGCGTGTTTGTTTACTCATAAGTATTTGCATATGGGCGTGTTTGCATATGGGCAAACCACCTTTTTGGAGTAATTGCTGAACCCTCGTCATAAGTATTTATTTCAGTTGTTTGATAAGTAATAATTCTCTATGGTGGTGAATGGGTATTTATTTTACAAATGTAAGAGTTCATGTAAGAGTTCATCTTATTCATATCTAAGGGCGTGTTTGTTTACTCATTTGACATTTTCCATTTTAAATGATTTATCCAAATGCTATATTGGAATGAATAATTTGAATGAAAATATCCAATATGGTTTAGCCAAATGACTTTTAAAATTTTGCCTACATTTTGAAAACTCATTCAAATGGTCCATTTAAATAGTGTTTAATTCTTACACTAAACGAACATTAATTCTCATATTCATTTAAATGGATGAATAAACAACCCCTAGGTTTCCAAATTTTACATTTTAGTTATTAGTGGCACACACCATAGAAAGAAACAAAAATTCAAATGACTTTCTACCTTTTGGGGATATAATAATCTAGAGATTCAAACTGTGTATTATGTTGCAATGTTTTTAAACCATCACATCAGCTATTCTTGCTTTATAGTAGAACATATACGAACACACCTTCTTTAACATTCTTTTTATGTGCACATTGCCGTTGTTTGCTTAATCCATTTGGTTTAAATAAAATCTTCACCATTCCGTAGAATTTCAAGCAAATGTAACTGAGAAGCCACCAAAAAACAAAATCAGAGTTAGTCGTTTCTTTCACATCGAGATAGAAAGCCCCAATTCAAAAATATATAGGCCTCCAGATAGAAAGCCCATAGGACCTCCATGAACTCGGCCAATTTAGATTGATCATTAGATTTTCAGTTTTGGGAGAAATGTGAACAGGTAGCCTAAAACCTAAATTAATTTTAGTTCCATACAGTTCGGACTTACAACTGGTTACCGAATCGAAGTCGAAGTTGTGTTTCATTATTGTTTTTTCTTTTTTATTTGTAGTTATTTTTGTTAATTTGCTTAGTTTTTTCAAAATTTATATTCTATACTAAATTTTTCAAAATTTCTTACAAAATCTACCATAATTTGAATTTTTTTATTAAACCTACCACAATTTTATTTGAACAGACAATTTTACTCACTACATATTATCTTTTTTTCTTCGTCTTTTTTCTTCTCTCTCTTTTCTTTATATTAAAGTTCCGCCAGAAAAATGGAAATAGTGCCGGAGATGATGCCGAAGACGATGGTTGTAAACGGCGACGACAGATGCGGTGGACAAACATGGTTTCGTGGACGAAACATGGTTTCGTGGACGAAAACATGGTTTCGTGGACGAAAACTAAACATATAGTTGATGAAACTCAAAGGCAATTGTGTCAATTGACACTCACTAAAAGGCAAAATGTGGTACTCAATACAAAGAATTTCAGGTAGACTTTGTAAGATTTTTGCAAGAAATGGTAGTAACTAAAAAATTCTATAGTTTTTTTGGTTAAATCGAGTGATGATTTTTTTGTTTTTTGTTTTGGGGGTTTAGTAAGAAAATGATTTCTTTAGATCCGGTTCCGTTGCACTTAATTTGGTTTGAGCTAAAACCCTCGTAAGAAAAAATTGGTGGCAAAATATTAGAACCTCTCGATTTAAATAAAAGGCAAGTTCGTCAAAGTTAAAAAGTGTCTTTGACTAACGTGTGGGGGTGAAATGGAGTGTTAGGAGATATATTTTTTAATAGATATTAGAAAAGTTAATATTTGTGTATAAGGTATATTTTCTATTCCGTAAATGTAAATAACTTGATGAACAAGTTAGAATACTTGTATAAATAAGCCTATTGGCTAATGAATAAAACTGAGAAAACCTATTCGACTACTATATTTCCTTCAAATCTATCATGGTATCAGAGCCATCGATCATAACTTCTATTGGTTATAGTTCTTTTATTTTCCGCATTTAAAAAAAAAAAAACCTATCCTACGATTTCTTCCTCTGTTTTTTTCTATTTGATCGAGATCTTTTGATCTCTTATTCGGTTTGATTTCTTATTATATGCTTCTATTTTATTATAATTAGATTTTTTAAGAATCCTTAAAAAAAAAAAAAAAAAAAAAAAAAGGAAAAGATTAAGAGACAAAATCTTCATGTGGTTATCTATCGTTCACTACAAATTTGATGAAGCCACGAAGATGATGAATCCGGATGTCAAAAAAAAAAAATCGTTCATTCGTCTAATACTACAAAGAAGACGTTGTTCGATGATTTGATGAAGTTGTTGTGAACTTTGAGCATGGACCAATTGATGAGTTCGTTTAGTTCACATGGTGACATGAAACAATGGAGATTCACAACTACTACAGTATTCTCCATCGATGGCCTTATGGCAAGGTATAAACATCACTGATGACCCTACAATGGGTATGAAAACGACTTGAAAATTGTCCAATCTCATTGCAGGAGGGTGTTAGGAGATCTCGGGGATTACGAGATCTCCCTTGAATATATTTTTTGATAGATATTAGAAAAGTTAATATTTGTGTATAAGGTATTCCTATTCCGTAAATATAAATAACTTGATGAGCAAGTTAAAATACTTGTATAAATAAGCCTATTGGCTAATGAATAAAACTGAGAAAAACTATTCGACTATTATGTTTCCTCCAAATCTATCATGGAGAGATGGCAAACGGTGGCATCATCTAGCGTGCATGTACGCCACGAAGCACTCTTGTAATGTTTCGGTCTTCTAATTTTGTTTACGTCTCTCTTCTAGACTTCTACCTATCTCTAGAATGAAAGAGAAAGAAATGACGACGATGGAGAGAGACGCGATGGAGACGGTAGCTCCCTACGCTCCGTCAATGTAGTTGCATGTAAACCTAAAGCAATCGCATGATGAACCAAGAAATCTCCAGGGCCTACGTGTTCGTGGTGACTTGGATGACACACTTCCTAAACCTTGTATATCTCCTATTTAAACCTATCTTATCTGACACATATTCAAATATACTCATTGCGTGTGTGGTACGGTACATCAAACATTTTTTTTATGAATTAGATTTGCCAAGAGCATTAAAAGCACCAGATATGGAACACCCGCAAGGAACACCAGAGCATAGGCATAATGGCCTTAGACAACATGTTGCTTTCTTCGATCTGGATGATAATTGCATCATCTATCCCTCCGAAACCTTTTATGGTATGCTTCAGTCCGCTAATGTGTATTTTAATTGATTTAGAAATCCGGTTGAAATCATGTGTACAAATCCGTTTGTACATTTGTTGATTAGTGTATTCGTTACGAATTATAATTCCACCAGGATTCCTGTTACTCGGTTTCAATTTACTTGCGTCGCTTATTTTAGCTGCTGGTATCCACATAGCTCTTAGCTATGCTACTCTCCCGGTTCAATCAAATCCATATATTTGAGTTTAATTTCGTTAAAACGTACCGACCATCTTATGATTAATTGGTATGTATATATGTTTATATGATTGACGAAATAGGGGTGGTTACAATCTCCGTTTCTCCCTATATATATATACACAACATTCACAAGGCAAAGCACGGAAGCGACTCCAAAACATATGACAATGATTCAATGAAGGAAGGTAACCACATAATTGCAGAGACCTATACTTTTACATATATAAATAAAAACTATGGGATATGACCGAAGGAAACCGTGATGCTTTTGACTTTTTTGGCTGGTATATTACCGTATATATATACATTTTTATAATGATCAAATGTGGTCATTTTCTATATTTAGCTGATTTTGGGTTTGTGAAGAAACAAATATGATATTGTTTTGCGTAGGTTAGTGAGTAAGGTGGAATGGGGAGTATTGTATGCGTTAGCCACCTAGTGGCGAAGAAGGATTCTTATCTAAAGAAGCCATAAGGAGGTGTTTTGATGGTAGTTTGTTTGACTATTGCGCCAAGAATTATTCCGAGATCAACGAGTCCAAGACGTACTACTGATCATCATCATTGATAATGATGCTCTTGGTTTTGTGTACTGGAAGGGGGACACGCTTAGTAGATTTATGAACTACTTTGTCAATACTATAGTTGTATTATGATTCAAAAAGGGACGTGTAGGATATTTTGTAGAGAGCTTTATATGTTGGTAAGAGCATCATTATACATAGTAAATTAGGGTAAATATAGGTGGATTTTAGTGAATTAACCAAAAAAAAAAAAAAAAAAAAAATCAGAAAAAGCCCATACTCATATTTAGGGCATGTTCAATGGTGACATTTTGGGATCTTATGGGGTGTTTTTATAATATAAAATTATTAAAATGGTTGTAAAAGAAAAAAAGAGAGTGTTTTTGTGGGGTATATTGAGTGTGTTTAAATATAAAATTAATAAAAATTGAGTAAAAGGAAAAGAGAGTGTTTAAAAGGAAGAAAGAGTGTTTAAAATATGATATTTTGGAGAGTGTTGTTAAAAGGAAGAGAGAGTGTTTTAAATATAAAATTAATAAAAGTTGAGTAAAAGGATGAAAGAGAAGGTATAAAGTTGATTAAAAGGAGGAGAGAGTGTGTGTTTTAATAATTTTATATTATAAGAACACCACATAAGATCCCGTGAAATCTGCATTGAACATGGCCTTACGGTTCTAAAATTAGGCTCTCTATTTGGGCTCTCTATTTACCGTAAATATGAGATAGATGTCTTATTCTGATTGGGCAAAATTTTGAACGAAAGAGGAAAAAAAATTCACTCGCGACCTTTCTCTCTCTCTCCTCTCTCTCTCTCTCTCTCTCTCTCTCTCTCTCTCTCTCTCTCTCTCTCTCTCTCTCTCTCTCGATCTCTTTGAATCGATCGGAGAAAATCTATTGAAATCTTTATGTTTTCTGAATCTCTCTCTCTCTCTCTCTCTGTTTGATCTAGAGACGATGGACATAGAATTGTTCGTGCAAATTGTGTTCTCCACACTCAGAGATAAGTATTTCATCTCTTGATATTGTAAAATCGTAGTGAATGATAGCTTTGGGAATCAAAATTTGGGGATTTTTGATGGAATAGAAATTAGGGTTGATTGGTTCCAATTAACACCATTTCCTGTAATTTTGGGCTTCAGTTTCTGTAAATTTTTATGAACACAACACTGGGTAGATTCGGTTGTGTTTACAGTTAAGAGTAGTGTTTTGTATTTGAGCTAATCTTTGAATTTTCTCATGCTTTCCGTAGGAAATTGATGAAACTCTTCAGGAAAAGGTAGATTCAGAATTGCATGGAGGAATCTCAAACGTTTTCATATACGAAGCAAGGTTAGTATTAATTGAAATTTTAATTGCATTATCATGTGTTCTGAATTGTAATATCATGTGCCCTGAATCGAACTTTGAGTTGTTAAAGAATTGTCTGATGATGTGTTCTGAATTGAATCCATTAGAATAGTATGATGATGTGTTTTGAATTGAATCCACTGTGAATTGTATAATGATGTATATGAATTCTGAATTGTTTTGGTGCTTATAATATGAATTGGTTTTGTAAAAGTATTATGAATTGGTTATTACATGTTTTCTGAATTGTTTCTGAGTTGTTTAACCATATTATGTTTATTGCAAAAAAAATTGATTAGGTGTAGATTGGATAAATGCAATACTTTCTTGTCTTCATAAATGCTTACTGTGAGTTGTGAGTTGTAGCTGTATTGATTAGAGGACTGCTCTGTGTACTTTGTCTTATTCAATGCTTAGTGATTATTGCTTTGTGATCAATGCTTGTTTGTGTTAGGTTAGATACAAAATTGATCATTGATGAGTAAAACAAAAGTGAGAAATTGTTCTGTACCAGTTTCATTTGTTCATTAAACAAAAAAAGAAAAGTAGGTTAGACATATACTTGTATCTGATTGATGGCAAAAAAAACTAATAAAAACTTATGATAAATGTAAAAAACACTTACGTCTCATTAATGAAGAAAAACTACAACCAAAACCAAACTTAACCTCTTCCTTATATATTTACACTTCACTAGAGTCCTTAAAACCATTCTCTATACCTTTTAAAACCCAATCATAACCTTTCACTTAGTGTTTCCTTCTCCTTTTAAACCCCACATTCATAACCTCTAAAACAAGTTAATGGATCCTACTCACCCATTGAGGCAGACTTTAGGGTTTATTAACCTTTTAAATAGTCAACAAGGAAACCCTAGCCTTGAACCCAATCCGTATGATGGGTTCTCACAAACCATAGACCTTGGATCATCATAAATGCCTGTCTTTATGAGTCAGTGTACTGATGATCCAATCCTAGGTAAAACAACACCTGAGGGCCATAAAGAAAGAAAGAATTGGAGTCCCAAAGAAGATGTTGTGCTCATTAGTTCTTGGCTTAATACTAGCAAAGACCCTGTTATAGGAAATGAGCAGAGAGTTGCTGCCTTTTAGAGTCGAATAACTGCTTACTTTCACTCTAGCTAAGAATCCTGACCTTGCTGGTAACCCACCTAGAAACCACACTCACCGTAAACAGAGGTGGCAAAAAATCAACGAACAAGTCTGCAAGTTTGTAGGCTGCTATGAGGCTGCATATTCTACCATCAAAAGTGGTTGGGAAGAGAAATACTATAAGAAACTTGCCCTGAACCTCTTCTTCAGTGATCAGAAGTACAAGTTTACTCTTGAACACGCTTGGCGAGAGCTACGGCATGACCAGAAATGGTGTGCATCAAATGCTACCAAAAGTCAAAGAAGTTCAAAAAGAAAAAAGGGCCAAGATTCTCAGCCTGTTGACGTTGACGATGATGAACCATTGGGAAGACCACCTGGTGTGAAGGCTTCCAAAGCAAAAGGGAAAAGGAAAACCACTGAGGAACAAGATTCCAAGGATCTTGAGAAGTATCAGCAGAAGTGGGCTATTAAGGAGAAGGATCTAGCAATGAAAAACAAATTGTGTGACAAAAAGCTGCTAGATAGATTGTGAAAAAAGAACCACACACAGAAATTGAGTTGGCTGTAATAAACAAGATTATGTCAGATTTCTTGGCTAATTGAGTTGTTAATTATGTGTTTTGTTGGTATTTGCTTCTGTATTTGCTTCATGTAATTGCTTCTGTAGTTTGGTATCCCGTATCCTTAATGTATTTCGTTCTGAATATGGTTCAAGTTGTTTAAAGTATTTGCTTCTTAATTTGGTTCAAGTTGTTTCATTTCATTTGTCTATTGATTTCATATAATTTCATTATGGTTGTTATGTGCATTTGTTTCATGACATAATGATTTCATTACAGTTTGATTTGTTGATTACTAACAATATCTTCTTATCATTGCATGCAGTTTGATTTGAGATATTAAAGATGTTGTCTTAATCAAGTTAAGTAAATCCTTGTTCCTTTTTGTTTGGTTATTTGGTCTGTAGATAAGTTCATTTATTGCCAAATGACTAATTGTCTTAATTTACTTTGATGCTAGGAAGAACAAATACGAGGAGGATTCTGTGATGATCACATAGAAATCAACATGTCCTGGTGTCTTTTACTTGTACTTTTCCACATGTATTTGTTGTTTTGTGTTTGAATTATTTATTTCGACATGTATGGTCTCAATTACTGTATTTGTTCACATGTTTTTTGTAGTTTTATGGTCGACATGTATAGTTTGCATTATTTATTATTTGTGTTCCCATGTATTAAATTTTAATTATTTGTCCTATATATTGTTCTATCTCAATTGCTTCTATTCTCATCTTCATCGATCTCATTTGCTTCTGTTTCTCTTATTCTTCTCCTCTTCTCAACATTTCTCAATCCTCTTCTTCTTCTCCTCATTCTTCTCTTCTTCTGTCTCCATTTCTGATTCTTCTTCTCTCTTTTCCATAACTTATTGAACTAAAATTCAAACACAACTGCAAACAAATATGGCATCCTCTTCTACTAATTCTTTTGAGTTTGACGAATTATGCGATGAATCTTTGGAGGAAAATTTTGAAGAAATTTTTGACAACAAATTCAAGGAAAAATTTGAGAAACTCTTCTCTGATAATGGTGATCGGCGGAGGCCAACCAGTTCAAAAAAAAAAACGAGTACCTATTGAAAGACACCGCGAAGACGGACACAAGCTTTTATGGAATGATTATTTCAAAGAAGATGCAACGTACCCGCCTCTTTTATTCTAACGACGGTTTAGGATGAAAAGCACTTGTTCATGCATATTGTTGATCGACTCTCCAATGAGGTTCGATACTTTCGACGGAAGAAAGATGCTATCGGAAGGTATGGTCTCCCCGGTCTTCAAAAGTGTACCGCATCAATTCGTCTCATGGTATATGGTAGTGTAGCCGATCAAGTTGACGAATACCTCCGTATTGCTGAATCTACAGCTCGTAAATGTTTAGAACATTTCGTTGAAGGAATAATTTATTTATTCGGAGATGAGTACCTAAGGCGACCCACAGAAGAGGATCTTCAACGACTTCTTGTTAGTGGAGACGAACGCGGATTTTCCGGGATGGTGGGAAGTATCGATTGTAACAATTGCCCCACCGCTTGGAAAGGACAATTTTACGTGGATCAAGAAAACCGTCAATCGTTTTAGAGGATGTAGCTTCATACGATCTTTGGATATGACACGCATTTTTTGGAGCTGCATGTACCTTAAACGATATTAATGTCCTTGACCGCTCACCAGTTTTTAAAGATTTAATAAATGGTCAAGCTCCGCAAGTGAATTTCACTATGAACGGAAGGGACTATGATTTGGCTTACTATCTCACCGATGAAATTTATCCAAAATGGGCTACATTTATCCAAAATGGGCTACTTTTATCCAATCTATTCCACTTCCACAAGGACGAAAAACATCTTTATTTGCTCAACATCAAGAAGCTGTCCGAAAAGATGTCGAGCGTGCTTTCGGAGTCTTGCAGGCTCGGTTTGCCATTGTCAAAAACCCGGCTCTATTTTGGGGTAAGAAAAAATTGGCAAGATTATGAGAGCATCTATCATACTCCACAATATGATAGTAGAAGACGAACGAGAAGTACGGACTCAGTTTGATGTATCAGAATTCCAAGTCGGAGAAGGAAACGTAAGTTCACATGTAGATTACACGTTTTCTACAACTGTGCCTACAAATAATGATGATATCGTGGGCGTTCGAACTCGACTTCGTGATAAAGAAAAGCATCAACGATTGAAAGCGGATTTCGTTGAACATATATAGCAAAGATTTGGACAATATCAAAATAACAATTGAGCGTTCTTTTCCGTTTATAATTTCGATTTCTATGTTTTAAATGTTTTCGTTTCATGTATGTTTGAAATTTCACATTTTATTGAATCTACTATGTTTTCAATTTGGAAAAAGTAATCTTTACTAAAAAAAAAAATCATTTTTTTTATTAGAGCTCCTCTATATTTAGGGTTAATTGGCAATATAACACAAAAAAATTTAATAATTAGTCAATTAGAAAATTACCCTAAATTTTGTGGGTATCAATATGCCACATAGGGCTATTTTTGCTACTTCACTAATTATTAAATTTTTGTGTGCTATATGGCAAATTAACCCCTATATCTATATATATATAAAGTTAGCTTTTCCCTCTTCTCATGCATCCACCTCATCATCCACATGTATATTTAATTATGTTTTCAAATTTTTTTTTATAGTTTCACAATTAATACATTTGGTTATATCATTATGAAAAGAATTTCAAAAGTCATTTTCCATATCGTAAATTAAACTTCAAACCTCAGAACTTATATAAATATAGTTCACTAAAATAATAACAAGTTTAATACATGTTATAATAAGTTATCAAATAAGTCCTAAAATTAAACAAAAAAATTGATTTATAACTAAATTCATAAAGACAAACATAAGTTCATACGTACATAAAGTGAAAATAAGAGAAAAAAAAATTGCAATTACATCAAATAAAGAGAAATAAATTAAATTTAGGTATAATTGGTTATAGCATTATGAAAAGAATTTCAAAAGTCATTTTCAATATTTAAAATTAAACTTTAAACCTTAAAACTTATACAAATATAGTTCACTAAATTAATACAATTTTTAATACATGTTATAAATCATCAAATAAGTCCTAAATTTTTTTAAAAAAACAAATTGATCTATAACTAAATTCATAAAACCAAATATAAGTTCATAATTACATAAAGTAGAAATCAGAGAATAAAATTATTCCAATTACATCAAATAAAAAGAAAATAAATTAAATTTAGGTATATTTAAGATAACTATTTCAGTTATACGTACATAAAATGAAAATAAGAAAATAAGAAATTATTCTAATTTACACACAAGGTAATCTGATTTATGATTTTATTTTTAACCTAAAAATAAAATTTAAGTGGAACTATAAGAGATTAGGAGGATGAGGGAAAAAAATTCTAAACTATCAAGTAAATATAGTATGCATCATATGATGTAAGTGCAATACTGCAATATATATTGAAACCATACAACATTATATTTTAAAGCCATTATCAAAAATTTACAAATGTAATTTGTATTTTTAATTTTAAATAATTAATTTTTTTATTCTACTAATAGTTGTGTTTTATTAACGTTACTGAGCAAAAGCCATAAGAAAATAATATCTTAAAATAAAATAACGGGTACCTGTTCGGGTTCGGATCGGGTATTTCGGATTTTTGGGTATTCGGATTTAGAGATATAATACCCATTCATGTATTAGAAATCTATGGGTCGGGTTCGGTTCGGGTCATGTTTGGATTATCCATAATACTAAAAATTGTCGAAAATATTCAAAAACTACTCGATAAATTTATAATTACCTTATTTTCTTTTTAATTTGGATCAATTTTAGTTCTTTGTTTTTCGACTTATCCAAAAATACCCTAAAGAAAATAACAATTTTTTTTATTGTAATAGTTCAAATAATAACATAAATTGGTTATTTTTATTGAAATATATACACAATATTTAAATTTATAAAAAAATAATAAAAAACAATAAAAATTACATAAACTAGAATTACATATCCGACATTAACTCTAAATATATTTTGGTTCGTTTATGTTTAGTATATTTCGGGTACCCGTTCGGTTATCGGTTCGGTTCGGATTCGATTTCGGGTTTTCGGTTTTAAGTATGGAAGACCCGTTCGGATATTTAAGAAGATCGGTTCGGATAATTTTGATTTGGTTTGGGTTCGGTATTTTGGTTTCGGATATTTTGCCGACCCCTTATCATGGAGCAAACGATCCCTAAACCAACTAAACAGAGACCCTTAACAGGAACAGCTTCATACTCGGTTCCGGATAGAAACAAAGCGATGACCTATTGAGAAGAAACCTGCAAGGTAAGACAAAACACCAAAGACCAAAGCACACCAGGAAATTGGTCTGAAAGACTAAAAATATACAATACGTAAAACCAGAAACCGGAGAGGAGCACTACAAGAAAACAGAATTTTTGCTACTCAATTTTGCGACTAAATAATTGGTCGCTAAATTTAGCGACCAATTAGCGACCAATTAGCGACCAATTCGCGACTAAATTGCGACTAATTATTATTAGTCTCAAATCAGTCGCAAAATTGCGACTATAACTATTTGTCGCAATTTAGTCGCAAATTTAGCAACCAACTAGCGACTAAATCGAGTTTTAGTCGCAAAAAACTGGTACAAAAACACGTGTTTTACTATTTGGATTAAATGTATCGAATTTTTGCGACTACAAACGTTTGTCGCAATTTAGTCGCAAAATTAGCTACCAATTAGCGACTAATTCGCGACCAAATTTGATAGATTGCTAAATAATCGCGTTTTAGTCGCAAAAACTGGTACAATGTCGCTTGTTTCATCAAGATGGTACACACTACAAAAAATTTGAGTATATATAACATTAAAATATAGCGTTCTTTGTTTTTCTGCTATAATAAATATCAACTTTTTTTATTATAACGTTTGCATAAATATAAACGCTATAAAAAGGTAGACAAAATTTTTTATTTTGTGACGCTTTTTGGTTAATATACAATACATAGCACTTTTTTCTTTTAAACGCGGTTCTAGAGATTTGGCGGAAAAACCTAAAAATTGGCGGCCTGCTAAACCTAAAGACTTAGCGCCAAACACCCATAAGAGGAGAAGAAGAAGACATTAAGCAATCTCCCAGCTGATTAGGTCTCATTCGATTTCCTTCATTCTCTATCTCGATCTCTCCCAAACGTCGTCTCGATCTGTCTCGCCCTCCGTCTCATCCCATCTCACTCTTGGTCTCGAGATCTCTCATTATCAGCCTCTATCCGGCTCCTAAAACAGTTGCAAAGGTAAACAATCAGATCTCTCTCCTTCGTTTCCTGGATTCGATCTCCTCAAATTGGATACTTACTGAATCGAATTCAAAAGCTAAATTTACTTTTTTTGAACTGTTGTTGTTGTGTCTAGCTTATAATCGGAACCAAAAAGCAGAGAGTGGTTACTTCCGACCAAAATCAGATGGTTCCATTGAAGTTGTCATATCTTAAAGCGCATATATCGTCGAGGCCCTGGTAAACAAAATTCAGTATTACCCTTTTAGATATTTATCACACAATTCGTGTTTCTGATTTTGATTAAAAATTCTTGTCTTCAGAAAGGAACATATATACAATGTAGATGATCAGTCAATCATGCTCAAAAGAAGTATTGTGGGCAATGTGTGGAAGGTTTCGCTTCGATCAAACAGGTAAATTGTTCGATTTCGTGTTTCTGTTCTTGGATTTTGTTGATTTGAAGTTGAAATTGCGATTGATTTGTACTAAATGTGTATAACAATTCGGGAATGGTGTGTAGAATGTTCGGTGCATTGTTTGATTAAGAGAGACGATTCTTTTCTTCTATGAGTATGTATATGGCACTTGTTTCATTAGCTTAAGTAACTATTGTCTATAAAGTGATAAAGAAAAGTGTTTTTGGGTTGTCTAAGTATGTCAGATTCTTGAGTATAACTTTTTTTCTCATATATGCAAAGCTTGATTGTTTTTGTTATTTTTGTGTTTTTATATAATCAATCAATACTTTACTTATCAGATCCGGCAAGTTTTGAATCAGCTACAATTATCTTCAAAATGGGTGGTAAAGCTTGATTTTCTTCTGCCCATGATCTTCAATAACGTTATTGAGATAAAAAAAAAATCCAATAGCTTTGAAGATCATGGGCAGAAGAAAATCAAGCTTTACCACCCATGGTATGTGTTTGATTAGATTTGTCTAAATTTGTAGGCTAGATGGATTGATATTGAGTAAAGATCGTAGATTTTTTCTTGGGTTTGTTGTCGTAGCTTGTTCTGATTCAGGGTCTGTTGTTGTAGCTTCTGATGATACTTAAAAAGATCATTTTAATGCTTTTGTTATCGGTTACAGAAATATCAAATCCATATCAACATACTGTGGAAGCTGAAGGTGATTTTGATGGAGGTTAAAAGCTGTTTTTGGTCTTGATTAATTGCCAACTCTTGCATACAGATTGTAAGATATGAGTTACGAAAAATTAAAGAAAGAATCTTCAGCGTTTTTGTTTGTCATTTTCTTACCATCAAAATCAAGAAAGTGAATCAAGAAGAAGATGCAAAGAAGATGTAAAGAAGAAGTCTCTTTTTCGTTTTGGCACGGATTCTTCTGTTTACTTGTTAAAAAAACTCATGTTGCTCGGAAATTTTTTAAACTAATGTTGCTTTGAAACTATGAACTAATCGTCTAAGTACTTGTAAAATTTTTGTAATATCTTCCATTTCCATGATTTTTAATTCGTAAGGCAATGTTGTAATATGTTCTTGCAATCCAAAACCAATAAAAATAACATTATCAATACACAACAAAAAATTAATAGTTACAAAATAAAAGTCATGATTTTTGATTTAGAGTTTAGGGTATAGAGTTTAGAGTTTGGGGTTTAAAGTTTAGGGTATAAGGTTTAGAGTTTGGGGTTTAGGGTATAGGGTTTAGGAGAAAATTCATGTTTGATAGTTTTAAAATTTTAAAATTTTAAAACCATTTAACCAAGTAACTATGTATTCATTCTCAAGAGTTAATGTAACAATAAAATTCAAAGGTCTTACGGTATTTTGATTTGTTTTAACTATAACTTATTAGAAATACAATAACATTCAAGATAAATCATTAATTTTGTACATAAATATCACAATTATTGTGTTCTCACAACATGTTTTGTTACACAATCAAGAAATGATTGTATATGTTTTCATATGTAACATTGGTGGTTACCATAGGTTATGATTATGAATATTAAAAAAACATTGGAATTTTTTTTTTAATTTTTAAAAATAAAGAATAATCCTAGTCTCTCTAAACTAATTTAATTAGCCAACACTTAATTATTCTTCATTATTTCAAAATTCCAAAAAGCCATTAAAATCACATTTCCATTATTTCAGCAAAAACATCCAATGAGGATAGATCACTCGGATACATGACGTGGCAAGATCTGAGCCTTTACTCAGCCTGTTTCTTTCTGTGGGATCAACGCTGTGGCATAATTCACTCCTTCTTCCTTTTTTTTTTTTGGGGTCAAAATTCACTCCTTCTTCCTTTCTTTCAGATTCCTTTCTCAGAAAAACTCTTTCCTTTCTCCGAGACTCTTCGAGCAAAACACACTCTCTTCTTCCCCATCCTCTAAGCGATTGCTTTCCATCTGTTCTCCACCGTCTTCTTCCTCTACTTCCTACTCGTTCTGCGTCTTGCTCGAGTCGTTCTTCTTCTCCAGCTCCGACGCGGCGAGATTATCCGTCGATTGATCTTGTAAGTGATTGAATCTTCCTCGAGTCGCCTTTTATTAGTAACTCCTTAGTCCTCTCTGTTTCAGTAAAAAAAAAGTAAAAGATCTGATTTTTAGGGTTTAATGAAATCAATTTTGGGGTTTTCCGGATCTATAATGAGCTTTGTAGGAATGTATGCTATTTGTGATAAATTGCCCATTGTCTAACTGATTTAAGTTTCTTGATTTGTTTTTTCTTGATTTTTGTTTTGTTTAAAAACTATTCTATTGAACTTGCAACAATGCAGGAAATAGAAGGGTGTAAAGTGCTCAAATTTGCAAAGGTATGTAGTAATCGTTAGCTGCTGCTAGTAGTATTACATCTCTACAATGGGATTAGTTGTCCTCTGCATTAAGCATATTTTCTAAATATATTTTGTGTGTCAACTTTCCGTTTGTAAAAAATGAGCTTTCGTGGAACCAATATGCATTGTTTCATGTATACGCAGTAAACTGATCTCATTTTATGATAATGAGTTGATGAATATATGTTAATTGACCTTTCCATGTGTAGGATTTCAGTTGGTTCTACAAGAGTTCATGATCTTTCATCCAAAAAAACTACCAAGGTACAACAACCATATTGGCAAACTGTATTCAAGTCATATACTTGCAAATTACCATGACTAGATGCAGGAGGAAGCTATAATATTAATCAGAATCAACTATCCAGATAATGAACTAAAGAAAATGTCACAAACGTTGCTTCTTAGTTTCATTAATCAATCTACCTGATCGATTTTTCCTTCATTTTTCTTGGAAGACTTAGATTCTACTTTTTCTTCTGATATAGGAGCTTGGGAGTAAAAACACAACCGATGTTGGTAACAAATTCATCAAAAACAAGACGTTGAGCATTGGATCAACTGTTGCTGGAACAAGGTACCCTTTATGCTAATCTCTTGCCTACGAGAACAATTGTTGCTGGAACATGGTGTAGGCACAAAAGATGGAGAGGGAAGCGAGTGAGCTGAGTGGAAGGATGAAGAAGATGGTGTCCCATGTGTAGTCACTGTAATTTCAAACAATATTTATGTTTTTGGTTTGTAAGTGCTTTGTATTAAGACTTTAGTACAATCTTTATGTTTTTGGTTTGTAACTCAACTATTTAGTACTTTTTGTTTTGTATTAACATTTTAGTAGTTTGAATAGTAGTTTCTAGTTATTTTGTACAAACCAAATTTTAAACCAAAACAAAAATCTACAAATAGGGAAAAAAGCATGGTTTTGTTTTTTTACTAAATTTATTAGTCGCAATTTTGTCTCATTTCCGTCGCAAAATAATCTATATATTCGTCGCTATAAACGGATTACAGTCGCATTTGGGTCGCTAATTAGTTGCCAATTAGTCGCTAAATTGCGAATAAATTTTAGAAATATTATTGGTAGCAAATTAGTCGCAACATAGTCGCTAAATTTTTGCGACTAAATTGTTACTAAATTTTTAGAAATATTATTGGTAGCAAATTAGTCGCAAAATAGCGACTAATTAGCGACTAAAAAAATTAGCGACCAAATATTAGACACTACCATTTTTAGTCGCTAAGTAGTCGCAAAAAGCAAATTCGCGACTACTTTGCAACTAAATAGACAGTCGCGAAAAACCTGTTTTCTTGTAGTGGAGATAACTCTTGAAATAGCCAAACACATCCGAGAGCAACCAAGGTAGTGAAACACCCAAGTCGCATCAAAATAGAGTCTAAACAAATGGATTTACCACCGAGCTTTAAGTAAATCGATTATTCAAACTAATCTTGAATCACCATTTGTAAGTGTAACACATGAGAGACGAGAAGCCGAAGACACCTAGAGAAACGACAGAAAAGCCACCTCTGAAGAACTAGATCTACATCTCAAAATGGAGAACTCATCTTAAAATTTAGAAACTGGTAGCCGAAAAGAATAAGAGACAAAGAAACACATATTATTTGTTTTTAAATATAATATTTTATGCAGTATAGATAAATCAAACTATTTGTCTTCAAATATATTAAAATTGTAAAAGAGACACTCGCGCGTAGCGCAAACAAATTCTAGTTTACTACATATAATCATCCAAAACAATACCAAATTAAATTAAAGTAAATATACATTTTCCCATACACTAAATAATATAAAATTACTATCTTACTTCATCATCTTAACTACCTATAATGATGCTCTAACGTTTGTTTATTATGCTTTTTTCGCCGCTTTGGTGTATGAAATAAGAAATTTAAGTGTGGTTCCTCGTTGGATTGGCAGAAAGGAGTTGCAACTCCTTTAAAACATTCTTAAGAGTGGATCTCTTATATATGTAGAATTAAAATTGTTTTATATTTGTATAGATTTCAAAATATTAGTCTGATTTTAGTTTTGTTAGGATGATTTGGTTGGGAACCCGACACTGAATATGGAACAAATGTATGCATATTCGACTCAAATAACAAAAGTGTAGGAACTTGTAGTCACTACAAGAAAACAGGTCATTTGCCACTCCCAAATTCGTCACAAATTCATCACAAATGACCTATTTGCGACTACTTTGCGACGAAAACAAGTCGTCGCAAAACCTTCGTCGCTAATTTTTGGCATCGCAAAACCGTCGCCAATTAGCGACGCTTGTGTGACTTTCTTTATTCGTCGTTAATTTGCCACGGTTTTGTGACTCCACATTTCAGTTGCAAATAAGCGACGCTTATGTGACTCAGACAGGTAGTCACTAATTAACAACGGATTTGAGACTGTCTTGTGCGTGACAAATAAGCGACTAATTAGCGACTTCTAATTTTGTGACTGAATTATGACTAACCATATGCGTCGCAAATTAATGACTAATTAGCTTCTAATTAGAGACTATATTGTTGTTGTCACATTTTGGGTTAGTCACATTTTAGTCACAAATTTGCCACTAATTTGCGACGCCTTGGTTTATAAGTCACCAATTGAATCCCTTTTCAGCCACTTATATGCTACTAATTGTTGTTTGTTTGTGTTTTCTACAATTACCGAATGGTTTTGAAATGTCCAAATTTAAAGAAATTAAAATGAAAAACTGAATATTGAAACCGTTAACACAAAAGATACATTACATATAAGTTCCATCACATACCAAACATCAATATTCAGAAAATCCAATGCTAAAAAAGTAGAATAGAGAGGAAATTACCATAAGAAAGATAACATTTTCTAAAAGTCTAACAACTTTAGGATCACTGAGCCACAATGCAAATGGAACACGGTTCGACTAATGCGTGATTTGTTGTCTTGGAGCAACACTTTTCATTCCTCTCATACTCTTGGTGGTGAATTAGTGGTCCTAAAAATAAGAAAAACAAGGCATTCAAATAAACCAAAATATACCATCAGTTTTCACTATTTCTTGAGCTTCAACAAAGCTACCATCAGTTTTCAATATTTCATATACTTAGAGATAAGAGCAGGTAATGTTTTTACCTCCTGCATTTGCAGTTGGTTAGAGAAACCTTAACCGCATACCATGGAAATGTCAACAGAGCTCTAAAGAAATATCCTTGACAATCACTAAGGACAAGAAGAGATATTTATTATTGTCCTTTGACGTGAAAAATGCAAAAATCAAACTACTTACATATTTGGCAAGCTCCAGATATCTTCCCTGCAGTTCAAACTTTAAGAGATTATTCTCCTCCACCTAGTCAGTAATGAAAATAAAACCAGTCAGAGAAGCTCAAGATGACCAAGAAAATCCTAATGAAAGCAAATCACACTCTATGTCCAAATCATTCCTCAAGTAAGTAATTAAACAGATTTAAGGAGACAAGAACTTCATAAACGGATCCTAAAACCCAAATACACTCATTTCCAATTCCCTAGCATTGGTTGTAGCAAATCAACATGCATGTTCCAGCTGATTTGAGATTCCCTAAAGAAACTTTACACATAACCTTGGAAGAGATTATAAAAAAAGTAGCTCTACAGTAAAGTTTTACTCATTTGCAACAATTTCAGAGTGAGAGAAATAAGAGCTACATATGAACACAGACCTGCTGCTTAATTGTGGCTTCTGTAGCTTCAACAACTTTAATGACCTGAAACAAGCTATCGTTCTTAACGTTATTTTCATGAGAACCAGAAGATTCTCTAAGTCCCACTCCTGAATACCTCTCTACATCTATCCTCATGTCCCAAAATCTCACGAATCCATCTGCATTTACGTTCTAATTCTAGTCTAAGATGAATAAAAACCAAAGAAACATTAATAACTCAATAGTTTTTCATATTGCTAAGCATAAAACCCAATCTAAACTAGAAGTAACAGAGAATTTGAGGTCTCACACTCGTAAGAAATCATGTAATCATCACATCATTTAATTGACTAACTCTTTCTTTGATTAAACATGATAATCCATGGAACTAAACCCAGAAATTAACACTATAAGAAAACAAGGGGATTTCCGACGGAATTTCCAACGGACATAATATCCGTCGGAAATATCCGTCGGACTTCCGACGAATGTCCGAATTTTACATTCCGTCGGATACGGTATCCGTATACGAGAAATCCGGTATACGGTATACGGTTACAGAATCTGTCATAAATCCGTCGGAAATCCGTAACCGTATACCGTATACCAGATATCCCATATACGGATACGGTATCCGTCGGAAATTTCCGACGGATTTACCCTAATTTTATCCCGCCCAAACATATCGTCATCATCGAAAAGGCGGAGGAATCCGTCGGAAATTTCCGACGGATTTCCGACGGAATATATTCTAATTTTATACCGCTCATATTCTCTTATTTGGTAAGAAGAAGAAGAAGAAGAAGAAGAAGAAGAAGAAGAAGAAGAAGAAGAAGAAGAAGAAGAAGAAGAAGAAGAAGAAGAAGAAGAAGAAGAAGAAGAAGAAGAAGAAGAAGAAGAGGAGGAGGAGGAGGAGGAGGGGGAGGAGGAGGAGGAGGAGGAGGAGGAGGAGGAGGAGGAGGAGGAGGAGAAGAAGAAGAAGAAGAAGAGGAGGAAGAAGAGGAGGAGGAGAAGAAGAAGAAGAAGAAGAAGAAGAAGATGATAAAGAAGAAGAAGAAGAAGAGGAGGAGGAGGAGGAGGAGGAGGAGGAGGAGGAGGAGGAGGAGGAGGAGGAGGAGGAGGAGGAGGAGAAGAAGAGGAGGAGGAGGAGGAGGAAGAGGAGGAGGAGGAGGAGGAGGAAGAGGAGGAGGAGAAGAAGAGGAAGAGGAGGAGGAGGAGGAGGAAGAGGGGGAGGAGGAGGAGGAGGAGGAGGAGGAGAAGAAGAAGAAATTCTCCGCCGGAGAATTGTTTTTTAAAAAAAAAAATTGTAATTCCGTCGGAAATTTCCGATGGATACGGTATCCGTATACAGTATACGGTAATGGAATCCGTGGGAAATCCGTCATAAATCCGTCGGATCTTCAATTTCCGATGAGATAGATCCGACGGTGGAAATCCGTCGGAAACACCTTATTCCGACGGTTTTGGCCGTCGGAAATCCCCTTGTTTTCTTGTAGTGTAATGGTGAAAAGCATAAGCAATATTACTTTAAATACATAGCAAAAACGAAAAGGTTTTATAGATTTGACTCAAAAATTAAACAAGTATCCAAGAATAGAAACTCAGGTGAGAGAGAAAGAGGCAAATACCTTTGACAAGAGAGGAGGTTAAGATCAAGAGCAATTCCCGCAGCTTCTAAACTCGGAAGAACATCCTCAGTCTGCAACAAAAATTGAAACATGTAACTCACAAAGATGATGAAATTGCGAGGCTTGATAAGAGGAAAATGTGAGCAGGATAAGGGTTTGCGAAAAGGATTAGGGTTTGCGAAAAGAAGAATCTGGGTTTATGAAAGAAAAAGACAGATGAAGAATCTGGGTTTGAGAAACAAGAAGCAAAAAGATTAGGGTTTTGGGTTAGAGAATCGATTTCTTCAACCCAGACGCGATCCGAAAACGAAGCGTAAGAAGCGAGATCTGACTAGAGCTGGCGATTTAGCACGGCTAATCTCTGATCCAATTTGGAAATCTCAGTTCGTAAGTCGGAAACGAGAACCGGAGACTGGGAGAGATCCGTGGCGTCTCTGAAGCTTTCATCGTGGAAGGTGAATAACGAAGCGGAGAAGAAGGAACATAGGATCTCGTTGAATTGAAGAGTTAAGAAGTTTGGGTTTTGGATGAATTGAAGAGTTAGGATGAATCAAAAGAGATAGAAAGAGAAGAAGGAACAGAGGAACTCGTTGAATTGAAGAGTTAGGAAGTTTGGGTTTTGGATGAATGAAACCCTCATCATATATTTTTGGGAATTAGTAGTCCCAAAAAGTCCCAAAAATGTTTTTTGGGGGGAAAGTTTTGGGCACAAAATTTTCATTACTTTACCCAAATAATTTGAAATCCCAAATTATAAACACAGAAAAATTAGTCACTAAAACGTCTCAAAGTAGTCTTTAATTTATGACTAATTTGTGACGCTTTGGAGGGTGTCACAAATGAAATCCCCAATATGACTAATTTGTGACGCTTTGGAGGGTGTCACAAATGAAATCCCCAAACCCTAAACATATAGACCAAAAACTTGTTCCTCTACCATTTCCCTAAACCATATACCCTAAATAAAATGATATACCTATTATACCACCACTAACAAAGCTAATTTAGAAAAACATCAACTTTACCTAATCTTAGTTTAAAACTTCTAAGAGTTATAACATATAGTATATGAAATGTTGTTCTCACATAAATAATTTTTTTGGAAATTGATTTACTCACCACAACCACATCTTAGCTACTTTGTCATTGACTTTAGTACAAGCTAAATACAACCATGAATCATAGAAGCATACATTTGGGTTTTAATGTGTAGTAATGTAAAATGGAGTGACAAAATAGTCACTAATCAGTCGCACATTTACTTCTCCGTCGCAAATGTGTCGCAAAGTAGTGGTATATTTGTGACTATTTTGTGACGTTAGTATAGGATTTCAGATCTGAACCTTAAACCCTATATAGTCACTAAATTCGTCATAAATTTGCAACTATTTTGCAACACCACGAACCCCTAAACCCTATTCAGTCATAAATTCGTCACAAATTTGCAACTACTTTGCAACATGATAGTCTCGAGTTTTAACCCAAAATAATGCTGCAAGTGCACAGGCAAAAGCAGTAGTATATAAGGTATCGAATCCACAGAGACCAAGGTTACACTATGAATCTATAGATTTCAAATAAAGCTAAGATAAATTAAATGAGTTGTAAACTGACGTGAGCAGGTGCTCAATGTAAATGAGCAGGTGCTTGGAATAAAAATCGGTAATTAAACAATGATAAAAGGCACTAAGCCGAGATGATTCTTTGGTGATTTCGGGTACTTGGGTTGAGCTTCTATTCAAGGTCTATTTAAATGCGGTCTAGAACTCAAACATAAATATGTATTGCCCCGCTTTTGGCGATGTATCAATACCTTTGTCTACAGCCTAAATACCTACACTTTCGAGTGGATTTAGTAATGAAGTAAACAAGCCTTAATGCAATGGTTCAATATGTTCACATTCAATGGGAACGATCAATGGTGTTTTGGTTACCACCGAATGCTCATCAAAGGTAATTCTAGCAACCTATATCATTTTTGGTGAATAGATTAAACCTAGGGATCATAGACTAAGCGATCAATTTAGCCTAAGCATTGAGACTTCCTAGAGATGAAGACATAAGAATTCCCTATTTGGCTCAACCAACAAAGACCCTAGATCACCATTGAAAACATCCCAACTTAGTTATGAAACTACTCGGACATGGTCAAATCAAACGCAACAATCAATAGATAAGAATTCATAATGGAAAATGGAGAATGAAAAGGGGGTTTAGAATTCTTCTCTAGATGATTATTGGATGATGATTCGGAAATGAACAAGGAACTCCAATGGTGAAAGTAACAATTCGGATGATGAAGAACAATTGAAGAAATAAAATACTTTTATTCAAAAACGTAAGAAGAAAAACTCCAAGTCTATTGAATATTTCGTGATACAAGGATGATCCTCTCTGATCAGAAATCCTTCTTTTTAAAATACAAGGAAAAGCATTAAAAACAAAAGATACTCTTTTAAACAAAAGAAGGAAAGTAAGTAGAAATCCCATTTATGATTAAAATCAATCATCTCCCTAATGAAAAGGGATTGATGTTGACTCATTAACTCCTGGGGATCGTGTGGGCCATCAGATGAACTCGGCGGCCACAGCTTTATTAGGTTTAGGTTCTGGTGTCTTGGTGCGAGCAGGTGCTCGCTCAGACCGAGCAGGTGCTCGGTGGATTGAAAACTCCTCTTTTTGCTCCAATTCTTCCCCTTTTCTTCATAGAGTTCCAGCAGCTCCAAATTGTGCTCCAAAGCACTTTAGAATCTGAAAAGACATCAAAAGGAAACAAAAAGACAAGAAATGCAACACAAAACCATGGGTAAATTAGGCTAAAAACCTAACATATCAACTCCCCCGGACTTGCCTTTTGCTTGTCCGCAAGCAATCAAGAAGAGAGAAATCCGGAGAAGTGTTTGAAGGTGGGAGCTCAAATCCAAAAGAAACATCGAAGGGTTCAACAAAATGTCCTAAAGAGAACTAATGCGATGCACAACAAATCTTACTCAAGAAGCTTTCGCCATACTCATCTCTTATCAAAATAATTACTCCAAATCCTTAGACTCAAAAGAAAGCATGCAATCAACTAAACTCAACTCTTTAACATTCATTAATGTGTTTGGTGCGGTCTCACAATTGGACAATGAATCAATACCATTTGGCTCGGTAGAAGAAGGCTTTTAGATGATGTAAAGAGGCTGTCCGAATTCTTTTTGGTGGCTAACTCTCAAATGCAAGTGTTACATTTAGCAAAAGCAAGAAAGAAAAGAGACGATTGATGCATACAAGGCTAGGAATCCAAAGTTCTACCCATAACCCCATTGTTGCAATCTTTCATCTCTCTTTTCTCACTACCCATTTGTTAAACCACTAGCCAATTTCGGCTAAACCTTTCAAACTTCCTCTTTCTTGTATAAATTTTCCGAATCCTAGGGAATTTCTTTTCTTAACTTTATTCTAAGAGAATGCTAAGCTATCATTTTTCTTTTAAACACTTAGAGCTATATACTTTTCTTTTCAAACTTATTCCCTAGAACTCATACTTTCTTCTTTCTTTCTTTTCACACTTAACCACAAACCCAAAGATAATCAAGTAAACGCTTAACCAAAACGGTTTCATACCCCACCTAAAACTAGTCTTAAACTCAAGAAACTAGCCTAATGGAAACTTTGCCTTGTCGTCTCTAATGCTTGCAAGATTTTACCAATGCAACACAAAGAAAAAGGCCTCACTCGGAGAACATATGCAAGGGTTTGAACGAAATGGTTGGGTTAAAAGGTGTGGTACTATCCTCATCTAAAAGATGAACTTAGATCGGGATAGCCATTCAAATCAAGATAAGAGTGGTAAAAATTAGGCAAACATGATTTGAATGTAAGGTGTTTATCCATAGTTATGATTCAAAGTCCAAAAGTGAGAAGAATTAATCAAGTTTAAGTTCAAGTTGATAGAGTTGAAACTAGATCATGCAAGTTTCAATTGAGTTGGGATTTTCAAAGAAATAAGATTCAAGTATGGATGAGCCTCTAATTCATGATTGTTAATGCATCGAAAAAGTTCTAATGAGGGCATATCATGGAATCCTAAAATGAATCTTTACAAGGAAATTTCATCATTGCTCCCTATGCAAATGCAATCCTAAAATGCTCTAGACTCGATCCTAGCATGAAAAAGATAATAAAAATGTTTATGCCATGAGAAACTATATGCATTTTTTTTTTTTTTTTTTTTATATGAGTGCAAAAGACTCAAAGCAAAAACAATTAAAACATTAATCCACTCCCCCGGACTTAACTTTCACCGTCTCGGTGAAAGAAAAGTACCGAAAGAGTAGACTAAAAACAAGTTCAAATCAAAAACAAAATAAAAACAAAATAGAAACAAATGTGATATAAACAATGGAAATAGTAGGGTGAAAGTGGATATCACCTGGAAGAAAAGTCGTCCTCGTCATCAGCGGTTCTCCGCTTCCTTCTGGCTGGCTGTCCCGAGCAGGTGCTCGAATGGGAACGAGCAGGTGCTCGTTCGGTCTGGGGTAGTGGAGCTTGGCAGCAGCCTTTGGAGAGCGCCTGCATGATCCTCTGCATGATACTGTTGTTCTTCTTTGTGGATTGGATCATCCACTTCCTGTACTCGGCATCCTCAGCATCGTCAGAAATAGGAGGAAGATCAAACTCACTTTGAGAAGCAGTGTCGTAGCCAGGCAGAGTAAGGCGCGGGACCGATGGACCAGCGTCCTCGGAGACATGGTGTCGCTGCCTAGATGTGCTTCAACGAGAAGTACTAAGACGGGCAGCAGAAGAGGCTTGACTCGGATGTGGGACAAGGTACTCCGCGGGTGGCTGAAACGCGAGATCATCCATGGAAGAAAGCCGTGTGATGGCTAAGTTGGGAAGCTGAATGTATTGGGCTTCTCCATTGGCATTTAGGAATTGGTATGTGCTCGGCTTGATGATGATCTTGAAATTGAGCAGGTGCTCCATATCAATGCGCTTCATCTCCGGGACGTAGGAATATGGAGAAAGATCCACCCTTAAATTGCGGAATAGCGGTGTGAGCAAGCTTCCAATACACTCCGTCCTTGGTCCTTTGTTTGTTGCGGTTGTGTTATCTTTGATCGCACAAATCATCTCCGCGAAACGTATACCCAAGTTGGATCGGTATTTCTCAAATTGGCTCGAGTCTCCGTCACCTACAATAGGACCACAACCCAACAATAACAACAATAATTCATCGGTGTGAACCTTGTTACCTACGGGTCTTCCAAAGAGCATGTTGCTCAATACCCTTGCCACGATACGGAGTGCGGGGTGGCGAAGGCGGTTTTGGCTCGCCGAGTTTGAGGAGTAGTCACCCGAAGCGATTAGTCCCCAAAAGGTCTTGGCTTCTTGGAATCTCTTCGGACTCGATAGCTTCGTGTCCGTCTCATAGAACCCATACGCTATGCAAAAATCGAGCATGGAGATAGCGTACCTCTTTCCTCCAGCAAAGAAAGAGAATGTGGCCTCCTCGAATGAAGGCTTGTTGGGGTTTGCGTATGAGAGAGTGGCGGTTGCTAGGCATTGCCTAGTGAGATCGGGATAGAGCACATCTTCCTCTAGAGCAAAGGCCATGCAACGAGCATTGTAGAGTATGCTCCTCACTTGTTGTTGAAGACCAAGTTCGACCAATGTTCTATCGCACATGAACCGAGTAGGTTCGAGGTCAACTTGGAGGAGTTGGTTGTAGTAGAAGGCGTCGATTTCGTCCCAAGAGTCTGGTGAGGACATTGGGAGTCCGGCTCGGTCAATTTCAAACGGTTCGCCTTCCGGTCTAGGCCATGGAAAGGTGAGTGGAGAAGCGGTTGCGGAGGTAGAGGCCTTACCCTTGCCTTTTTCCTTGTTGGAGAACTTGATTTTTGGAGCCATGGTGAATGAGAAGAGGCGGAGAGAGGTTTCCGAGTGTTAAGGTTTGGTTTCGGAGAGGAGATAGTGGAATGTGGCGGTGGTTTTGTGGTTTAGCCAAGTGAGCAGATGCTCGGTTGTTATGGGGCTTGAGCGGCGGCGAGAGAGGTTGAAAGATTGAGAGAGAATTGAGCGGTTTGGGAGCTTGAGAATTTGAGTGGTCTCCGGTGATAGAGAGTTATGGTGAGTGGTTGGTCTTGGAGAGTGGTAGAGATGGGGATTTATGGAGGTTGAGTTAATGGAGAGTTGCGGTTTTCAAGGGAGATGGGGGAGTGGTGATGCTCGGCAGTTTTGGGGAAGAGGAGGAGACCAAAAAGTTGTCTTTATCTGCAAAAAGGAAGAAAAATGAGTGGTTAGGGTTTTTGGCAAAAATTGAAAAGGAAATAAAGAAGAAAATAAAAGTAAATAAAATAAAAAGGAAAGAAGAAATAAATCAAATCTTTTTCTGCTTTTCTTTTTCTTTTTTATTTTTTTATTTTTTTATTTTTTTTGTGTTCTGCTAATCTGAGAGAATTGCTGCGCTTTGGTTTCGAGCAGGTGCTCGCTCCTTCCGAGCAGGTGCTCGGTGCAATTTTACACTTTTTCGCAGAATGTAATTACTGAAATCACAAGGGAAATGTTAGTAATAAAAGGAATTAAAATTCAAAATTTGTACAAAAATCCTTACCGGTGGGTTGCCTCCCACCAAGCGCTTGTTTTAAGTCGTTAGCTCGACTTTGGAAACCCTTTAGGCTCGAGGAGGGTCACTAAAAGTGATTGATTCAACTTCTCCCACGTATGTATCCGCAAGGTATGGCTTGAGACGTTGACCATTAACAACAAAATCACCTCCTTTAGTGTCTAGCAACACTACGGCCCCGTATGGTTTCACCTCTTTGATGGTGAACGGACCACTCCATCTCGACTTTAGCTTCCCTGGAAACAACTTAAAACGAGAGTTAAACAATAAAACTTGATCGTTAGGAGCAAAGTTTCGAGGGATAATCTTCTTGTCGTGGTAAGCTTTGGTCCGTTCTTTGTAGATTCGGGAATTGTCATAGGCGAGATGCCTAATTTCTTCCAACTCATGCAGCTGCATGGATCTCCTCTCGGATGCACTAAGGATGTCATAATTAAGTCGCTTGACAGCCCATGCCGCCTTGTATTCCAATTCTACCGGTAAGTGACATGCCTTCCCATACACCAAATGAAAAGGCGTTGTCCCCAACGGAGTCTTATATGCTGTCCTATATGCCCACAAAGCGTCATCTAGCTTATTCGCCCAATCCTTACGCGTTGTACCAACTGTTTTTTGCAAGATACTCTTTATCTCTCTATTGGAGACCTCTACTTGTCCACTAGTTTGAGGATGATAAGGAGAGGCTACCTTATGTGTGACTCCATTCTTCCTTAACAAGTTCTCAAAAACCTTGTTAATGAAGTGTGAACCTCCATCACTTATCACAACTCTCGGAATTCCAAACCTAGGGAAAATCACCGTCTTGAGCAACTTGGTAACTATCGCAGCATCACAAGTCGGGCTAGCTTGTGCTTCGACCCACTTGGAAACATAGTCAACGGCTACAAGTATGTACTTGTTCTTATAGGAGGAAGGGAACGGTCCCATGAAGTCTATACCCCAAACATCGAAAACCTCTACTTCTAAGATGAAATTTTGAGGCATCTCATTGCGCTTGCTGATGTTCCCTTGCCTTTGACACGCGTTACATCGAGCAACAAACCTATTCGTATCCTTGAACATCGTTGGCCACCAAAAACCCGCTTGTAGCACTTTTGTAACCGTCTTGAATGTGGCAAAGTGTCACTACAAAAAAAGGGGTCTTTTACATCACTTTAAAAACATCATAAAATAAAGTGATACTATTTTACATCCCTTATTAGTAAGTGATATAAACTATGTGTATTAAGATCAGTTTTTACAAGTGATGCTATTAATGTCTCGTTTAACATCATTTTAATAAAAATGATACAAATCTCTTTTAGTTTGCATCATTTATATAATAGTGATACAAAAATATAAATTTAGATCAATTACACAATTAATGTATTTTAAAATATAGTTAACATCATTTTTAAAAATTGATACAAATTTTACATCAACATTAAATGATGCAAATAAATTTAATTATTTAGACTTTTAATAAAACAAATTGATGAATCCATCGACGTTGACCCTTTTTGTTTCCATGGCCGCCATGGATGAACGGAACTCCGACGTTTAATACGAATTGAATCCGGCCGGCTCCGAAACTCAGAATCGATCCCTCAACTTCAGGTAAGCAACTTATCTCTATCTGTAACATACTTCTTCTCATCTCTCTATTATTATCTGCTAATCCGGCTCCGTATCTGTTTTCTTCATGATTAGGTTATCATGGATAAATCATGGATAAGCAAATCACGATTATCTAAAGATTATATAAGTGGGGTGACAAGGTTTTTGGAATTTGCATTTGGTCAATCAAATGCAGACATGATGAAGTGTCCGTGTAATCGGTGTGTTCTAGCCAAATTTAAGTCTCGGGAGGATATTGAAGGTGATTTGATGTGTTATGGCTTCTTATCTTCTTATACAAGTTGGGTATTGCATGGAGAGGATACTAGTGTGACAGTGGATACAACTGAAATACCTTCAGATATGAACATCGATTCAGCTACATTTGATTCAACTATGAATCTCTTGGATGACTTTTTTCCTAACTATAATTTGAATACGTCTACGGAATCTGTAGCTTCTGATCAGCCAATGGACGGTGATATACCATCAAACTCAAGTGGATATAACGGAGAAGGAGAAGGTTTTGATGAGTTGCTTGCTGATGTTAATCAAGAGCTATATCCAGGATGCACTAATTTCTCAAAGTTGTCATTTATTTTGAAGCTATATCATATCAAATGCATGTGTGGGATAAGCGATAAAGGAATGTCTATGATGCTCGAATTGCTTAAAGAAGCATTTACAAAAGCAAAGCTGCCAGGTTCAGTCAATGATATGAAACAAGTTATTCGCAAGCTACGGTTGAGTTATGAATCAATTCATGCATGTCCAAATGACTGCATGTTATATTGGGACGTCGATGCTGAGCGAGAAACCTGCAAAGTTTGTAAATCATCTCGATGGAAAACTAATATTCCTCCAGTGAGTACGGTCTCCGGATCAGAAATTGAAAAAAAGCAAACTCCTGCGAAGGTTCTGCGTTATTTTCCTTTGAAACCACGGTTGAAGCGTCTATTTTTGTCATCAAAAACAGCTACTCACATGAGATGGCATGCAACTGATACAAACAAAGATGGTAAGCTTCGACATCCGAGAGACGGTGAGGCTTGGAAAGCTTTTGATCGGAAATATTCTGAATTTGCATCTGATCCAAGAAATGTCAGACTAGGCTTGGCAACTGACGGGTTTAATCCATTTGGTACAATGAGTATTAGTTATAGCATTTGGCCAGTCATCTTATTTCCATATAATCTCCCTCCGTGGATGTCAATGGAGCAGATATCAATGATTCTATCTATGGTTATCCCTGGAAAGTGCGCGCCCGGTAATGATATTGACGTCTACTTGCAGCCACTTATCAAAGAGTTGAAGGAGTTATGGTCTGATGGGATCAAAACATTTGATGCTTCTACTAAACAAACATTTGACATGCGAGCAGCCATCATGTGGACAGTTAGTGATTTTCCCGGATTTGGAAATTTGTCTGGTTGGAACACATATACAGAGCTAGCTTGTCCAAGCTGCAATTTTGATTTCATCAAAAAACGTTTAACTCACTGGAAAAAACCGTGTTTTATGGGTCATCGTCGTTTTCTTCCTCCGGATCATGGATTTCGTCAAAATGGTACTAGTTTTGATGGAGATGTAGAAACCAGAGCTCCACCAATCACACCGTCAGGTTCTACAATTATTCAGCAACAAGAGGAAGTAAATGTTGTTCTTGGTAAGAAACCTAGTTTAGTTGGGAATAAGCGAGATCGAAAGAATGTAGAGAGGAAAAAAACGCAACAATGGAAGAAAAAAAGTGTATTTTTTGAGTTGCCGTATTGGGAGTTCATTATGCTGCGACATAATCTGGATGTCATGCACATAGAGAAGAATGTGTTTGATAATCTTGTCTACACATTATTGGATGACAAAAAGAAATCAAAAGATAATTTGAATTCTCGAAAGGATCTTCGCGAGCTTGGTGTACGTCCTGATTTGTGGCCTGATGATAATGGCAAGTACAAAGAAGCATCTTTTACTCTAGATAAAGATGGGAAAGACCTTTTTTTAAGTGTCTTAAAAGATGCACAATTCCCTGATGGTTATGCTTCTAACATATCAAGTTGTGTTGATGTTAAGAGTAGGAAGCTATCAGGTCTGAAAAGCCATGACTGTCACATGATAATGAGAGATTTGCTTCCTATCGCAATTCGGAATTTGCTGCCACCTGATGTGACAGCAACCATTGTAGAGCTTAGTCGATTTTTTAGAGATATATCTGCAAAGGTCCTTGATACCGATGAGCTTGATAAATTACAGGACCGTATAGTGGTAAGATTGTGTCGTATGGAGATGATATTTCCTCCATCATTTTTCACTGTGATGGTACATTTAGTGGTACATCTCACAGAAGAAGCAAAACAAGGTGGACCAGTTCCATTTCGCTGGATGTATCCGATTGAGAGGTGATTTTTATTCATCCCTTGTGACTGTATATAATATATATTATAGTATCTATATATGTAACCTGAAACATATTTTTTTGCTTATCTACAGGACTCTAGGACATTTCAAATCTTATGTGCGTAACCGTGCTAAACCGGAGGGTTCTATATGTGAACAATACTTAGCTGATGAGTGTCTAACGTTTTGCTCAATGTATTTTGATGATATGGAGACACGATTTACTCGGGTTAGCCGTGTTGATGATCGACCTCTAGCTGACAACAGTGTAAGACCAAATTCAGAACTTGGAGTGAGTTTCCCAAACCTTGGTAGATTTGTTGGATCGGGTGAGCTTCATACACTTAGTTATTTGGAGAGGCAGCAAGCACATCGACATGTATTGATAAATTGCCATCTGTTGGATCCCTTAAGAGAGTAAGTTTATCTCATTCCTCAATATTTAATACCAACTTTGTATGATTTTTTACGTATCTAAAATAGTTATTGTCTTCTTCTCTATAGGAAGTATAAAACAGAGCTACGAATGAACCAGCCTCGACAAGGTCGAAGGACTCGTGTTATTGACATCGACCGAGAAGTGCATCTTAAATTTGCAAATTGGATTAAAGAGAAAGTGGAAAAAAATGAAGTAGATGGGATAACTGATGATATTCGATGCTTAGCTTTCGGTCCTTCCGACAAAGTTTTGAGGTATACCGCTTACAATGTTAATGGATTCAAATTCAGGACATTATTAAGAGACGATGTCCTAACAACACAAAATAGTGGAGTATTCGTGGCTGCTGAGACTATGAGTTTTGCGAGTTCCCGTGATATAAATCCAAGAGCTGGAGATGTAGCTTACTATGGGAAGCTTGTAGAAGTGATGGAGTTGAACTACTATGAGACTTTCAAAGTTGTTTTGTTCAAATGCAAGTGGGCTGATACTCGTTGGGGATATAAGGTGGATGCAGCTGGTCATCCGATGGTTAATTTTTCACGCTTATTACACACCGGAGACAATGATGAGGATGAGCCATATGTATTGGCATCTCAAGCAAGAATGGTATATTATGTCAAAGATCCTTGTGAGACGGAATGGAGTATTGCGGTTCATGTTCAGCCTAGAGACCTATATGATATGGGTGATCCAGATTCTTAGTAGTTTTTAATTTTATGGTTGTAGTTTCTCCTTCTTTAATACTTAAATCTCTGTTGTTTTTTTTTCCAAAAATTTGGTGTTTGAATGATTTGCAAGTATTTGTTTCTGCTTTGAATGATTTGCAAGTGTTTGAAACTATTTGCAAGTATTTGTTTTTTTTTTTTTTTGGGTCAGCAAAAAGATAGTTCCCGTGTGACCATTTTTTTATTTGTTCATAAGTCCTTTTATTTGTTGATAAAAGCTGCGGTCGAGGAGATTTGGAAGTTGTTAACGGGACGAAATCGTCGATCGGAGACACCTAAGTTGCAGGCGAGTGAAGAAGAGAACTCATCGGAGATTGTTGGTAAAGAGGTGGAATCGATTGAAGCAACAAAATCAAGAAAAGGGAAAGCGATTGATGAGGAAGACTCGAAATCGGTGAACGAATCGGTGAAAGAGGTAGAATCAGACTCGATCTTGTTGTGTTTGTTATTGGAGATTAATGTTACTGCATTTTTGGGCTTTCTTATGATGCAGATTTATTGAAGTAGTGATTAGTTTTTCGTTCATTGGAGACAAGCGAAGATGATTTCGAGAATTCTTGCTCCCTCCCTAAAACATTAATTTTAGAGTTTTTGTGTAGATTTGGACTTTATCTAATGAAACATCACTAAGCAAGGTGTTTTTGTGACTGTTCTCTAACAGTGAACTTGATTTCCAGAGGAAAATGTTAATGTTATTAGTTTTTAATTCTGACTCTTCTTAACACACAAATATTTAGGAAATATTTAGTTTTTTTCCTAATTCGAGTTTGGCCGTATATATTTAGATATTATTTTTAGGAAATATAAATCAAATCTTCCTAAAAGATTTGGAGAAATCTTTTACAAGTCCCGCTACTTTTATTTTCAGCGGGAGTTGAATTTTGTTTTTTTTTCCTATAAAAGAATGCCAAAACCGCTTAGATATATGGATTTAAGGTTAATTGAGCCGTCAATCACAAACGACGCTTGTCAAAAGTCACAAACAGGTAACCTAATTTTAACTCTTACTCTCTTTGATCTTCATATGGGAGAGGTGAATGATAATTGGTTTCACTGATTGATTGGTTGTTTATATAATCAAACGAGTTGATAAATCAAAATTCTTTATTATCGTAGATCTGAAAACCAAAATCTATAGAATTTTGATTGCTTTGGTTTCTTTGTATTAGGTTTATGGATTTCTTGGATTCAGAAACGCAAGAACCGGATGATCATCAAAGCTTGGAGATGGTTTACAATTCATCTGCACCACCAGCTCATGAGTGTAACAGCCATAAATGGGAAGTTCAACTCATAGGTAGCAAAACTAATACTTGTGATCGAAACTCAGTAATGTAACCGCTATCAATTCACCCGCTTCGCCTGTCTACGATCTTACTAATCTAGCCTTTCATAATTTTTAAACACTGTTGAATCCCGATTTCATTATCATATAGTAATACAGTTTTTTTTTATGATGAAGATAATGATGGAAACATTGAAGGAAAAATGGTGACAACGAACGATGTTTGGAAATTGCAAAATCAAAAAGTGGTCGTTCAATTTGATGAAAATACCGGTCAACCGATTAATCATTCTGGAGGTTTACTTGGATCATGGTTAGGTAAATTAAGTAAGGATGTTAACTTGATACCCATTGACTACGGCGATTGGAGAAATGTGTCTCCTCACATAAAAGATAGGGCATGGGATGTAATACAGGTATTAGATTAGAGATTTAATTGTATTATATTTTCTGTTGTAAATTTTGTTAAAGACAATGAACGTGTTCCCTTGGTTAAATTTCAGGCAAAATTTCGGTTTGACGACCCGGAGTTAAGAAAAGATTATGTGATTTCTAACCTTGGGAGCAGATGCAAGGATGTGAAGGGTCGTATCTGGAAAGATTACAAAAAGAATGACCGAACTGAAACAATGCAGAATCGACCCAAGAATGTTCCTGAAGATCAATGGTGTCATTTGGTTCATATGAGATTCGGTGATAAATGGATAAGAATGCGAGACAAGAATGTAAAGAGCCAAAGTAACAATAAGACCCCTAGCTTATGTGGAAGAAAGAGTATAGCAAGAAGAAGAAATGACATTGTGAGCAATTCCTCCATCATTTTATAGTATTCATCATCTGATTAATACAGTTTTCAAAAATTTATTTAATAGTATAGTAATGAGAACTGATATTGTATATTACTATGCATGTGTTGTTGACATAGAAAATCAAGACTGGAAAAACACCAAGTCGTGCAGAATTGTTCATTGCAACTCGGACAAAGCCGGATGGAAGCTTCGTATCTGCAGAGGCTCAAACACGTGTGGTAAGTATTTTTCTGAGCATAAATATTGTTTATCATCAATGTTCGATTTTTTTGATTTGTGCTCGTCTTAAAGTTAAACATTAATCTAACACTCGAATTTTCAGGAAGCACTTACCACGTTGATGAATCAAAACCCAAACCCGCAAGTTACAAGCCAAGTTGCAGCTAGTTTGGATGATGAATACGCTCAAGTGTTTGGTCCAGAGCGTCCAGGACGTGTACGCTGTGTCGGTCGTGGACCTACACCTTCAAAACTATTGAGACGTTCTACTATAACTAGGCAAGAGATCGAAAGTTCTGAAATCGCTGAACTGAAGAAAAAGGTGAAACTATTAGAAGATCAAAATAAAACTCTAAGTACATTAAGTCAGCAGGTAGCTGCTTCCGCGACCAATGAACAGGTAACTTTTACGTAAGACTTTTTTTGTATTAGTTTAACTGTGATATAATTAGGAAAGTTGAATCTAACTATTAATTTAGGCAAGTACATGGGCGTCAATTCTATCTGCAGCCATTGCAAACATACAACCTTCAACTACTTCTCAGGTTAATAAATTTTTACTCAAGCTTCATAAAATTTATTGACTGGTTTTGATTACGTATTTATTTCCGGTATTTAATTTGTTTTTGCAGGCAATTGGTAATGGGACAAATCGAGATCAGAACGCTTAGGACCAGTTTATGAAGACTTTGCAAGCAAGTTTATTTGTGGTTTATGCAAAGACTCTAGCAAGTAGTTAGTTATTTTATTTATGGTTTCTCTGCATTTCATGAACCAAGACTATGTTTTTTTATTATTTACTTTTAATACATTATGTTGGTTTTTTATATGGTTTTCTTGTTTTATGATACAATTTATTTATTATTGATATTAAATTTTAATTTAAAATTATATAAACGAAAATAAATTTATTTAATAACATAAACATTGTTTTTGACAAATGATTTAACATAATATCATTTATTAACAAATGATTTATCATAATATCGGTTATTCGTAAGTGATTTCACAATTTATATCGGTTACTAGAAATGATATAACTTTCTGAATCATTTATTATCAAAATGATATATAAATTTAAATCGGTTATTGGAAATGATACTAATATTTGAATCATTTATGAAATCGACACTAATTTTTAAAACACTTATGTTCTAGTGATACAAAAAAAATTAATCATTTAATTAAAGTGATGCAATAGTTAGAATCGTTTTTCAAAAATGATTCAACTTGTGCATCAATTACATGCAAGTGATATAAACAATTAACATCATTTATTCAAACTGCCACAAATTATGACATCAGTTTTCTCAATTGACACATATTTACATCGCTTAGTGTAAGCGATACAATATTTGCAACAATTGTGTAAAATGATGTATACTGTTTACATCACCAAATGTTAAGACGCTTTTATAAGTGAGGCAAATATCGTTTGTATCACTTATAAGTAATGCAAACATATAAAATAAGTGATGTAAAAGACCCTTTTTTTTGTAGTGTGTCCGACATAAGATGAACCGTGACAATGGTGCAAGATCCCAGGGATTTCCTCCTCTGAAACACATCTTCTATACAGCCCATCCGAGCATTGCTTGTACAAGTACGGCTCGTCCCAATAGTATCGTCTAACATCTCGGAAAAACTTCTTCTTTTGGCTTCCCGTTAGGTTTTCCGGAACCTTATCGGCTGCCAAGTAGTTAGCAAAGTCACCGAACCAAGGGAAAATCGAAGGTTGGGCATTCTGGATAATTCCACAAAAAATCTTCCGAGCAGGTGCTCGGTCAGTCCGAGCAGGTGCTCGCTCAGCTTCTGGAAATTTTTCGCAGATCGAATAAATTTGCTCATCTGGCAGACTATCCTCCATAGGTGTCTCATCCTCAACTTGAAGCCTACTCAAATGATCAGCAACCCCATTCTCGGATCCTTTCTTATCCTTGATCTCTAAATCAAACTCTTGAAGCAAAAGTATCCATCTCAATAGCCTAGGCTTGGCATCTTTCTTGGTCAGCAAGTACTTCAACGCAGCATGATCGGTGTGAACAATTACCTTAGAACCGACGAGGTATGATCTAAACTTCTCAAAGGTGAAGACAATCGCCAATAACTCCTTTTCGGTTGTTGCATACCGACATTGAGCATCATCCATCGTCCGGCTAGCATAATATATCACATGGAGCTTCTTGTCCTTCCTTTGACCAAGAACAGCCCCCACAGCAAAATCACTCGCATCCGTCATAATCTCAAACGGTAAGTCCCAATCCGGTGGTTGGACTATTGGTGCACTAACCAATGCACCCTTGATAGTATGAAACGCAGCCAAACACTCTCTATCAAAGTCGAACTTGACTTCCTTACACAGCAATCTAGTGAGAGGCCTAGCAATGTTGGAGAAGTCTTTGATGAAACGACGGTAGAACCCGGCATGGCCTAGAAAGCTTCGGATTCCTTTGACCGTAGTAGGCGGTTGTAAACTCATCATGACCTCTATCTTAGCCTTGTCAACCTCTATCCCTTTCTCTGAAATCCGGTGCCCAAGTACTATCCCATTCCTGACCATAAAATGGCACTTTTCCCAATTCAGCACTAGATGCTTCTCCTCGCATCTTTGTAATACTCTGCACAAATTAGACAAACAAACAGAAAAAGAACTCCCATACACAGAGAAGTCGTCCATAAATACTTCCATAATATCTTCAATTAAATCAGTAAAAATGGACATCATACAACGTTGGAAAGTCGCTGGGGCGTTGCACAAACCAAATGGCATCCGGCGGTATGCGAATGTGCCGTATGGACATGTGAACGTTGTCTTTTCCTGATCATCGGGATGGATGGGTATCTGAAAAAATCCTGAGTAACCATCTAGAAAACAGTAGTAAGGGTGATTAGCAAGACGTTCAAGCATTTGATCAATAAAAGGCAAAGGAAAATGATCTTTGCGAGTAGCAGCATTCAATTTCCTATAGTCTATGCACATTCTATGACCCGTTACCGTTCTAGTTGGAATCAATTCGTTTTTCTCATTCCTAATTACCGTGATACCTCCCTTCTTAGGTACAACATGCACCGGACTTACCCATTTGCTATCAGATATAGCATAGATCACACCAGCTTCTAGAAGTTTCATTATCTCTTTCTTTACAACATCTTTTAGATTCGGGTTTAACCGTCTCTGATGTTCTATAGAAGTCATCGATTCATCCTCTAGATTAATTCGGTGCATGCACAAGTCGGGAGATATATCGGTTATATCATCTAACGAATATCCCAAGGCCTTTCTATATTTCCTCAACTCACACAAAAGCAAAGTGATCTCAACATTATTCAATTCTGCATTCACTATAACAGGATATGTAGAGTTAGGACCTAGAAATGCATACCTGAGCCCCGCTGGGAGGGTTTTTAACTCTACCTTTGGAGCTTTCAGCTCGCTCCATGATCCGGTGATGTTCTGGTTTCTGGTCCGAGCAGGTGCTCGGTCGGAGCGAGCAGGTGCTCGCTGGGAATCTGGCAGAACATCGTTTTCTGTGCCCTCGGTCAGACTCTGGAACTCATCTTCTTTCTCTATTCTGGTGTTGGAATCCAGAAACTTGGCAAATCCTTGGGTGTCTTCACTTAGAAATCCGTGTTCACTTTCGGCTTTTGTCAATGCAACTTCGAGAGAGTCCTTTGCTAGGATCTCTTCAACCACATCTTCCGACATCTCGGAGTCATCGTGGATCACGAAGGTTTACCCATCTATCATCGGCCTCTTGAGCATCTTACTCATCTCGAACCGTACCACCATGTCTCCGAGACGGAGGTCGACTATACCTTGTTCAACATCGATGATTGCACGCGCCGTGTTTAGGAATGATCTCCCCAAAATCAGTGGGTCCTTTGGTTCTTCATCGAGCTCTAGAACCACGAAATCGGTTGGGATTAGAGTGTCCCCTATGCGGACGTGTAAATCCTCGATTATACCTACAGGCAGTTTAGTGGATCTATCTGCAAAAATCAAGGAGATCTTAGTTGGTTTGAAATCGGTAAAACCTAAACGTTTAGCAACGGAATAAGGCATTAAATTAACACTTGAACCCAAGTCAACCAGTGAGCATGCGAACGTGCATGGCCCAATTTTTACCGAAATCACAAACCTCCCGGGATCGCCTTTCTTAGTCAACACCTTACTCTGAAGTATTGCACTACATTCTTTGGAAACCATCATCACACTCTCCTCTTCCACAACTTTTCCAGAAATTAGCTCCTTCATGTACCGTTTGAGAGAAGGTACCATTTGAACCGCATCGGATAAAGGAAGCTTTACCTCCAAGCCTTTAATCATTTCCTTACACTTAGCATCCTCCAAATCCTTCTTAGATCTCTTGGGAGGCACTGGGTAGGGTATCTTAGGCACATAGACTATCTCGGTCTGAGCTTCTGGAAATTTTGCGGGAACATTCTGAGCGAGCAGGTGCTCGATCGGCTGAGCAGGTGCTCGCTGGGGTGTTTTCTCCAGATTGATCAGAACAGTAGCTGGTGTGGTTTCTGAGCTAGAACCAGCCTCCTCATGCATCACATTCTCTGCCAAATCATCCTCTTGTGCCGGTTGCTCAACAACTTTCTCCTTGGCCTTAACTTGAGAGGTTGTGGCCGTAGGTTGTGCCAACACTCTTCCGCTTCTTAACTCAACAGCATTGCATGGCGAATACTCCTTCCTAGGGTTCACTTCACCACGGCCAGGAAGAGCACCAACCGGTCTTTGAATAGCCTCGGCAGTTTGAGCTACTTGTGTATCCAACTTCTTTACATGTGCGGTCACGGCCTCATACTTTGCATGGAGATCCTTGTACATGTTGTCCATCTTACTGCCCAGCTCGGTTGACGTCTGTTGTTGGTTGGCCAAGACTTGATGAATGAGACCTTTCAAATCATCTTGTTGGGATTGAGGCGCGGAAACGGTTTGTTGTTGGTTTGTTGCTTGAAACCGGTTCTGATTTTGGTTGGGCACAATTTGCTTCCCTTGAGTGTTGTTGGAGTAGAACTTCTGATTTGTACCCCCTTGTTGCGGATAGACTTGGTCTTGGGGGTTTTCCACGTTGGTGTTGCGGTAGGAGAGGTTTGGATGGCTTCGGTAGTTGGCGTTAAACCCTCGGTTTTGGTACCCTTGGCCATTCACATAGTTGACCTCTTCTAAACCATCTTCTTGATCTTCCACAAACTCTTGAGCATTAGGGGCAGCCCCATCTTCTTCCATGAACTTAACCGGCCTTTGAGTCTCTCGTAGAAGCAAGTTCACTTTCGCGGTTAATTCATCGATCTTTTGAGAGTCCACACTATTGACCTTCTTGGTTCTATCGTACTCGGGAGCCTTGTTGTTGGAGCTTGAGGCAAGGTTTTCAATGAGCTCAAATGCACCTTCCTTAGTCTTGGTCATGAAGTCTCCATTACTTGCGGCATTCAAAGCATTACGGTAATCCCAATCGACTCCATCGTAGAATATGTTCAAGATTTGCTCATCCTTGAAACCGTGATGAGGACACTCCCTCTTGTACTCCTTGAGTCTTTCCCAAGCTTCTCCAAAAGCTTCTCCGGAGTGTTGTTGAAAGGATGCAATCTTGTTCCTTAAAGCGGCCGTTTTGGACTTCGTGTAAAAATGATCCAAGAACGCGGATCTAGCCTCATCCCAAGTCTTCAATGAACCAGCCGGCAGTGACTTTAACCATCTTTGTGCCTTGTCCGCGAGAGAGAACGGGAACAACTTACACTTCAAGAACTCGGTTGGAACCCCATTAGAACCCGTAGTACTACAAATTTCCTCGAATTTCTCTATGTGGTCCATTGGTATTTCAGCGGGTAGACCATGGAATAGATGCTGCTTTACCAATGAAATTAACTGAGCATTGACCTCGTAATCTTGTCTCTGAATGGTCGGAATGACAATGGCCGAACGGTTTTGATAAAACGCATGGGGATTATCCGAATCCCCTATGGTTGGCTGACCCCGCGGCTGTTACCTTTGCAACTGGGTGATTTGATCTCTCAAAATCTGTAACTGAGCATTCATAGCTTCCTGATCTGCCATGTTTTCTGTGCGAGCAGGTGCTCGATCGGTTTGAGCAGATGCTCGGCGGCGATTCTGGCGTTCGAGATGAGCTAACTCTTCGTTCGTATGACTGACTAGATCTTCGTTCAGATTTCTCCTCGTTCTTCTACTGGTCATACACATGAAACATAACAAAAACAAAAACAAAAAAAAAACAAAATTAGCAAAATTCTTAGACTATAAATAAAACCAAAATTCAAAGGTAACGCTATTGGTCCCCGGCAACGACGCCAAAAACTTGATAGTCTCGAGTTTTAACCCAAAATAATGCTGCAAGTGCACAGGCAAAAGCAGTAGTATATAAGGTATCGAATCCACAGAGACCAAGGTTACACTATGAATCTATAGATTTCAAATAAAGCTAAGATAAATTAAATGAGTTGTAAACTGACGTGAGCAGGTGCTCAATGTAAATGAGCAGGTGCTTGGAATAAAAATCGGTAATTAAACAATGATAAAAGGCACTAAGCCGAGATGATTCTTTGGTGATTTCGGGTACTTGGGTTGAGCTTCTATTCAAGGTCTATTTAAATGCGGTCTAGAACTCAAACATAAATATGTATTGCCCCGCTTTTGGCGATGTATCAATACCTTTGTCTACAGCCTAAATACCTACACTTTCGAGTGGATTTAGTAATGAAGTAAACAAGCCTTAATGCAATGGTTCAATATGTTCACATTCAATGGGAACGATCAATGGTGTTTTGGTTACCACCGAATGCTCATCAAAGGTAATTCTAGCAACCTATATCATTTTTGGTGAATAGATTAAACCTAGGGATCATAGACTAAGCGATCAATTTAGCCTAAGCATTGAGACTTCCTAGAGATGAAGACATAAGAATTCCCTATTTGGCTCAACCAACAAAGACCCTAGATCACCATTGAAAACATCCCAACTTAGTTATGAAACTACTCGGACATGGTCAAATCAAACGCAACAATCAATAGATAAGAATTCATAATGGAAAATGGAGAATGAAAAGGGGGTTTAGAATTCTTCTCTAGATGATTATTGGATGATGATTCGGAAATGAACAAGGAACTCCAATGGTGAAAGTAACGATTCGGATGATGAAGAACAATTGAAGAAATAAGATACTTTTATTCAAAAACGTAAGAAGAAAAACTCCAAGTCTATTGAATATTTCGTGATACAAGAATGATCCTCTCTGATCAGAAATCCTTCTTTTTAAAATACAAGGAAAAGCATTGAAAACAAAAGATACTCTTTTAAACAAAAGAAGGAAAGTAAGTAGAAATCCCATTTATGATTAAAATCAATCATCTCCCTAATGAAAAGGGATTGATGTTGACTCATTAACTCCTGGGGATCGTGTGGGCCATCAGATGAACTCGGCGGCCACAGCTTTATTAGGTTTAGGTTCTGGTGTCTTGGTGCGAGCAGGTGCTCGCTTGGACCGAGCAGGTGCTCGGTGGATTGAAAACTCCTCTTTTTGCTCCAATTCTTCCCCTTTTCTTCATAGAGTTCCAGCAGCTCCAAATTGTGCTCCAAAGCACTTTAGAATCTGAAAAGACATCAAAAGGAAACAAAAAGACAAGAAATGCAACACAAAACCATGGGTAAATTAGGCTAAAAACCTAACATATCACAACACCACGAACCCCTAAACCATATTCAGTCACAAATCGGTGGCAAAAAATTATTTTATAAGAAGTGTGAATGGGTGTCACTAAAGCGTCACAAAATCATCACTACGAATTTTTTAAAAAGGGGTGTTGTTCCCCGGAATCGAGCCCAGGTTCGTATGTTTGTTTTATCCGTGTTAAACCGATGTGCCATTGTAATATTATTGTTATTAGTCATGCTGACTTTTATTTATCTATGGTTTGGTAGTAAATACAAAAAGGGGTGTTGTTCACCGGATTCGAACCCGTGTATTGAGAGAGTGTGTGTTGCAGTGTAAACCGATGTACCATTGTAACTTAAACGTTAGTTATCACACTAACTTGTATATGTTTATGTGTTTAAATTTTTTTAAAATAAAAAACATACTTGAGTTACGCAAATTACACAGTTACACAAATTACATAAATTACATAGTTTTTTTTTCTAAATTAAATTACATAGTTACACACATACAAACATATAAATAGTCACACTTAGTACAATACACACACATAAAAACATTATTCATCATAAGGAGTGAGTGAGTGAGTGAGATGAGATGAGGGTGAGTTGTATTTATAGGCAAAATCATTTGCCACTACTTTGTGACGTCTACAAAGGAGTCACAAATTTGTGATGCTTTACCCTCTACTTTGCCTCTACCTTAAGGAAAAATATCTCAGTTAGGTAAACTCGTTTTCAACATTTTTTTTTTTTTTCTGGCCGAGATAGATTTTCATGTTTCTTCTTCTGCCGACATAACACTTGCGACGCTTTTGTGACTCCCCCAGCGGCGTCGCTAATCTGTGACTCATATGTTCGTAACCAATGTGTCACAAATTTGTGACGACCGTCTTTCAGTTTAAATCAGTCGCTAATTAGTGACTGATATGTGACTAGACTGAAACCTTCCCACAGATGTCACAAATCAGTCAATAATTGGCGATGCCTTTACGACTAGAAATATTAGTCGCAAATTTGCGACGAATTTGCGACTAAAATTTCATGAGTCGCAAATGTGTCTCAAGTTAGTCGCAAATATTAGTGACTGATTTTGCAGTCACAAACCGCAATCACTTATGGACTGTTTTCTTGTAGTGAGTCCCAACTAAAAAGGTGGTACAGAGATTTAGGTTATAATTTAACATTAAACTAAAAAAAGGAACATAGAACAAAGACTTCCTTTTTATAAAGATTTTTTAGAACAAAGAGTTTATCTAACTATTTTAGTTTACATGACAAAGGAGAACAAATGTAGAACAAAAACAAACCGTAAGAAAACAAAAGGTTATAACAATAAAACTCGACGATTAATTAGTCTTCGTCTTTCTGTTTGGTACTAAGTAAAAGATAAAGAAGCAACAATGTGGAAGAACTGCAAATTCACCAAGACATCTTTGGCATGGCTAGTGGCTCGACGTTCAACTCTTGAGAACAACTTGTTGCTTAGCTCTTCGCCGATGTGAGCTTCCACAAGCACTCCAGCCACACTCCGGCAACTACTAGCGAAGGCACGACCAACCTCCGATGCATCGTCCGGTTCACTCACCACAAGTGGACTCCCTCCTTTATAAACAACCAACTTCTCAATTGCGAATGAGCCGTCCGCTTCAACTACTTCCTTGAAATCTTGCAGGCTTGGCGCGTACACCGGAATATTGAAGCCGTCACGCTTCTCTGCGGGTACCAAACCCTAAAACAATGTTTTGTTTTAACATCTATGTCAGTTCTTATAATGGTAAAAGAAAATGAACCCATAATAATATTCAGGACGTAAATGTCATTAGAGCACATCTAAGTTGATCCAAATGAACTGAAAAATAAGTGATTCAATAATTTCATGGTGAGTCACATTAAGTTTGTTTTTCGTAATTCAAAATGTTAATTTATATGTTCTAAAACATGTGATAGTGAATTAATCTATACATGTAGTGACTATTTTTGATCTAACGGAAGAAAATGATTGTGTTAGAAAGTAACGTAACAATTCTTGTTGAAACTTTTTAGATGTCTTTTGTCTATACAAGGTCTTGATGCCGATTTTTTTTGTCTACGCATAAAATGATCCCGCGGTGGATGGTTCAGATTCATCGAAGAATGAGGACATTCGGATGGGTAGGAATGCTTATCACATTAAAATCTAGGAGTGATGAGAGTGTACACTAACGTGATCTTATTAAAGCCACCACAATCATTTGCTTCGGTTTCGTTATGTGTGGATCCACAAAAAATAATTATTTTAAGATTTTTTTTTTTATTACTGTGGACATGTATACTAGGTTTGAAGATTTTACGAATGAAAGTCTAAGATATTATAGCTGATGAAGTCAATTTTCTTAGAAAATGGTTATCTAGCGACATTTTCCAAAGACATTCTTAAATAAATTGGATGAATCATGTAGATATCTATCCTAGCTAGGGTAATAAATTAATTAATTTTCTAAAAGCCAAAAGAGCAGATGGTTTAGTTTATATAAACATAGAACTCGAGGTTACTAACTTAGATTTGTAATTAGTTGGGGAAATACATATATATATATATAGAGTTGATTAAAGAAAGTCGTACCTCGCGGACAAGGTCGTCCCAAGCGTCCTGAAAATGAGTGCCAAAGAGTAGGCCGGCACCACCTTGGTCGGTAGGATCCACAGAAGTACGACCGAGACAAACGAGGAACATGGAACCACCTGTCTTAACCTCCGCCGCTCTTGCCCTCAAAAACTCAGCCAAGTCCGCCTGAAACTGCCGTTTATACGCCGTCGTCATCTTCTCTCCGGCTCCGTGTATGAACACTCTCCCTATATTGTACGCAGCCGATCTCCTATCCGTCACGCTCTCCGGCACCTACCACATACATTTGCTCCATTCCTCAATATAAGCAGTAGTTTTTTTCTTTTTGAAGAAAGAAATCAGAAATTACAAGTACCTTAAAAATTTCCATTTTCTAAAAACATTTTTTACGGATGAATGTATACAAAAACAAATTCTAATATGGTTCTGTGTTATTTACATAAATTGAAACTACAACTAATCACACTGTTGAAACCTATTAAGATCATAACTTGGTTTTAAATCCCGTAGTTTGCGTATTTGAGTTGTATACGATCCAACAAATTAAATTCGTCTATACCATTTGAAAAGGCTCGGCTGTTTGTCTTTTTGTAACCGATCCTTATAAAATCAGTTTAAGAAAATATCAGCATTTGGTTAATCTGATTTAGGCAGCTAATTACTATACATCAGTTTTTAATACTGTATATATAAGGTTGGAACCGAAAGGCAAAAAAGAACCGTTAAAGCTTAAAGCCTTAAACCAAACGAACGGAACCATGCGACGAGTAAATAACGTGAGATGTCGTAAGTTACGTTACGTAGAGTATGCATACCTGCGAGAGCCAATGCAAAGAAAAGGCAGAGTGGAAAAAGTCGATGGTTCTCGCCGGAAAAAGTCTCCGGTAAAACGATCCGGGAACACCAGCGACGAAGTAAGAGCGGTTTCCATCGGCAGCAAGGCACTCCTCCATGCAAGAGTTAGAGACAAGTGGTGGAAGAAGCTGAAAAAGAGTGTTGAAATCATTGCTTGGGAGGTCGGAGAAGAAAGCTGTGAATTCCGGTGGGTCGATTCCGGCGGAATCAAACCGCTTGGAGATGTGTTTGACTATGAAATCGATTATGTGGATGGTGTTTGCGCCGGAGGAGCAGCCGAGATCAACTGCTGTGAACGGTGGAGGGTTGGCGGAAGAGTTTAGGTGAACATTGTCAAGTGTTTCTTCTAAGAGGTGAAGCATGGACCGTGCATGCATTGCCTGCATATATTTATTTGAGCTGTCAATATCTATTTTCCCTCTTGATTTACTAAATATATATACATTTCCATGCATACTTTCTTAACCATTGGGCAGCCATTGCTTAAAATATAATCTCTTCTTAAATTCCCAAATTTCTTACTTGAGATAACAAAAAAAAAGAATTATTAGAAGCTTTTATAATGGAAGTATATGTGATTAGAACGAAAGGTAAGATGTAGAGACCTGAGCTTGAGAGTTATTGGCATAGCTGTCTTGTCCTTTGCCACCTTTCATGCTGAGAAGTCTCTCGAGCTTCATGTTACATACAGCAACGTTGTCTCCTTTAGAACCCATTTTCTTTCTCTCTATATATCTCTTTTTTTTTGATAAAATTATCTCTATATATCTCTCTGCAGTGGATCTCTCTATCTTTCTCTGTACCTTTGTTTTTGTGAATGAGACAGCTCGATGAGACGACACATATTTATAGGAAAAGAGGACAAAGAGATGAAATGATAAATGCATGAATTTAGTTGAACGGGAAAACATATTATTAAATGTGCCATTGCGTACATATTGTGTATATACTGATTATTCATGCAAAAACAACGCATCATTATGTTTGTTTCCCAAAAAACAAAATATAATTATGTGGCGTACTTGTGTCACATGATATATGATACATACATGGTTTGTCATTTTGTGAACTGTAGGTTATTGTTTTTGTCAACCACATTTTGTGTAGGGCTATTTGGAGTAAAGAGTAGAACAATATAATATGTACACACGTATAATTTTATAAATATCTCACGTGGTATTTTTTGACAAGTCTTTTTGCGGTTGTGATTTAAAATTGAAATACCTAAAATGATTTTTAGATATAACAAAAAAATCAAAAAAATTTTTATATACGTATCTATATAATATTTTATGGTTTACACAAACCCCAAGTCATGAGAGGATGTCATATGTCACTTAATTTTTGACATTTTATTTTATTTATTTATCAAAAGAAAAACATTGAATGTTTTTTTGTAACCTTAACAATTAATTCTAACAATTTAACAGCCACCAACAACTAAATGTGTTATTGTGTAGTTTTAATGGTTTTAAAAACAAATATTTTATTTACTAAATCCGACAATATAATATACGAAAAACATTTAAGACTTTGATTTTTATATAAGTAATTATCATTTCGTTTTTTAAAATGTCACGGAAAGAAGCTTTGTTAAAAGAAAACGTAACATGAACAAAAAAAAAAAGATTTTAAGACTTTTATTGTTGAAATACTAAAGTATGATTGGAGATATTTAATACAATTTGTAGTGGACATACCATTTATAACAAATCATATTTTGTTAAAAGAACTCTAGTAAATATTGATAAAGACAATCAAGGTAGGAATTTGTGCCAAAGAATATGTTTTCTACATTATGTAATTTGACAAACGATCTATTTCGTTTCTCATATAATATTGTATATATAACAATTTGCTACCGATGTTTATTCTTCTGCCTAAATAATTATTTACTAAAAATATTAAATTTATGTAATATTAAATACACAACTAATCAATAGATTATAAATTATTATATATTTTATCATGTTAATTTTTAAACCCACGCAACGCGTGGGCAATCCCTAGTATTGTTATATTAAAAATATGTTGTGTTATTTGTAGTAGAATAAATTTATGAAAAGAAGTGCTAGATTTTAATTCCATTTCAATGTAGTTGTAGTAATTCTTTTATTGATTGATATATTTAATGAATATATAGATAGCAGTTACACTTTTAAAAACTTTTTGTAAGCTATGGAAACATCTTTGGTTTATAATGGTTGACAAATCCATGATTGTTTTCATATCATGCCCCATATCAATCTTGAATGCGATACTTGAGATTGCGAATACAGAATTTTAAAACATACAACGTGTTGTTTGTTGATTCGTCAACATATCTCAGCGGATAATTAGATCAGTGGACAGTAGTTAGTCGTATTGTAATATGTTTAGATATTGTAATGAATGTGATAAATGACACATGGGATAAAAAAAAATATATATATATATATATATATATATATATATATATATATATATATATTTGTGTTGGTTATAAGTTATAACTAAGATTAGTAAGAGGACTAAACGGTTAGGGTTACTTAAGGGTAAGAACTTAATTATTGGTTGGCTTTAATTACTCATGATGAGAAAAATCAAAAGGAAAATGAATGTGTTTCCATGTGATACCACCCGAGGGGACAATAGGAGTACTCAAGTTATGATACGATCTAAGTTAGATTCATGCATGTTTCAAACATTCTTCAACCATTGCTTTTCAATCCAGTATCATATCATTCATATTCCAAGTATTGGTCCTAACGATTGTCAGCTAATGACTATCAACTAGCCCCAAAAAGTGTTAAGACGATGCCATTTCATTTTTCTTTCTTTCAATTGACACCACTACGCTGAAACGGTAGAGTATCTTTGAGATGTATGTCAAAACATTACTTCAGAATAATATATAACATAAAATCAGGTGATTCATTAAGTTGTTTACACATGTATAATTTGTTGGTGCGAGAGCTGCTGTAACAGAAGTAAAAAAAGACTGTAACAGACATTAAGTACGACGACAGCTACTGCTATAGGTGCGAAGCAGAAACGAATAAAAAGAACACGGAGTTTTCTTTTCTCCAAAATATATTATATGAAGTGTTTTTACAAGTTTCATTCAATCTAGCATCATGCTCAAGGATCTATACTCAATCCATGAACCTTGCAACTCTACCTTAGCCACTTTGACAAGAATCTCTTACAAGACAACCCTTAATCCCCTTTGCTAATACATATTGCTTACTAGAAGATCTCTCAGATGCACTTACAAGTTACACCTAAAACAACATCTCTAGCCTCATTAGTTCCTAGATATATACACAATCAATGAACATCTCAAGACAAACCCTTAGCCCCATTGATTTGTGTTCTTTCACCCCCCCCCCCCCACCCACCCACCAAAACCATCACTAAGAATTCTCTCACATCATGAGGGTTACCCTCACAAACGCCTATGACTCTCTATTTATACAAGATCAAACGTCACTATGAGGCAACCCTAGCCTTGGTCTTCAAGTTTGGAAGATATCACATCTTCACCAAATATTCTTCTTTCCTTAATGTTAGCCAAGATATAAGGAAATCTTCTTGTTACTTGATCATCCTCTCCAAGCAACGTCCTTCGCTCATCATCATCTTCTAATCACGTCCATAAGCACATCATAACTCCGGCCCAATCCAATCTCTTCAAGTCCAATCCATTTAACACAAATATGTTGTAGTAGTCAGCTGCATCTTCATCTTTCAACTACTTTACCATAAGGTTTTCATTTCCTTAGATGAATATTTTTATCAACTAATATTGGATTCTAAAACTCATTCAACATGTGGAAGCCCCCTTGGTCCAGTGGTTTGACTAAATGGTTCATTAATGCTTCTACACCTATATGTATGGAGTTCGAGTCCCGGGGAAATCAAATTGATGGAGGCAATATTTACAGGAGATTTTCAGCGTGGAGCAAAGAGAGCCGTTTGGAGTAGTCCCGTATGTTTAGCCTAAATTATCCGTTGTGTAACTGTAACATCCGCGAACAAGAAATAGGGATTCTGGTGGTCGTGTCGATTGACACGAAGGTTTTGAGGGTGTTGATCGACACGGTCTTGGTGTCGCTCGACACTTGTATTTTCTGAACCGGGATAATTAGTTTTTAATCGCGGTTTTGGCTCGGTTTTCTGTATAAATAGGCCTAGGGCTGCGTGCAGTTTCCCCAGCCGTCGTTGTCAGAGAGATCAGAAAAGTTTTGAGCGAGAGTTGTGAGAAGTTTGGTGATCGTGATTGATTGTTGCAAAAAAATCAATCCGAAACTCTCTCATTAGCGTGTTAATGGCGTTAGGTTCTTTTTTCTCGTGTTCTTCGTGTGTTTTGTTCGGATCAGTGAGTTCGTGGTCTAAGAGGGTCTGTTTCGTGTGCCTTTCGTGCATAATCCGTATTTTGTTCATTCCTAAAACCCGAGGTGAGTTCACGACCATAGATTTCTAGGCTAAGACGGTGAACGTTGATGTTTGTGATGATTTTGTGATGAATCCTTACGTGAATTGAGTTGTGAGACTTTCTGTGTGTTTGTGGTTCATATTGGAATTGTTCATTTTGCAGGTTTGCGACTCATATCGCCGGAATCGAGTCGTGAGAGGAGGAACTCGATTCTGGCCGATACAGAGGCGTGTCGATCGACACGAGTGATGTAGTCGTGTCGATCAACAACCTTGGGTTGTCGCTCGACACGAGCACTTGAGGTGTGTCGATCGACACCTTGCTGGTGTCGCTCGACACGACCAGTTCCTATTCTGGAATGTTTTAAATTACAGTGTTGAGTGGTTGCTGATTAATATGTACTGTTGATGATTGTATTGTTGCCCGAGCCTGCTTGTTATGCCAGTTGATGGTATGACCGACTCATTTAGTATTTGTTAAATACTTACGCAACTCTTATTTTCATGTGTTGCAGGTAAAAGAAAAATATGATCGCAGAATCGAGGCATAAGGAGAGGATGATAGGAAATTGTGTTATTGTTGTTTAGTCTAGCGAACCGGTTGTGTTAGGTTGCTAGTAATTACTCATTCTTGAATTTGGTATTTGAATTATATTGGAACGTTGATTATTTATTTTATGGAGTTATTGGATTATTTTATTGGTTGAATGATTTATTGTTTTTCCGCAGTAGAAATTATTAGGTTTTTTTTTTAAAAAAGTCTGGTTGTTTCAGTAATCGTTCGTGTAATAGTTCTTATAATTTGTAATAATTCATTAATCTAGAAAATTAAAAAAAAAAAAACTCATTCAACATACATCTTTATAATTAAACTTTAAATAACCAAACGGTTCTGAGCTAATAGTGTCGTTTTGTTGAAGATTTTTCTTTTTGGTCTAGGCATGAAACGATATTGCACATTAATTATTTTATTACTCCAGCTAGACCCTATTTTAAGTAGTATGAATATCCAAATGGGAAAATTCCATAAAAATACCCTAACTAAATTTCGTTAAGCATTTTAATACCTCAATTTTTTTGGCTATCCAGTCTAATACCCCAACTAATTATTTTGTCCATTTTAATTCATTAACTTTCAAATAGTGCCCATTTACCTACCTAGACTTAACGAAAAGATAACATCCGTTATCTTTTTATGTTTTAAATAATTTAAAAATTAAAATTTATTTAAAAATAAAAGAAATTTCCAAAATTTCCAAAAAGTCAAGAAATATTTTCTAAAAGTAAAAAAACATAAAAAACTAAATTTTCGATGAAAAATATTTTATTATACTTTCAATTTCGAATTCAAATACCAAATTTAATTTCAAACAAAATCAAACGTTTTAATATTCAGAAAGTTCAAACCAAAAAATTCATAAATTTACAACAACTTTTTCTGAAGTTCAAGATATATATATTCAAAATCCTTGTCTAAGTCAATTTAGAATAAAATAGATAAATGACATATATAACACTATTTTGTACGAAATTTTTGAGTTTTTTGTAAAATTCTAACTTGTTTTTTGAATTCAAAACTTAAATTTTTTATCTAAAACTTTTTCCCCCAATTTTTTTCGAATTTTGAAAAATTATTGTGATGTTTCTTATTATTTTTAAATATATATTATTTTCTGAATTATTTAAAAAATAAAAAGATAACAGATGTTTTTCTTTCCGTTAAGTCAAGGTAGGTAAATGGACACCGTTTGAAATTTGATGAATTCAAATGGAAAAAATAATTAGTTGGTGTATTTAACTGGGTAACCAAAAAGTTGGGGTATTAAAAAACTTAACGAATTTAGTTCGGGCATTTTTATGGAATTTTTCTTATCCAAATTTATTGATTCCGGAGATTAGTTTAAACTTCGGCATAGAACTACCTACCTTAGTTAGTCATTAAAAAATTTAAATCTGAATTTTATGAGCAAATTAAAGAATTCTTGTCAATAGACCAAATCATCCGATATTAGTTTGAGGGTTGTGGCTCTTGACACATTTTTATCTAAACATTATTATCTGAACCCAAATATGGATACATCAGCTGGTTTAAATCCCAAATCTTTGTTGATAGTTGATTTATTGCGTAATATATTATATATGCATGAGTAAATTTAAAAGTCGAATAGAGGAGTGTGTAAGGCACGAGATTGACACCGAAAATTCATGGAATCCAATGGAACAGAGATAGTGTAGCAATATAACAAAAGAGAGTAGTTTCTTCATCATGTTGCCGGTTTTTTTCATTCTCTGTCCATTTCTCTACATTTCAATCATCTCTATCCTAAAACTAGATGTAATTATTTTCTTATTTTCCACCAAACATAAGGCATATCCATGTTATATCATTACACTAATAAAAGGTAGTAACAAATGGACCATATATAATAATTTTTTTTTTTAACCTAGTGGAAGCTGCTTTAAATAAACAAGTTTGAGTTCTCCTCCCAAATTTTTATTTTACAGGTTTTAGATTTGTTTGATATATGTATTTTTTTAGCAGTATTTAACCGTGTAGTGAATCCTATTACCCTTAATTAAATAAACATTTCAAATACCTAATAAAAATGTGAATACGATCCATATTGTATAAGAAAATATTAAACTACAAAAATATTATATGTATAACTAAGTATATATACAGAAAACATGAAAAAACTACATGTATGTATTGAATACAAGATCTTCTGAATATCCAAAATTCAAGGCAACCGAAACGAGCCTGGTCGAGTGGGGGATTTAAAATTATTTGTCTATCCCTCTTGTCATGCATGTACTAATTTAGATTAATAAGCTTTTGGCAAAAAAAAGAAAAGTTCAGTATCCTTAAAGTTACGTTCATTAATATTGAAACGTTCTTTAGTCATTTTCTTGAACTATAATTTTTAATGAGTCTTCTCAAAATTTGGAAAATATCACTTGGCTTGGCTTGGCGATTGTTAGTAGCCGCGCATATCAATATATTGCAGCTACCGCATGAAATTCATTATTCATAGGTGAGCTCTTTGTGGTCTCATAAAACTTAATTTAGTGTTATTTTCAATAATTATTTATTGTTTGAGAATCACTAAGAGACTGTTAATAAATTTGTCTCCAGTGGTGAGAACGGTCACCGGTCTCATTAAAAAAAAAAATTGAATGTTTGCAAAATAGAGAATAATCAAAGTAATATACTTCCTCCGTTCTCTTTTAATTGATGTTCTAGGAAAATTATTTTTTCTAAAAGATTGATTTTTTACATTCTCAATGCATTTTTTAATGAAAAAATAATGATGAATTGTAAATTTCAAGAAACATTAATTGGTTTTGTTGAATTACTCCCTCCGTTCTTATTTGTTTGATTTTCTAGAGTTTTCACAAATATTAAGAAAACACATTAATGGTTAACTATAAATGTCTTATTTTTTGCAATAAACAATTTTTCATAAGCCTAAACCAATAGTAATCCAATAAAATCAATAAATATGTCTTGAAGTCCACAATTCACCATTACATTTTCATTAAAAATGTATTGAAAATGTGAAAAATCAATCTTTTAGAAATATTTTTTTTTCTAGAACATCAATAAAAAAAAACGGAGGGAGTATTAGACTAAAATTATAGAAAATTGTTTAGTACAAAAAACAAGATATTTGTAACTAAAAATTAACGTGTTTTCTTAATAATTGTGAAAATTCTAGAACATCAAACAAAAAAGAATGGAGGGAATATATATTAAAACATGAGATTGGAAAAAAATTATAAAACTAACCATTTACCCTAAATCCAATGGCTATGGTTTTGCCATATTGGGTAAAATTTGTTTGTTTCCTAATTATTAATTTTTTTGTTATGCTGCAAATTAACCCTTTAATATATGGAGCTAGTTAGAAAAAAAAAACAGTGCAATGGTATTGTGACACGTGCCCTCTTGAGACTGTTTCATGAATCTCTCCCACATGAGACCGACTATCATAGTCTCATCCCAAATTTTTTTTTTTCTCTATTTTCTTTTAATGCTAAGAGACTATCCTAGTCTCACCATTGCAAGTGCTCTAGTTAGTGTTATTACCTATGCGCGTCTACTAATAACTAATATAAGTAATAACACTGTTAGATAAGAAAGAATAATTAGCAAAATGCAAGAAAAATAATAAAAGATACAAGTGGGTCCGGTATATCTTATGTCAAGCCAACAACCAAATTTTCTCTAGCATGCCTTAAGAGTCGCGAAAAGAAAGTCCTACTGTACTATAATTCTTTTCTAATCTATGCATTTTTCTTCCGGTAATTCTAAGAAATTCTACATTTACTGTTTCATTTCCCAAAATAGCACTATATTTCGTAATTTTATAATAAGAAAATTTGGAAAATGTTACTCTTGAAATGTCTTTTAGTAGTTTTCAAAAATGCTACTAAAACTATATTATTTGTTCAAAATATCATTTATATTTAAATTAAATATTGTAGGTAGGTTACGGTTTCGTTTTAGGAGTTAAACTTTTTTCTAAAAATAGTTTAAAAATCTTTAATGAATGCCGTTTTTAAATGAGTACCTCGTGGTAGCTTGTTTTAAAAGTGACACTAAAATGATATTTTTGAAATTCCTCTTTTATAATATCCCAAATATAAGGTTTAGAAGGGGTTCTTAGTTTTTAATTTTTTTTTACTAATGTTATTGTTTACAAAATATTATATAATCTTCGGATGTAAGCATTGTTGAACACCTCTCGTATATTTTTCAGATGCTGTCATTCTTCATGTTTCACATTGAGAAGTTTAGTTTCCCTTTATTTTCTACTCTCTCAGTTATATAAATTGTGTCGTTCTATAGTTTTGTCAAAATAATGTCATTCTATTTTTTTCACGTGACTTTTCAAATACATTTTTTTATTTATCCCATATTTAAATCCTAACATCTTTAAATTTAAATCATTCATCTAATCAATGAAATGTTAAATATGGCCATATATGTATATTTTGAATCTTTCATAATTCACGTAAAATGTGTCAAAATTTATTTAAAAAGTATGAAGTATATCTTTACTTGTATGTTCGTTGTTGTTAGATTCTTTAACGGTTTATATGCCCTTGTTAACTCTTTCTTCTTGCTTCTTTTATTCTCCCATCTCAAGAAACCTAATTATTTACGTAGCAAACTCATCTTTCTTTTTTAAATAGTACATTTTAACAACTATAAATGAACTAGAAAGGGTAATTATTGACTAATGATATATTCATGTGTTTGACAAAAATAAAGAACGATATATTGATATGTGATGTATAGTTAGTTGGAATTTGGATTCATCAATGACTACACACTTTCAAGTAACGAGAGTGCCACAATTATACGAAATTCACAGATTTAATATTCCTACATGAATCATTTCCTTAACCTATATAAAATTAATTTATTGTTAGAAGTATACTAATCATAGTTACTTTTGTTTATTTAATTAGAGATTTAATTTTAGAGACCCGGACTATGATCATTGATGGTTTTAGAGATATATTTTACACTTTACAAAAAGTAGTGTATGTGCTAAAACACATCTTTTTTTCTTTTTTTTGATTCAATTATTTAGGTTATATTTAATCAATATTTTATCAGCTAAAATGAGATTGATTGAAGACATGAATGAAACCGGACGATGTAAAACTCATAGTATAATTAAAAACTGCATACAGACCAATCAATTAAAGTTAATAAATATTAAAGACTCAACGTCTTCACGAGGCAATAGACATGTAGAGTTAGATCAAGTACTCATGTAACGAATTTTAACCGCTAGTTATCGTTACTATGATTTTAAAATTGTCAGATAAAGTCATGGTTTCTCGTGTATACCTAATTCTGCCACAACCACTAACTGAAATACTAATACTTTCTGTTTGTAAGTTTAAACCATTTGTACGTAGCATCTTTAGATTTTCAAATCCAGTATATATAAATTATAATCGAATTCCGAAATTCAATTCTATAGGATTCAAAGAATGGAATAATTTACGTTTTAACTTTATCGATAAATTGGTCTTGATAGTAATCTTTTTTCTTTTTTGGGTTGAAATTCTCCGTCTAAGTATTCAACTTGTTTCTAATACTTTGTAGAGGAGTTGAAATAATTAACTTTTAAAACACTTTATCGATAAATTGGATCTTCATATTTCACATATAACTATATAGAGGAAGCACAAATCTAAATTAAACAAACCAAAACTTCGTACTAGTTAAATACTCCTAAAGTGGAAAGCAAATTGGATAAATAACCAGAAGACCAGGAAGTTTGTTTTATTAATAGTTTTCGAGTCTTTTCACATATAGCGACCGTGATCCTCGCAATTTCACGGAACACTAGACCCCAATATGTGCTCTTGAATTACTTTAATCTTTAAATTGCATGTGTATATGTTGTTTAACTTCCAAATTAAACTAACCTATGCAGTTTACCGTTGCTATTTTGTAATGAAAATAATCAATGTTTATAATGCTAAAAGATAATCAATCTATAGTATATAATAGTCTATGTCGGCTTGTGATTATTGGACAATTTATTGATATATATGTGATATGGACTCTTGCTCATTAGTCATTATTACTTCATTAGAAGACAACAAAACGATTAACGGATAGTTAGGGGAGAGGAGATTACCAATCAGCTTTAAATTCAGTTAGTTTCTTTGCACTATAAATAAAGGATAATAGTATTTTTTTTTTTCTCCCATTAGGCTTCCAATTAACATCATCACAAGGGCTAGGCCGTTATATGTAATTTAAGTCTCATCATCATTAATATTGAGATTTTTTGAAGTTTGTAAACGTTGATTTATGTTATGGACTCGCAGATAATTCAACACACAAGAAATATGTTTCATAGCCGAAGACATCGACCACAGATTGTGTATACATATGGGTATGGCTTATCTTCTTGCGCATTACGCTATTATTCTAACTGAAACTTAAATGCTCACCGAACTTTAAGAAACCTGGGGTTCCCAAAGTTCTTTTGCAATTTAAAATTAAGAACTAAAAAGGAAGCTTTTTTAGGTCAAAAAGCTTAGTGTATTTTCTTCGATTCTCAACATTCTTTACTCTTTTGCTTTATCTTCCTTTGACTTTGACCTTTACACTTTCTTTCTCCAATTGTTATAAGTTATAACATAGATAATCAGTGTTTTATTAGTACCGACCATAATCTTCTCCCGTATCAAGAACAAAGAGTAGAGAATACCATATTAAAATGGTAAATCATCTCTTCCAAATAAAATTCAACTAGTAATTGGATACTCATTTTCAAGACCATTACACAGCCATCCATTGTTGTGTTTTACACTGATTATAAACATTTAAACATTTTGGAAATAGATATAATTTTGATAGTTTTATTTCTTTAAATATCTCTAAATTGATAGTTTCCGATAGTCTTGGGCATATTAACCTGAACTTGTGGACCCGAACCTGGACCTGAACTTGTAAGACTCAACCTAGACCCGTACCGAAATTAGAGGTGTAACCCGTTGGATATGTTTTTGTAATACCCGTGGGTACATGTTCGGGTCTGGGTAAGAACCTGTACCCGAAGAGGACTCGAAGTTAACCCGAACAGTAAGTCACTTATATTATTTTTACTTGTTGTTGCCGGTTCCACTTTCCAGATCGCAAATTTAAACACAAAAAGCTTCAATCTCAGACATAATCTTAAACTGGAAACACCAAATCCTCTCCAACTTTGACCACAATCGTCTCCTCCATTAGAGACGTCTCAAATCAGATCTACGATAAGCAAATCATCAATCTCTTTATAACCTTGCTTCGATTCGATTCGATTCGTTACATAACTGATAATTGCTTCGATTCAAGTCTTGTTTGTTGTTACTATTGGGTAATTGCTTCGATTCGATTCACATCTTGTCTATTTGTCGAGCTAATTGACTTTAAACAAGAGTTGTATGAGAGGAAACCCATATTTTATGTTTTATTTTATCTGAGTCTTTAGATTAAGTTTTTTTATTTTGGTTTTTAATTTCCTAAACATTGTTATTCATCCATTTACTTATATTATGAATTTTTTCAGGATTTTACAAAATTTATAAAAATGTGTTTTTTTGGAGAAGAAACCGAAGTACTAAAAAAAATTTAATTTCGGTCCAAACCCAGGATACGGGCACCGGACACGCGGATCTATTCGGTGCCCGAGGAAATCATCGAGCCGGATGCGTCCCGGATCGACCCTCGGATCGAGCACCACGAGCTCCTGACTTCGGACAGGGGACATCGATCGGTGCCAGGTTCAGGATGCCGAATCCTCTGCTAGGGGACACCCTTTGCTAAGTCACACAGTTTTAGCTTTGAGACTAACAATAATTCCCACGAAAAAACATACCATAATTCCACAATCAAACCAAAACAGTTACCATCATAAGTATTATGCTAACTAATACTCAATTTATTTCCATACTTAGCAATATTAATAAAAATGCTAAGAACCTCAGTGAGTATATTAAGGAAGCGATTATTCATCTTACTCTAGGATAATAATAAAACAAAACGCATTTTACTGAGACTCACAGTTTAAACCGAAGCTTTTCCCTATAAGAGACTCCACGGATCAGTTCCTTCCTTCGGGACTTGATCGATCCTGAGGCTAAGGCAAAGCTTCCCTAAGATTGGATTCCAAGGCTAGACCTTACCTTAGAATAGTTTGAAATATTCTTCCAACACCTTATACTTAATCGGAAATTACTTAAGAATGGTTTAGAAACGAAAAGAACAAGGTTTGGGTGAGAGGATTTTTGGACCAAGCTTGAATCCTAAGGGAAAGGTCCTATATTTATAGGTGCGGGTTGGTATAATGCGTGGCACACGGACGGCCATGTTCGGATGCTCGGGCGCTGCCATGCGGGTCGGGTGACGTGGCGCTCTAGAAACCGCTCGAGCCACCTACCCCCAACGTGGCACAAGGCAACCGCTTTTCCTACCTACCCTCGACGTGGCTCGATGACAACTACACATTCGCCTCAGATGCGGCTCGTGCTGGCCTCGAGCGTTCTCGACCCGGAGTACATGCCGATCCATCCCGCAACAACATCCTCGTCCCAAACCCAATTTCTTTCGGCCAAACCTAGATTTTCCTCGAGCCAAATCTTTCTAAGTCCTTCCTTTACCCATTCTAAGTCAACTTTACCCAAGGTCGCTACTTGGGAAAATTGGGACTGTTCCGTTCCGTCCTAGGCACCAACAGGGTCATAACTTTAAGTTGGTGAGTCAGCTGATTTCGTATCTTCCAAATACATCTTTCTTTAACTTTTATGGGACCATCCGACATGTCACTGATTCCTGGAACGGGTAATTCCGGATCGGGAATATGCTTTCGGAGCATCGACACATGCACGGTGGGATGAATGTTTAGGGTCTTTGGTAACTCCAGCTCATAAGCCACCTCTCCTACTCGCTCCTTAATTCGATAAGGTCCCATCTATCTTTTGGCTAGCTTACAAGACTTCGCAAATCGATCCTTCCGTTTTGTTTCAGCCGCCATTAAGTAGACCATATCCCCAACTGCGAAGACTAACTCTCTCCTTCCTTAATCAACATACTTCTTTTGGCGATCTTGGGCCCGTTTCATGTTTTTTCGAGCTATCCTTATCTTTCCGATAGATTCTTGGACTAGCTCAGGACCATACAACTGACTTTCCCCTATCTCTGGCCAGCATAACGGAGTTCTGCAGAGTCATCCATACAAAGCTTCATATGGGGACATTCCAATGCTGGCGTGATAACTATTGTTGTAGGAGAATTATACTAAGTGTAGGTATTGCTCCCACGCTCCTCCCCAATTAAAGACACATAACCATAGCATATCTTCCAGCGTTCAGATAGTTCTCTCACTTTGCCCGTCTGTTATGGGATGGTACGCTGAACTCATATGTAGTTGAATTCCTAAACTTTCCTGAAGGGTTGTCCAAAGCTGTGACGTGAGCCTTGGGTCCGATCAAAAATTATACTTGCAGGAACTCCATGAAGTCTGACAATCTCCTTAATATACTTTTCTGCCTAGATCTGTGCGCTGTCGCCAGACTTGACCGCTATAAAATGTGCACTCTTAGTTAGTCGATCAACTACCACCAAGACTGCATCGTTACTTCTTCTCGGTGCCGGTGGAAATCCTGATACCATATCCATAGCTACCGCCTCCCATTTCCATTATGGGATTGGTAGGTTCTAAAGTAGTCCTCTAGATATTTGATGTTCAGACTTAACCAGTTGACAGACTTGACATTGTGCCACATGTTGAGCAACTGCTCTCTTCATTCCCGGCCAGTGATAGTATCGGCGGATATCCTTGTACATTTTTATACTACCAAAATGGATGCTCAGCCTCGAATGATGTGCCGTCCTCAGAATTTCATCACGTAATTCTTGCCCCTGGGGTATGGTTATTTATCCTAATAACAATAACGTTCCATCTGCGGCAACATGATATCCACTCAAATTCTGATCGTTCCTACCACTCAACTCTTCGAAAATCTTCTTCAAACTAGGGTCCCTTCGTTGTTTTTCACGGATCCTTTGAAGAAGACGTGCTTGATTGATGGCCTGTAAGCCTAACGGTTCACTAGATTCTCCTTCTAATGCTGCAAGCTTCACAGATTTTAATTGCTCTGCCAAGGATGCCATATCCTTGGTAACACTTACATCCACTTTTCGTCGACTTAACGCATCTGCCACGACGTTTGCCTTCCCGGGGTGGTACATGATCTTGAGGTCGTAGTCCGCTACGAACTCCATCCATCTTCTTTGTCTCACATTCAACTCCGGTTGTGTGAACAAATACTTGAGGTTTTGATGATCCGTGTATAGTTGAACTGTTGCACCACACAGGTACGACCGCCATATTTTAAGTCCAAAAACAACCGCGGCCATCTCTAGGTCGTGTGTACGATAATTCTCTTCATGGTTCCTCAGCTGTTGCGATGCATAAGCAATAACTTTGTCACCTTGCATCAGTATGCACCCCAAGCCAAATCATGAAGCATCTGTATACACTATGTAAGGCTGGCTAGGATCGGGTAGAGCTAAGATTGGGGCTGAAGTTAAAGCGTCCTTCAACTGATTGAATGCTTCTTGCGCTTCCTTGCTCCATTCAAAAGCTACTCCTTTACCCGTCAGTCGTGTCACAGGTTTCGCTATCAATGAAAATCCCTTGACTAATTTCCTATAGTAACCAGCTAATCTAAGGAAACTTCTTACTTCCGTGGCAGAAAATGGTTGACGCCAATCCTGAATTGCCTGAACCTTTTCAGGGTGTGCGGAAACTCCTCGTTCTGACACTCGATGGCCTAGGAATCTAATCTCTCTTTTCCAAAAACTAGACTTAGGAGAATTTCGCGAACAATTTCTGATTTCTAAGTCGTTCCAAGACCATCCTCAGATGAACCTCATGTTCCTCCACCGTCCGTGAGTATATCAGGATGTCATCAATGAATATGATCACGAACTTATCTAAGTAGTGGCTGGTGCATTTGTAAGACCAAACGGCATAACTACGAACTCGTAGTGTCCATACCGGGTCCTAAATGCAGTCTTCATCACATCATTTTCCTGGATAGGAATCTGATGATATTCGGATGCCAAATATATTTTTGAGAACCAACTTGCCCCCTGCAATTGGTCTAACAGTTCATCTATCCTGGGTAAGGGATATTTATCCTTGATCGTGACATTGTTTATCCCCTGATAATCAATGCACGACCTCATGCTCCCATTTTTCTTTTTCACAAATAAGACCGGAGCTCCCCATGGTGATGAACTTGGTCGGATGAAACTTTTTTCCATAAGGTCTTCCAACTGATTCTTTAATTTTGCCATCTTCGCAGGTGCCATACGATAAGGTGCTTTAGCAATCGGAGCTGTACCTGGCTCCACATTAATTGTGAAAGGATTGCTTCTGGGTGGAGGCAGCCCTTCCAATGGTTGGAACAAATCTTGAAATTCCTGGACCACCCGTATTTTCTCTAGCTCTGGCGCCATTTCGGTGTCCTCCCCAACACAGGTTAGGGCCACCAGGTAGGCCTCACCTTCCTCAAATATCTTCTCGACCCTCATCGCTGATATACACTCCGCCGTTGAACTTGGGTAGATTCTAGTGTATGTTAACACAGGGTGTAACGCCCCCGATCAAGATCTAAGCGGAGATGCCACAGAGGAACACCTAAGTGCCCGATCAGAGGTTCCCGGAGCACATCCAAAAGCCCTAGACTAGACACTTAGGCATCTGTCCCTATTGAATACAACCCAAGGCTTGCCAAACAAGCTATATCCAATAGTTGGATCGTCTGGCCAGGACTAAGCATCATATGAAACCCGAGTTATTTAAAACCATTCTTTTATTTTATATACTTAAGTTTTTAAATGATTACAAACACTCCCAAAACATTTATGTACATATTAAACATTATTCCTTTACACAAGCAAGGAAATCTACCACTGATTTATCCTAATGTTCCATATTGTGCTCCCAAGGGTCTACCCGCTAAAGGTTATCAGCAAAACAAATTTGAGTCTTCAGCACTAGTTGCCTAGTGAGTCTAGGCTCTCCTAACAGTTCAATAATATATTCCCAACCCAAAACCCAAAATAACAATCAACAATCAACACTCAAATGCATGCATAATTAAACATGAACAGTTTATGACATGCATTAAACTTTTCACTTTCCCAAAAAGCCTTACGCGTTGTCAATTCCCATCACGTGTTTCCATCACGCGTAACCAAGGCATCATACAGTCCATAACCACAAAGGCCTATGACTTACGATCCTCGAATAATTCCTGTGGCCGTACTCTTACGAAACCACATCGGGAATTCTGCATCGATCACTTATGCATCACACGGCCCTAGGCTGCAATCCCGTCTCTCTGTGTCTTCGTGAACTTTAACCATCACATCCTTAGTAAATGGCTAAGTCACGGATCATGGGAATGACATACTATAAACTTGTAAACAATTTCGTGAAAGTTCATTCTTTTCACTTAGCAATTTTACGATTGTTTTGCATGAACCTCTATTAGGATATAATAAACAAGAAATGTGTGTTTCACTCATCTAACACACGGACAAACATCACTTAGACTCACCTTAGATAGAGAAGTATGCGATTCTGTCTAAGGCTTCCTACACTCAGATCTGAACTCGGGAAGGATTCCTTCGGATATTCGAGTATTCTCTCGGACTGATCCAACACTCTCGTGATGAATCATAAGGTTTCTCGATCGGGTTATAGGATTTTCTAAATCCGAACAGAGTTTGGGTGCAAGGATTTTCGGATAAGGAATGAGTCTAAGGGATTTTGATGGGGAACTTTCAGACAGTGGGGAGATAAGGGGAGTTTGGGACTGGTCGTGATGAGGTATGATGGAAAAGGACTAAGGTCTAGTCCTTATATAGGGAAAGTCAGTGGTGCAAGCTGCTGACACATGTCAATGACGCTGCCACGCGTCAACACTTGGACGCGCATGCGCGCTGACAAGTGTCAGGCGCGTGTCAGTCCCTCATCTGACACTAACGTGGCTTAATATGAGCCACATGTTCCACCGACTCAAGGTTCCTAAAACCGATCATTTTGTCAACCTGCGGTACACGATTTATTGGCCCGTGGTACGTACTCTATCGATCCGTAGTACTTACTCACTGTCCCAGTCGCGACTTAGTATCATCCCGGGTCGGCCTCATGCTGGCCTTGGGCATTCTCGACCCACGGTACCAGACTAGTCCAAGGCCACTCGTCCCGCGATACAAGACCGTTCCAAGGCCATGCGTACAGCGGCCTGGGCCTGTACGGACTGTCCCATCGTGATTGGCCTTCGAATCTTGGCTTTTACTCAAGCGGCCGGCCATGGCCTCGGTATGGATCATTACATAGGGTGTCCATCCCTTTCAAAGGTGATATTTCCGCTGCCACAATCCAATTTAGTATAGTATTCCGCTAACCAGTCCATTCCAAGGATCCCCTCATAATTTCCTAGGGGTATTACTAACAGGTTTGATAATAATGGTTCCTCCTGAATAACTATAGGCACTCCTAAAACTTGACTACTAGCTTTAAGAATCCTATATCCAGGAGCAGACACAGAAACACTTACCTTATTCACGGCAAAGGTTCCTTGGAACCCAAAAGCCACCTCGGGAGTCACGAAACTATGTGAAGCTCCTGAGTCAAACAACACATATGTGGGGTTACCACCAACATGTAATGTTCTTATTATTATTATAGGTTTCACAAACCAACAACACACATGCAATAAATCACACAATTCACACAATCACACAATTTAAAACAAGGAGTTAGAACCCATACGTACCTGAAATGGGGCCTTTTGAAAGGCCTGCGGGGTTTGGGGTATTTCCTACTTCTAGATTATACACATGGGCTATTGCTTGCTTCTTAAAAGGTGGTTCTCCTTCTTGAGCCCTCGGGGTTGATCCAACACCCGACCTCCCTTTTTCTGAAATATGCGGTTGCCTCTCATGACAATTAGTGGCATAATGACCCCTCTTATTACAATTGAAACATGTGATGAAGTAGTTCATAGGATGCCCCTGGTCAGGCAAGGGACATTCCTTCTTGAAATAACCAAACTTCCCACAATTGTGACACGACCCTCCGGTATTTCTTGCATAGATTCCCTGGCTTCCCTTGCCACCCTTGCTACTACCGTGGTCACTCAATTGTTCCCCTTGAATTACTTTCCCACGGTTCGCCGATTGGGAAACTTGGGAAACATCCTTGGTCCCTTTGAACTTAGTTGTAATCTTTTGTTGCATTTCTTCGAGTTCCTCATTAATTCCTTCCTCCATGTTGACTTCTCATTCAATCAATTGGAATAAACTTGTGAACTCCACTACTTGTAACCGACTTCTCAATTTTGGTCTAAGTCCCCTGATGAATTTACTGATGATTGCGTGTTCATCACCTTGACCGCCGATGGGAAATACTTTCCTTCGAATTCCCTTCGAAACTCTGGCTATGTCGGTTTAAGTCCCCCAAATTTAGGTTCCACATTGCTCCACCAATGAAAAACGTCCTTCTCTAGGTAGTGTATTGCCACGTCGGTCTTAAAGTCTTCTGGACATCGAGTCGCAGCAAAGTTCCTTTCCAACTTGCATAACCACGTATCCGCTTCGAATGGATTGGTCCCACCAGAATATGGTTGTGTCCCCCATGTTCTTTACCGCTGTTACCATCTGAAGAAAGTCTGGTTGAGTTGCATGTTGCGGTTCCCTTGCAACTTGCTGTTGATTCATCCTGTCCAGTATGAGGTAAATAAGATCCTTAGTAGGATCATTCACCGGGGCAGGGTTAACAGGTTGCTGCGCCGGAGGGGTTTCTGGCATCGGAAAGCGAGCATTGCTTGTCTCCTCGTTATGTCCAAAGAGATCATCCGGTACTCCACGTCCACCCGGTGCATCACCATGCACACCTTGACCCCCGACAGCACCTGGTCCGACAGGTGCCGCACCCTGAACATGTGGCATTGCTGCATTCCCATGGTTTACCCCCTGAGCAACTCCTCCAAAATTATTTTTTCCTAATGTGAACATCTGCATTGAACCATGAGGTAAGACTTAACCCATCCTATTTAACTAAAACACAAGACTACCAACATATCCTACTTGCCCTTTGCGACTAAAACGTTACTCGATAAAACATTTGAAAACAAGTTTCAATAAGCATGACCAGAACTAATAGAACCCTAGGGAGGATCTACGTCCGATGATCACTTCGAGAGGCCTTAACGATGCGGAATGATGAAGATGGATGATTTTTGGAATGGAAGATGAACGGTTTGAATGATGAACGGAACAATGAATCGATGCGTACTTCTCAAGAGAGATGAAAGTCTCTTGGACTACAAAGCTTCTTCAACCCTTTGATATGACGCACAAAGGAAAGAAAAAGAAGTGTTTGATATGACTCACAAACACTATGATCAAACAAGTTAAGAGAAAGCTTAAGAATAAAAAGTTTGATGATTTCATTGAGAGAGGATCGGCTCCTTATATAAGAGGGGGAGAGAAGATGTAAGGACAAGCCCTCTCCACTTCCCAATACACGGCAATTTAAAGAGAGAAATAAATAGGAAGTTTGAAAGATTTTTCCAAGTGTGAACACACTCACACATTTAATAAAACACAAAATAAAATTAAAGAAAATAAAGGATAGATGGGCCAGCCGAATCTCATAACATCATGGGCTTCAAGGAGTCCAAATGGCCTAAGTATGATAATGAGGAAATGGTGAAGTATGTGTGCTTGCCTCATTAAAAACCTTCTTCGGAAAACCCGTTGGGACAAAACCGAAGATAGGGAAAAAGAGTGCGAGCCCACATACCTCTTATTATCATCCTTCCTTGGCTCGGATCACAACCAATGTGGTTTGATGAACAACTAAAGGAAGTTGGCCGTTTAGTCTTAACACAAGCATAGAGACGGCTTGGTTAAGTTGTCTCCTACGTGACCTCGTCATTGGTCCATTCGGGATTTCCAAGGCCTTAGCGTCTTCAAGAACCTCAACGACTCCAAGTTGCTCCTCGGCTACAAGCGGTTCCATAGTTCCTTGGTCCGGCTCCGTAGCTTCTTGTTCCGGGTCGATCATGATCACATCATCCTCTCCCACTTGAAAAGGATTTGACCTCAAATCCGCATTATCTGCAAAATAAGGGAGAAGGTCGGAAACATTGAACGAATTACTTACATTATACTTACCTTGGAGATCGAGTTGGTAGGAGTTGTTGTTGATCCGTTTGGTCACTTGGAACGGTCCATCGACTCTCGGCATTAACTTAGATTTTCTTTCCTCCGGGAAACGTTCCTTTCTAAGATGGAGCCAAACTTGATCACCTTCCTTGAAAATGATCTCCTTTCGGCCCTTGTTCGCGTATTTTTGATAAAGTTTGGTCCGGGCCTCAATATTCGCCTTAGTCTTTTCGTGAACCTGTTTCACTAATTCGACCTTCTTTTTGCCATCTTGACTAAGTCTTTCACTCAAAGGCAAATGGATTAGATCTAAAGGCGAAATAGGATTAAAACCATAAACAACTTGAAACGGGGAAAACTTAGTAGCGGAATGCACCGAATGATTATATGCAAACTCTACATGCGGCAAACATTCTTCCCAAGTTCTAAGATTTTTTTTAATAAGCACACGTAACAAGGTAGATAATGTTCGATTAACAACTTTGGTTTAACCATCGGTTTGCGGATGACATGTAGTAGAAAATAGTAACTTAGTTCCTAATTTTGACCATAATGTTTTCCAAAAATAACTAAGGAACTTAGTGTCTCGATCCGAAACTATGGTTTTAGGCATGCCATGCAAACGAACAATTTCCCTAAAGAACAAGTCGGCTATATGCGATGCATCATTGGTTTTATGACAAGGTATGAAATGTGCCATTTTAGAAAATCTATCTACAACCACAAAAATGGAATCTCTACCGTTTTTAGTCCTAGGCAATCCTACAACAAAGTCCATAGACAAATCAATCCAAGGATGCAAAGGGACGGGTATAGGAGTATACAAACCGTGCGGTTGAAGTTTAGACTTAGCTTGTTTACAAGTGACACATCGTTCGCAAAGCTTCTCAACATCTCTCTTCATGTTCGGCCAATGAAAGTGATCTTGCATCACCTTAAGAGTTTTGGCAATGCCGAAATGACCCATTAGTCCACCTCCATGAGCTTCCCTTAAAAACAATTCTCACAAAGAAGAGTAAGGTACACAAAGTCTATTCTCGTAAAACAAGTAACCATCAAGCCGATAATATTTTCCAAAGGCAAAAATTTCACAAGATTTAAAGATGGTTCCAAAGTCCGAATCATTAGCATATAATTCCTTTATGTGTTTAAAACCAAGCAATCTTGCATCTAAGGAGTTAATGAGAACGTACCTCCGGGATAATGCGTCGGCTACAACATTATCCTTACCTTTCTTATATTTGATCACAAACGGGAAAGTTTCAATGAATTCAACCCACCGAGCATGTCGTTTGTTAAGCTTGTTTTGACCCTTGAGATGCTTCAACGACTCATGATCCGTGTGAATCACAAACTCCTTGGGCCATAAGTAATGTTGCCATGTTTGTAAAGCCCTTACTAACGCGTACATCTCTTTATCGTAAGTCGGATAATTAAGCATAGCTCCTCCAAGCTTTTCACTAAAGAACGTAATGGGCTTCATATCCTGCATCAAAACGGCTCCAATGCCTATACCCGAAGCATCACATTCGATTTCAAAAGTTTTCATAAAATTAGGAAGTATAAGAATGGGAGAGTTAGTGAGCTTCTCTTTCAAGGCTTGGAAAGCCTCTTCTTGGGCGTTTTCCCATTTGAATCCGACATCTTTCTTGATAACTTCTGTAAGCGGGGCCGCGATAGTGCTAAAGTCCTTAACAAACCGTCGGTAAAATCCCGCAAGGCCATGGAAGCTTCTAACTTCACTTACGTTTTTCGGGCTTGGCCACTCTCGGATTGCCCTAACCTTTTCCTCATCAACTTTAATACCATCTGCACTTACAACAAAGCCTAGAAAAACAAGATTATCCGTGCAAAAAGTACATTTCTTAAGATTAGCATAAAGTTTCTCCTTTCGAAGCAAATCCAAGACAAGCCTAAGATGCATGACATGATCATCAAGATTTTTACTATAAACGAGTATGTCATCAAAATAAACGACTACAAATACGCCTATATGCTTTCTCAAGACATGATTCATTAACCTCATGAAAGTACTAGGTGCATTTGTTAATCCAAACGGCATGACTAACCATTCATAAAGTCCTTGTTTAGTTTTAAAAGCCGTTTTCCATTCGTCACCTTCCTTCATCCGGATTTGGTGATAACCACTTTTAAGATCAATTTTAGAAAATATGCAAGAACCATGCAACTCATCAAGCATATCATCTAAACGAGGGATAGGATGGCGATACTTAACCGTAATATTGTTGATGGCTCGACAGTCAACACACATGCGCCAAGAACCGTCCTTCTTTGGCACAAGTAACACCGGGACGGCACACGGACTCATACTTTCGCGAATATGACCTTTGTCCATGAGCTCGTTGATTTGCTTCTCCAATTCCTTAGTCTCCACCGGATTGGTTCGATACGCGGGTCGGTTCGGAAGAGTAGCTCCGGGGACAAAATCGATTTGATGTTTTATTCCACGAATAGGGGGCAATCCCACGGGATTCTCTTCCGGGAAGACATCACTAAAATCCTGTAAAAGAAACTTGATTTTGCTCGGCAAAGCCGGCTCGAGATTAGTAGTACAAGCAAGTGATTCTTTAAAAATAAAAAGTAAACTGTTCTTACTTCCCTTTTTCTTACTCTTATGATCTATGAGATCAACCGGTTTGATAGCTTTCTTTTTCATGGCGAGTTGATCTTCATAAACCTCTTGTGGACTCATGGGAACAAGTGTGGTCTTTCGGCCAAGATGCTCAAAGGTATACCGGTTCATGAAACCATCGTGTAACACCCTTCGGTCCGATTGCCATGGTCGGCCAAGTAGTATATAACTTGCGTCCATCGGAAGAACATCACACGTGACCTCATCTTCATACTTACCGATTGAGAAGGGAACTTTAACTTGTTCACTTACGGTCATCTCACCCGTGTCATTGAGCCATTGTAGCGAGTACGGCTTCGGATGTTTAAGAACCTCCAAGCCTAATTTCTCAACCATAGCTTGACTAGCAACGTTAGTACAACTACCACCGTCGATAATTAGACTACATACCTTAGCTTTTACGAGGCATCTTGAATGGAAAAGATTCTCTCTTTGGGCTTGCTCCTCGGGTTTGATCAAAACACTTAATGATCTCTTAGCCACTAGAAGTTCTCCTTTAATGGCGGTTTCGATACCATCTTCGACCAACTCATTATCGGATTGCTCCTCCTCGGATTTGATATCTCCATTTTCCCGAAGTATCATAATTCGTTTGTTCGAACAATCACTCGCATAGTGACCAAGTCCTTGACACTTGAAACACCGAATGTCTCTAGCTCTCGGATTCTCTTTAGCCTTACCTTTAAGATCGATCTCTCCGGGTTTTGATTTGTTGAACGGTTTGAAGTCCTTTTGAAAACCGGGTTTCTCTTCCATTGAATAACTTGGTTTTCCCGAAACAAAACCGGGTTTGGTTGATCCGTAGCTAGACCAAGAATTCTTCCTCTTGATTTGTTGTTCGAACATCACGGCCATGTGGAACATCTCTTCAAGTTCCAAATAATGTTGCGTTTCGAGACGGTCTTGAATCTCGCGGTTGAGTCCTCCCATGAACTGAGACATAAGGGTTTCTCCATCTTCCCGAATATCGGCCCTTAGCAACAAGGTTTCCATTTCCTTGTAGTACTCTTCCACGGTCTTAGATCCTTGGACCAAATTCCTCAACCGTTGATGAAGCTCGCGATTATAGTAACTCGGCACGAATCTTCTTCTCATAACGGCTTTCAATTGTTCCCAAGTGTCCATGGGGTTTTCACCGGCACGTCTTCGAGTAGTCACGAGTTGGTCCCACCAACTAAGCGCATAATCGTAGAACTCGGTGACCGCGACTTTAACCTTTACGTCCGCCGTGTATTCCCTACAAACAAAAACAAGTTTCATTTTCTTTTCCCATTCTAAATAAGCATCGGGATTATTAGTTCCATGAAAAGAAGGGATAGAAATTTTTAATCCGCCAAGAAGATCTTTTGGAGCTGGTTGTGTCCTTTCACGCCGTCGGTTCCTTTGGCTCCCCTGAGAGGATGCATGGCTATAGTAAGCCCGTGCCTCTTCGTCTTCTTCTCTTATTTCACGACGTGGCCTCTCTGGTGGTTGTATAGGGTTTAAGACCTGGACTGGTTGAGGGAGACGAAGAGTCGCAAGTTGTTCCGTAAGGATCCTTGTGACGGTTGCTTCAATTGTCTCCACAAGTTTTCTTTGGGCAATTGAAGAGGCTGATTCTTCTTCTTCACTAGAGCTCGACATTGTACCTGAAAATTCAAGAAAAACTCACAAGTAAAACGAACTTTTGAAAGATCTAATCAAAACTAGATCTAGAATATGAACGGACTGTTTTGACACAGTAATTTGATCGGTCAAAATAAAATATGAAAATACGTTCGAAAAATTCTAAAATTATTTTTAAAATAAAATAGACTCCTTCTAGATTTCAAAACAATTGAATTTACAATTTTACGATGAACTAATTGTTTTTGAAAAAGTTTTGAAAAAAACAGATCTGAAATCTGGAAATTCAGAAACGAGTTTTAGAAGGATAAAACCTTGCTCGAAGTGGCTCTGATACCACTTAATAGAATCCTAGGGAGGATCTACGTCCGATGATCACTTCGAGAGGCTTTAACGATGCGGAATGATGAAGATGGATGAATTTTGGAATGGAAGATGAACGGTTTGAATGATGAACGACCGTTGACCGGAAATGTCACATATCGCTCAGGGAACGGTCGATCCTAAGTCTCAGGAACGGATCATGAGACCTAAAACCAGCTATTCTCGGGATGGTTCACCCGACTGACCTGTTCCTAAGGCTTTGCAACCCGAACCAAGTCAGTGCGGTTGTTCTGGTCCGGACGAGACCAATATCATTTGAAACTTAAATATACACCAAAATACTTCCATTTTATATATACTTAGGTTTCAAACGTACATCCTTAAAACTTTATGCCGGTACGAGCCCACGGCTCAAAATGAGTTACAGTACAAAATCATAAGTATTTTACAAGAAGCAAAAGAAAACTACTGCTGGTTTTCCTAAGTCTTGTATGTTCCCCCAAGGTCTATCCGCTAGGTTTACCTGCAAAAAAAGTTGAGTCTTAAGTAATCTAAGATTACTTAGTGGGTCGGGGTTTCTCTAACGGATATAGCGTTTCCCACCCAAACCCAAAATAACAATCACACACAATTATAAACATGCGGAAGCATTCAATAACCAATAACCATAAAAACATGCATGCATTATTAATTCCATTTAGGCCTTGCGATCCCCCATTGTTCCCGGAACGGGATGCAAGACACAAAGTCAAACAATTCCCTGAGTGGAAGTCCCTTCTCGACTCGAATACATCGTCATGTATCACGGCTCATGGGAGCGACCCAAACCTGCCATGGCGTGATAGAATGCCACACGTCTTTCTTCGGGAACGAAGGACCGCTACATCATGATACCACACATGATGCAATCCAATTCAACAAGTTATTATCATGCAAGACTCTAACCTGAAACATGCTAATAACCATACCATAATCACATAGTCTCACTGTAACGCCCTAGTTCAGGATTTAAACGGAGACACCACTGAGGAACACCTAAGCGCCCGATCAGAGGTTCTCAGAACACATCTAAGTTCCCTAGACTAGACACTTAAGCATCCGTCCTTATCGAATACAACCCAAGGCTTGCCAACCCGAGCTATATACGATAGTTGGATCGTTTGGACAGGACTAAATATCATATGAAACCCGAGTTATTTAAAACCGATCCTTTACTTATTTATACTTAGATTTTTAAACTGTTACAAAAATATATTTGCTTGCAAGTCTGATACTCCAAAACATTTTTGTACATAATAAACATTAATGATTTACAAAAGCAAGGAAATCTACCACTGATTTTCCTATGTTCCGTTCTGTGCTTCCAGTGATCTAAGGGTTACCTGCAAAACAGATTGAGTCGTGAGCACTACTTGCCTAGTGAGTCTAGGTTCCCCTAACAGTCATTAATATTTATCATCCCATCCCGAAACCCAAAATAACAACCAATACTCAACACACAAATGCAATGCATAATTAAACGTGAACAATTTATATTATGCATTAACGTTTTCAATTCTATTAAGGCCTTACGCGTTGTCTATTCCCATCACGTGTAACCAAGGCATATTCAGTCCATAACCACAAAGGCCTATGGCTTAGGATCCTTAAACAATTCCTGTGATCATACATCGCCGGTACGCAACCACATCGGGAATTTTGCATTGTCATGCAGTACACGGCCCTAGGCTGCAATCCCGTCTCTCCGTCTCTTCATGTACTTAAACTAATACTCCACGAGTAATTAGCCAAGCAACGGATCAAGGGAATAACATACCGCGCACATAACAAGTTTATATGAAATAACCAATTATCATTTATGCATGTAAACTTGTAAACAAATTCGTTTAGGTTCATTCTCAACACTTAGCAATTTTACGAATGAATTACATGAACCTCAATTCAGAATAAATAACCAAGCAACACTCATTACCAATCAACACTTAGTTCATTCTTTACCATTTTCACAAGTTAAAACCCTTAGCAATTCTAGTGAATTCTTTGACACGAACCTCTACGGCTATAAGCATAACAATAAACAAACATGTGTGTTATACTCATCTAATACACGAACACGCATGACTTAGACTCACCTTGATTAAGGTAAATTATGTGATTCTGCTTAAGCGTTCTACTCTCAGGTTTGCCTTAGATTCGGTCTTGCTTTCTATACAAAACGAACCAAAGGTTTACTAAGCCAATACTTAGGGATTTTGATGGAGACTTTAAAGAAATAGTCTCACGGATCTTACCTAGATCGGATCGGGACTCGCTAAGAAATTTCTTTTGATCTTCGGGAATTCTCCCATGTATCTACTACTATGTTTGCTTTTCCTCGGTGGTAAGTGATATCTAAATCACAACCTTCTACAAATTCCATCTACCTTCTCTATTTTAGGCTAAGATCAGATTGGTGAATAAGAACTCTTCAGCTCTTACAATCGGTCATCACTTGTATTAATTCTTCATTAAAATAAGTTCGCAAGATTTTAAGGCAAATACTACTCCAACCATTTCTAAATCATGCGCGGGATAGTCCTTCTCATCTTCTTCTCGACTACTTAGATGCATAAGCAATGTCCCACTTGCCTTGCATCAATATATAACCTAGTCTTCGTTCTTTATGCATCGGTGTATACCGTAAATGGTTGGTTCGACTATGGCTAGGACCGGTGTTGGGGTCAAAGCCTTCTGATGGAACACATTATCCATTTACACGTCCAACACAAAGACTACACCCTTTCCATTCAGGCGAGTCAATGGTTTAGATATACATGGAAAATCATATGACGAATTTTCGGTATCTCTTGTTAATCATAAGTATCTCCGTATCTTCATGTCGTCGATTGGTTGGGACAAAATCTTGAATCTCAATAATCCTTTTCGGGTCAACCGAAACTCCCTGTTCCGATACCCTATGTCATACAAAGCCTATCTCTTGTTTCCTAAAGTTACATTTGCTAAACTTTAGCAAATCGTTTTGACTCCTCAAGTGTTCTAACATTTTCCTTAAGTGTTCCAACACTTTTCCTAAGCGTTCCAACACTTTTCCTAACGGTTTCAACACTCTCCTTAAGTGTTCTTTATGGTCCTTTGCAATTCCAGAATAGATAAGGATATCATCAATGAAAACGATGACAACTCATCTAAGTAATTTCGAAAGACTTCGTTTACTATTCACAAAAATGCAGCTAGTGCATTGGTTAGGTCAAATGGCATGACCATAAACTTGTAATAGTCATATCGTGTCCTAAATGCAGTCGTCACGACATCCGTCTCAACAACACGAATCTGATGTTAGCATGATGCTATATCAATCTTCAAAAACCAACTCGCTTCTTGCAACTGTTCTAACTACTCATCATTTCTTGGTGGTAACATTGTTTATTGTTCGACAATCTACACACAAACGCATACGACTATTCTCTTTCCTGACGACTAACACTAAAGCTCTCCACGATGATAAACTTCCTCGAGTGAATCTTTTCTCTAACAAATCCTCTAAATGCTTCTTCAACTCTACTAACTTGGCATTCCACTTTACTAATTCTTTAGTCAATTCTACTAACTCTGCATTCCACTCTACTAATTTTGCAGGGCCATCTGGTATAGCGTCTTAGTTAATGGAACCTCGGTCCCAACAAAATGACAAATATACTGTTACAAGATCTTGGTAACCCTTCCAAAGATTTGAACACATCAACGTAACCACTAACAACGGGAAACTCGAATTTTCGCTCGACCTTTAAATCACGTACTATGCTCAAGGTCACATCATAACTTAACCTTCCATAAATGCACTTTCTCCAAAGGCCGTTATGAAGGATATTCCGGTATTGGGTTTGATTCCAATATAGATGGTTTCCTAGATTACTTAAATGATACTCTTCCTCAACTGTGGTCAAAGGTTACTCTTCTTTGACTGCGTTCAAAGGTTACTCTTCTTCGACTCCGGTCGATAAGTGCAATAACGCCGTTAGCCAGTCCATTCCTAAAATCACTTAATACTCTTCTAATGACACAACTTTGCTATGAAAATATGGTCTACAATAATAATTGTCACTCCCATATAATATAACAACGTTCAGCATGAAGGTTTTGATTACCGGGTATTCTAACAAGAATAGAAACTTTTACTTCCATAAAAGTTCCTTCAAATTTCAATGTGACATCAGGTGATACGAAACTATACCTTTCACCTGAGTCGAACAGAACGTGTGTGGGTACGCCACAAACACGTAATGTTTCCTATTTATTTATTTTTCTTTCAAGGTGACTTCAGATGATACAAAACCATGTATTTCACCTTAGTCAAACAAACATGTGTGGATACACCACAACCATGTAATGTTTCCTACTCATGAAAATTAAACTTTTGCTTTTTGTTTAATTTCTTTCATATATTAAACATTCAACACCAAAAGATTCCCACATCTTTCACACAATATTCACAAATATTTCTCGCACTATTCACACATCACAAAAAGATATTCAAGATAGAACCCTTATTTACCTAAAAGGGAACCTTTATAAGGTTATGAAGGCTCGGGTTTATCTAGAGAATCTACACGTCCATGACAATGGCTTGATCTCAGGTGGAAATCTCTATTTCCAGATCATACTCAACCACTTGTACTCTTGCTAATTGATTTATTCGGTTTGAGGTCGAATTGATTTCTTATCAAGACCTTCAAATCCATGGACAAATGCTTTCTAGGTTAGCATTGATGCGATCGCTGCGCCTACACTGTCAGTCTTGATCTTAGACAAGATAAACCGAGGCATCCCCGAGGCATCCCCGAGGCCATACCGGTAATATCTCTATATCATTTTACTGAGGCAATCCCGAACCCATATCAGTATACTTTACTCATAAACACTTCATGCACCAGATGATTGTCCGTTCCAATGTACCGCGTACGTATGGACCATCGCCTGTTTCAAAGATTCGGGTAATTCTTAACCATTAATGATTTTTGTACATAATAAACATTAATGATTTACAAAAGCAAGGAAATTTACAACATTTCCTCGTTGGTTCTGATCAGAAGATCAAGAAACTAAGTTTAGAATCATGATAAGAACGAAAAATCAATGTTAAAATGAAAGGATCCGATCATAGGAAGCTTACCCAAAATTTCTCGATAAAGCTCTAGAACTGGCTACACTTGCTGGCTAACGGCTCTGGCGAAAGGCATTGATGGCTCTGATGAACTTTGACTCGATGCTCACACAAAATGAACAGAGATTCGGCTAGAAATCCACTATTCCCGAGCTACTTGGACAAGACAACGTCTTGGATCACGAACACGGGAAAGGTTTGGATTTTCTAAGGTAATTTTTTGAGCGGTTTTGGTGTTTTAGAACATGGGGATAATGGAAAAACGTCCATGGCTTATATATAGGGTGTAGCAAGCTAGGATAAAGGTAGCTTAGTCACTATTGACACATCGCTTAATGTCGCGACACCTCTTGCTTGCAGATTTGTCGTGCTTCAGATTTGTTGTGCTTCCGTTGACTCACCTCACATATGCGCGACACCTCGTGCTTATGAGATTTGTCGAGCTTCCGTTGACTCATCTCACATATGTGCGACACTTCGTGCTTACGAGATTTTTCGTGCTTCGCATTTGTCGTGCTTCTGTTGACTCATCACACATATGCGCGACACCTCGTGCTTATCACGGATTTATCGTGCTGGCTCAATCCCGAGCCCGTCAATTCCCAAACACGTCAATCCCGAGCTGCTCAATCCCGAGCTGCTGTGTCATGCTTCCGCAAACTTTTATATTTTCATAAAAATATCAAGTTTGGAATTTCTATGTTACTTCGTCCCAAAGAAACGTACGTTACTTCGCCCCAGTCTTTGCTTTGAGAGTACCATAATTCCACAATCAAACCAAAACAATTACCATCATAAATATTATGCTAACTAATACTCAATTTATTTCCATACTTAGCAATATTAATAAAAATGTTAAGAACCTCAGTGAGTGTATTAAGGAAACGATTATTCATCCTACTCTACGATAATAATAAAACAAAACGCATTTTACCGAGACTCACAGTTTAAACCGAAGCTTTTCCCTATAAGAGACTCCACGGATCAGTTCCTTCCTTCGGGGCTTGATCGATCCTGAGGCTAAGGCAAAGCTTCCCTAAGATCGGATTCCAACAGATCTAGGAAAACATAAGAAAATAGGCTAGACCTTACCTTAGAATAGCTTGAAATATTCTTCCAACATAGAATTAATCGAAAATTACTTAGGAATGGTTTAGAAACGAAAAGAACAAGGTTTGGGTGTGAGGATTTTCGGACCAAGCTTGAATCCTAAAGGAAAGGTCCTATATTTATTGGCGTGGGTTGGTACAGTGCGTGGCGCACGGACGGCCATGTTCGGATGCTCGGGCGCAGCCACGCGAGTCGGGTGACATGGCGCTCTAGAAACCGCTCGAGCCACCTACCATCGACGTGGCACAAGGACAACCGCTTGTCCTACCTACCCGCGACGTGGCTCGATGACGACCACACGTTTGCCTCAGACGCGGCTCGTGCTGGCCTCGAGCGTTCTGGGCCCGCAGTACATGCCGATCCATCCCGCAACAACTTCCTCGTCCCAAACACAATTTCTTTCGGCCAAACCTAGATTTTCCTTGAGACAAATTTTTCTAAGTCCATCCTTTACCCATTCTAAGTCAACTTTACCCAAGGCCGCTACTTGGGAAAATCGGGACTGTTATGATCCGTCCTAGGCACCAACATGGTCCTAACACCAGCGGCCCGCGTCCCCATCGCCCCGGGAATCGTCTAAGCATATGTTCCTCGACTCGCGTCCCTACGTCCCACCTTCCTTCACAACCTGACCACGGATCGAGCCGCGGTCCACACCGGGTCGAACCATCGAACCGCTGAGGTATAAAAAAATATTTCTTTTTCTTTTTAAATTATTTTAAAATGGTTTTTAATCAAAATAACTATTTTTCACACCAAAAAAAAATTTAAATTGTGATTTTTCTTTAATTAAATTTATTTAATTTTTGAATTTTCACATTGCACTCTTACAATTTGGTTTGATGAGTTTGATTTTTAAATAATTTTCACATCCTACACTTATCGTTTCACTACTTGTTTTTACTTTCATTTGAGCTTGGATAATATTGTTTGTTACTTATGTATCGTGAACTTAGGTCAAGTTAATTTAACAAGTAATTTCAAGTGTTTTTGCATGGATATTTGGTACATACACATGTTTGCCTTTAGAAATTTCATTTTCTTAATGAATGATCCACCTTATTCAGAGAACAAGAAGCCTTTTCAACCAATTTATGGATCCTATACTACACCGTTCAAAACAAGAGTTTTGCAAACTTCACCAGCAGTTAATCACCAACCTATAATTCGGGGATTTCTTATATGGTTCGAGTGATGCATTATGAATTTGCAAGCTTTGCTTATTCAGTGCCCTCAAAATCACTATCGTAACCTCCCTGTCCTTGGGGAATAAACTGTTCAGGATTTGAGAAGCACTGTTTCTATGCCTAGAGAAACATTTGGGGAATCTATTCACACTTGTTTGAACACCATCCACACGAATCCAACTTTGGGAGACTTTGAGCTTCTATATCCGGTAACCTCGTTCTATTCTCCACCTTTTCTATTATTTCTTTTTTTATTTTTATTTTCCAACTCTTCTCGCTTAATTTGATTTTATTTACACCGGGACGGTGTAAGTTAAGTCTTGGTGGATTGTTGTTATTAACGCGTTTGTTCGTCTTGGATATTTACGTTTTTAAAAGGATTTTCAAAATTTTATTTTTCAAAAACCCATTTTATTGAATCAAAATAAGTTGGGAATGATGACACTTTTCTAGGAACTAAAACGTTTTGATTTCAAAAAACAAGTAACCATTATTGCAGGTTTGTTCCGGGCAATTGATTCAGAAACCTCGTGACCGAATTTCTCCAGGAAATTTCTACTTGCACTATTTTGATGGATATGATTTTGACTCTCAATTTGGATTACTAACATGATTTTTGACTATTTCTTGTTAAGGATGTTAGATCAAGGAAACAAATCACATTCATGACATCTTATCCTCTTTTTTACCACTCTCTGTTGTCATGAATGGCCAACTCACTTTTAGTTAGTACCTTACCTTTACCCTAAACCTTTCTTTCAAACCTCATGTACTTCTGTACGTTCTCTATGCATATATGTGTAAAAACGTCGGAGATAAAAGGATCAACGCAAATTTTTAATCACTAGAGATGCGACAATCAACATTAGAATGAAGGAATACACAACAAAGCTTGGCCGTTCCTTGGAAGCTTAAATCATGGTAACAATTTCTTGCCTATACATGACTCATATCAATATGATATATATATTTATTTATTTTCAATTTATATAACATAATTGGAAAGAAAAACAATTTTCAAGAGTTTTATGGCCAAAGAATACACAAGGAATATCATGATACAAAGGAGAGCTGAGCTCAAGAGTTTTACAGTGATTCCCAGAGAAATATCTAAGTATGGGGGAGAAAGGCGTGAAGAAAGTGATTGAGAAATTGTGGACTTCAATAGACACATTCTCTCTTGCGATTTTGCATAATATCTCGCACTCGGAGCTTTTGGTAACCCTAAACACTTTTAAACCTCACCTCTAAAATCAACCTTTCCTAAAACCTAGCTGTATGCCTTGATAAAATCTTTGATCATAGATTTTTACGAATCTAAGAAAGTGTAGGGGTCGGATTCCACCCCTGCGAGATCGATGCAACGACAAAAAGAATTTAGCCAAGTCCAGAAGAAATCCTAAACATGCTTACAAGGGCCCAATTTGTAATTAGGCCCATAATAGACTTAGATCCATATTTAAAATGGGTTTAATGATATTATGGGCCTAAAGCCTATTTATTGATTAATGGGCCAAGCCCAAATCTAGCACTTAGACCTAGAATTATTTAGCTATATATAGCTCATTGTATTCACCCAGAAAGTGGATCTGCAATTTTTCACAACATCAATAATAAAGCTTACTTAACAGCTATAACGACAGTCTTCTCTACTTTTTCTGCACTTTGATTCACTTAGAAGTCTCGCACCTCCTCTAAAACCCTTACAAATTCAATTCTGCGAGTTACGACTCCTACAATTTGGCGCCGACTAAGGGGACACGTGAGACGTTCTTACTCAAAAGAATCATCGTGCAAGCTACATAAGCGGCGACTAGGAGCGCAACATGGATCGCAACAGCGGCAACAAGGAGCGCAACGTCAACAGCAGCAGCGGTGACCAGCAGCAGCGGTGACCAGCAGCGCAACTTACACAGCAACAACGGTGACCAGCAGCAGCGGTGACTAGCAGCGGTGACCAGCAGCGCAACTTAGACAGCTGCAGCAGTGACCAGCATCGCAACATAGATCGCACAAGCGGCGACCAGCTGCGCAATGTCGACATCACCAGTGGAAACCAGCATCGCAACGTGGATCGCACCAACAGTAACCAATAGCGCAACGTCGACAGCAGTAGCGGTAACCACCAGCGCAACATGGATCGCACCAGCGGCGACCAGGAGCGCAACATGGACAACAACAATGACGACCATGAGCGCAACTCTACAGAATCAGTGGTGATCAGCAATATAACTTTAACAACACCATTAGTGACTAGCAACACAGCAAGGATCGCACCAGCATAAACCAACAGACAAACGTCATAGCGACTACTGGGCATAAACCTAGGGTTGAGCGCACTACAAAGAAGGCACATGCCAGGATCATAGCGAGTAGAGTTGAATGAAGCAGCGCTAACACAAAGTAGGAACACTATTCTCTCAAGAAGATCGTCGCTCCTCTCATAAGTGGATCGTCACTTCCTCTCGCAAATGGATCATCGCTCCTCTCGCAAATGGATCGTTGCTCTTCTCCTAAGCAAAATGTTGCTCCTCTCTCACACACATCGTTGCTTCTCTCACAAATGAATTGTTGCTTTTCTCCCAAGTAAAAATGATGCTCTTCTCTCAAGCAAATCATCGCTCTTCTCTCACACGCATAGTCACTTCTCGCATAAACGGATCGTCGCTCATGTCTCAAGAATATCTCTGCCCAAGGTCTCTTGAACCCGACACACGTTAGTGGTTAGTGAACCCGCAAACAGACCATGACTACTCTCGCTAACTCGCTTACCGACTCTCCTAGTTCACCACATAACACATAAGTTTAAACGTCCTACATTAACAGACATATCACTTACATCCTTTACGGATCATTCAAAGTCTTATCTGAACAGACATATCACTTATATCCTTTATGGATTATTCAAAGTCTTATCAGAACAGACATATCATGTACATCCTTTATGGATCATTTAAAGTCTTATCTGAACAGACATATCACGCACATCCTTTACGGATCATTCAAAGTCTTATCTGAACAGACATATCACGTACATTCTTTATTGATCATTCAAAGTCTTATCTGAATAGACATATCAGTTACATCCTATACGGATCATTCAAAGTACTTACTTGAACTACGAGGCGGCTTAATCCCTGCAAAGGGTACGTAGGCAGCTCATCTTTGGATGGGTTCAGCTGCCCCCCTCCTTAAAAAAGGGGGGAGTGGGGTACGTATACTCGTATACTCCCACCTCTTATACTTGACTTTCTCGCAAAAATCAAACCAAGCAAACTTTTCTGAAACAGTTTCGCTTGTAAAATGTAAGTCTTAACAAAAGCAGACTTCATTCAAAATAATTCGCATTTACATCCTCCGTGGATAAATTTAAGTCTTAACAAAAACAGACATTCAACCTCGCTGTTGGCCACAGCGACGGTCTACTTCACAAGCTTCAGATCTGAATATTACATCCTCTACAGGATTAAATAGTGCGCTATACAAATGTATAATGTTCCTTACAGGAGCGTGTGCGTTAGAGGAAAACGTATGCGTAAACCCATATGTTCATTTCGAAACCCAACAGACAAACGTTGGTTGCATCGCTAAAAGTGATCATTATAGGAGCGGACGTGTTCTCGGGAACATGTCTGTCAACCCAAATGTTCACTCTAAACCCAACTCACTGAATCGTTGGTCATAAAGCGATAACATGTTCATTACAGGAGCAGGTGCGTTAGAGGAAAACACATCTGTAAACCCAAATGTTCATGTCAAAACCCAACTAACATAACGTTGGTAACTTCTCTAGACAATATTCACTGCTGGGGCAGACACGTTGAAAGTAATGTAGATGTAAACCGCATTTTTTATTAAAAAATCCAACTATCTGAAACGTTGGTCTTAACACAAAGAAACATACTCGCTGTTGGAGCAGAGTTGTTGTTGACAATGGTTCTGTAAACCAAAGTAGTCGCAAAGAAAACAATTCATTTCTAGAACAGACAAGTTTGACATAATGAACACTGCGTATTATATCATAATGCGTGTAGCAAAGATTTAAGACAAAGCGAAACAAAGCATGAAAAGGGTAAACACCATCCAAGCTGAATAAAACCAAAACCAAAGAAAACACTAAGGCATTTTTTCTTCAAGCACCGTCAATCGATTCCACAACTTGTCCAGCTAGAACCTCAGTCTCAGAATCTGACGAATCCTCATCACTGAACGAACTAGAAGAACTCGAACCAAAATCAACTTTTTCACGAGCAGGAGCCGGTACAATAGGAGCCCCTCCACCAGGTCTTGGAATCCTAAGCATCTCCTCAAGTTTGCGCATATGCTTACTAAAACTCTCATCTGCATGCGATAAGCCGTCCTCCTGCTTTCTAAGTTTGCCAAGCTCTTCATTAAGATCATGCGCCTTGCCACTTTGAACCAACTCCAAAAACTCAATGATGCTCTGAACTTGGGTAAGATCGATGAAATCAGTCCACGGTTGGTCATTGATCACCTTAAGCTTCTCTCTCGCTCGACCCATCCTCGACTCATACTCTGCTATCAGCTCTCGCTTCGCCTGATCAACAGCTTGCTGAACGGTCGCATCTTGAAGCTTGGTCGCAGCACCTAAACGAGCAGTGAGATCAGAGACTTCTTGCTGCAAGCATTTTCTCACCGATTCTGACTGTGTAAATGTGCCATCGATCTCACGGCGTTTATCCTCAGTCTCCTTCAAAGCAACTTCCAGGGTAGCGACTCTCTCCTCCGCCTGACGCCTCCGCTTCTTATGATCGTCGCACAATTTTTGAACACTACTAAGCTGACGACCTTGCGAGAGAGGAGTTGTCTCATAGTTCTTGGTGAGTTCATTGATCGAAGCAAAGAGCTGCCAAAAAGTAATAAGTCAATGTATTCGAAGCGAAAGGAGTAATGTTGCAGAGTTCAAAAGAAATTCATACCGTCATGCCATAGAGGGCCACTCTCCCGTAAATATCTCTCTTTGACATATCTTCTCGAGGAGGAAACTCAGTCCCTGGGAAGACAATTTTTGACATCTCAGCCGCCGCCATACTACTGTTGCTGAATAACTCCCTCGGATCAATGTTTTTCCCACTATCTTCTCGAGGACGCTTGCGACTGACATCTGCAGCGTTGTCCCTCCTCTTAGCATCATCGCGACGCCTCTGCGGTGACTCATGACGATGATTAGTGTAGACTGCAACATTTCGCTCAAGCTCAGGACGACACGACTTAGGCGCAGGGGTAGTAGTAGCACAAGCTCTAGGGACTGACGATGATTTTCTTGCTCGTTGTGGCTCCCTTCTACTGGTGTCAGCTCTAGCCTCAGCAGCTCTCTTCTTGTGCGCAGACAATTTCCTCCCTTTACTTGACATCTCCAACAAAGGATTCGAGAAACGCCTTCTTTACTTTGATTTCAATACGGTTCAGAACTGCAAGACGATAAGCAACAACAAAAAAGGTTAAAATTTGACTAAGTCAAAAACTCTGCAAAAGGTATCGCAAGAGTAAAATACAAACATCCAAAAGAAAAACGCTGCAGTTAGGTCGAGAATCATCTAAGTGTAGGATTATTCCCAAATCGTTTCTATCTATTTGACGATCCAACCGCGAATCTCCGGAAGTCATTATCTTCAATTGACGTCTTTACTGCTATAGAATCTAGAATCCGAATCAAAGCTCAAAATCGATTTCCGAAACAATTATGTGGACTTGTTGACTTTAGTTAACCAGAAGATTTCAGTTGAGCAATTCACTGCGTTGACTTGTTAACTTTGGTTGACCGTTGACTTATTGACTAGAGGATACAATTGACCAAAATTAGGTTTGGCTATCATGGGAAATTAGGGCTGGCCGTCACGACCGGAGCTCTGACCGTCGATGCGTTTCGCCGTGAATCTCCACCACCACTGTCGGGAATCTCCATCGCCGTGAGTCTCCTCCGCCGCGAGTCTCCTCCGCCGTGAGTCTCCTCCACTGCGAGCAGCCACCGCCGTCAAATCAAAGCTCCCAGCGCCTCCGCCTGCTAGCTCCCAGCGCCTCCGTTGCAAGCTCTTCCGCCAGTTTCACGGTTATGTCGACGCTGTGAAGCTCTATGGCGATGTCGACAGTGTGAAGCTCCACGGGGATGTCGATGCTGCTCAATCCAAAGCCCCACTCCACAACGATGTTGACGCTGCGATTTGAAGCTCCACGGCGCTGCGATGTGAAGCTCATGCGGTGGTGAAGCTCCCGCGATGTGGCTCCTGCGGTGAAGAACGAAGCAACGTCGACGGCAGATCTCGGCGGTGAAGCTCCTGCAGCAGCCAATCAGGGCTCCAGCTTGAAGTTTCGGAGGCTCCTGAAGCTCCTGCGACGGTGGCGAGTTTCGACGGCAACGATCTTGTTAGATCCGAGCTCTTCCTCCAAGACGATGACGGCGGCGCAGATATGGTGAAGTTCCTCTTCCACGAAAGTGACGGCGGCGCAAATCCGGTGAAGATGGAGTTCTGGCGAGCTCCGGTGAGTCCGGCACGGCGGCGACAGGAGCAGATCGGAGAGGAAGAAGATGATACCACAAAAGGACAAAAAAAAAATGCAGAAACCTTAATTTTCGCACTACAGGACAAAAACAAAATTTGGAAAAAAGGATTCTGAAATTTTTACCACTTTTACTGCAGAAAAAAGCGACTTGGTAAAAAAATAGACTGCCTAGGAGGCCTATTTATACAAGAAGGATTTCCTAAAATCCCTAGGGTTTTTCAGAAAAATTTCCAGAAACTCTCATAACGGGCTTTAAAGTCCAGTTAAATGAGGTCAATAGCCTTTTCAGTCTATTAATCTCATTTTTAATAACGCGTCAGGAAAACACAGTAGCATCAGCTCGACATGGAATATCTGAAACTTCCCGAGTTCGATGACAAGATGTCAACGCCTGGCTACTTCAGAGTCAATCACATCAATCTCAAACTTCAACAGCTTATACCTTGGCATCATCTAACTCGATACTACCAAGCTTGGGGGCTAACTAACTGTAGGGGTCGGAATCCACCCCTATGAGATTGATGTAACGACATAGACAACTTATGTATTCTACCTCGGCGACGAAGCAAGTCAAATCTCATCGGAATTTCAAGTTCGCTGACTTATCTATCTCGACAATGTATCAAAACACATCAGTACAACCTCGCTAAAGAGCACATCTTCGTCATCTTAGGAGACGGTATCATTCTAGACCGAGATAAAGGTATCAAAAACCCGTCCGCCGAGCTGAACATTAACTAAAACATGGGAGCTCGGCGACGTCAACAATAATCTCCATCTCCGAGCTGAACATTAATTGAAACATGGGACCTCGGCGACATCTACAATAATCTCCATTGGTGAGCTGAACATTAACTCAAACATGGGAGCTCGCCGACAATGACAAAATCTCTATTGACCGACTTGAACATTGACTGAAACATGGGAGCTCGGAAAAACAAAAACCTTTCGAAGAAAGTAAACTACAACGAGTCGAATCATATCCGCCGAGTTGAACATTCCCAGAAACATGGGAACACGGTGGCAATAATCATATCCCGTTTTTTCAAATCTTTCCTACTCTTGACATTTGTTTGCTTGAGGACAAGCAAAGGTTAAGTCTGAGGTAGTTGATATACCTCATATTTTACCACATATACTATCCATTTTTATATATTTCCAATGCTATTTAGTAAGCTTTTCTATCAAAAGAGGTAGTTTTCTTGTATATGTGGTTTTTAAGAGTCAAATAGGTTAAATCATCAAAAAGGATGCGAAAAGGAGGAAAATGAGTATTCTACATTCTACAACAACTTATCAAAGTCAAAGGAACCAATCCAAGTCCCAAATCACCACATTTTCTCAAGTTGGACAAAAGATATACGTCTGGAAATTAGCCACAGACAAAGGATCAAATCTACTTGGAATTTTATATGGAGATAGTAATTTGAATCAGCTTTCCAATGAAGTTTGCATTACATCAAATGGAGTTGTAGTTGGGAAGATATTCACGATCTACTAAAGACATGTCAAACTGCCTCGAAGATGAAGCAAGTGTAAAATGAGTCAGGACATCGACCAAGCTTGTGGACCGGTGCACGTGACCATTTCCAAGACTAAAGAGACACAATTGGGCTAGACCCTGGACACGTGATTGGTCTAGTGCCTCCGTCCGGTGTCACGTTCTAGTTTAGGCAGTTTTTGACAAAAAGACGTTTTCGCCCTAGGTGAAACCCTAGAAGTTTTGCCGACCTAGAACCTCTTCAAGAACCTATATATACTTAATTTTAGCCTCCTTTGAGAAGGGAAGCAGCCCTAGGAATCATCATTAATAAACATGTACTACGTTTCTCTCCTTGTTCTTCATTAATATGTTTTGTATAAGGAGCGATGAAGGATTGATATCTTCTCAACCTTCAATCTAAGAGAAGAATCATCCTAACCCTTCTATGGAGTCACGAATCTACTATCTTTTATCCTCTATTCCAGCAGCTACATGTTCAATAACGTTGTGTGAGTTGTGGAGAACCGGAAATAGTGATCCATCTTTTGTTTCACTGTGATTTTTCCTGGAAGGTGTGGCAATTAGCTCCATTCAGGGAACATCTGGATGTCGAAAGGATTGTGGATATTAAAGACGGAATGGCAAAGTCCAAATCCATGATCTGCTTGCCTCCTACACGAATCGGGGGTGGTCCTCTGTTTCCATGGGATTTCTGGAACATTTGGATAGCGCGAAACAACAAAATTTTCAACCACCGCCTATTCACTGCTGAGGAAACGATGATGAACTCAATCAGGAATGCAAAAGAATGGATGGAAGCCCAATGGCAGATAGAACAGAAGAAAATCTCACCTAGTAATCGGGTCAGATGGAACCAGAGTTTTCCGGTGAACTCGTGTATAACATTCACTGATGGGGCCTTGGACAATGAACGGCTTACCGCAGGATTGGGATGGCGAATTGAATCACCGAACCGAGAGATCATTAAGGAAGGATCAACGGCAATACGATTTGTTGGATCGCCGATGGCTGCAGAGGCGATTGCAATCAGATCAGCCCTTAAATTTACCCTAATGGTAAGTGAACCCGGCAAACAAGCGAACCAGAGGGTAGTGATATTTACCCTAATAGTAAGTGAACCCGACAAACAAGCGAACCAGAGGGTAGTGATATTTTTTACGATTATAGTCCTTATTTTAGTTACACTTATCCATAAAATGAGTCCCCAGAGGTAATCACAAAGTCACATGAGTCAATTCTCATTCCATCTTGCGGTAGAGTTGTTTCTGTGTACATAACTCTATTTTCGTGATTTAATAATGATGATCGACCGAGTAACTTACCAGCTGTGTTCTTAAAAGCGCGCCTGAGGCACGCCTAAGCCCAAGGCGCACCTTCCAGAGACCCTAAGCGCCTCTACATGTCAAGGCGAGGCTGCGTCCTAAAAGCCCGCACTTGGATGCGCTTTGATGGAAGCTCGAGGCGGTCGAAGCTCGCGCTTTAGAGATATAGCCGTTTGTTTTTTGAATTTATGTGTATAACTCAAAAGATATCACATTTGTGTTTGTAATATTCATGTTTACATAAATAAAAAGAAGAAAAAAGAAATCTGAATCGTCTAATAACAAATGATGCTATTGAAGAAGATTTTGTAGAAGATGAGAATCTTGCGGAAGAAGACCATTTTGGTGAAGGGGAACAAGAAGACTTTGGGGACGAGGAGTATTGGGAAGATGAGTACTAGAGGGATTCTAAGTTTGGATTTTTATTTATGATTTTTATGGATTGATTTGGATATTATATCTTTTGCTATTTTATTTTGGATTTGATAATGTTGATTGATTTGAATTGTTGTTTTGTTTTGCTATTTTCCTTTTGGAGTCATTTAGATATTTTATTCTAAACTTAGTATTATGTTTCTTTACATGAACTTTGTACATATATAGATGGATTTAGAAGAAGGATGCGCCTCATGTCGTAAAATCCCTCGCCTCTCTGCGCCTAAGCTCAAGGCGATATTAGAGAGTGATGGGCTTCAGTGCGCCTTGCGCCATTTGGAACACAACTTACCAGTGACCGCAATCGGATCAACACTTGGCTCATGGTAGCTCCCAGGAAAGGATATAGCTACGCCTATGCAAGACTCAATTCGGAAATGACAGTAAACCATCATTTCACACTTCCTAAACAATCCTAGCAATATGAAATGTGATTAGAACCATAGAACATCCTTAGAGTTTCTGTCCTTCTCACCAAATAACAAGTCACTCTTATCCTAGCCTTAGCCAATACTAGTTTCCTCGAGCTAATGGTTGAACTCCCACGATCGTGCCTAGGAGACGTATATTCAATCCATAGCCAATGTAATCATAGATCAAGTCCATTTCTACACCGTGTACCATGAGTATCTTCGAGTCCTTAGCTAGATCGCCATGATCCAACCGGATGCTCTATCATTGTGCCTATGGCTAAGCTTACGCTTACCTTACGGCTTTGTGCTAGTTTCAGACTGAGGTCGTATTAATCTCTTACCAAGAACTTACCAATTCGCGGACATCTGCTTTCTAGGTTAGCATTGATACAATCTCTGCTCCTACACTGCCCGTATTGACCTTAGACAAGATGAACCGAGGCAACCTCAAGGCCATACCGGTGTCATATCCAAATCGTTATGCTGAAGCAACCCTGAGGTCATGCCAACATAACCAATACATGAACACTTCATGTACTATACCATCGTCCATTCCATCGTACACGTACGTACGAACCATTCGTCCATCATCATACCCCGGATATACCGGATTACCCTTCCATCGTACCGCGTACATACGGACCACTCGTCTGTCATCGTACCATGTTTGTACCGGACCATCATCTATCATCATACCCCGTACATATAGACCACTTGTCCGTCATTGTACCACAGACGTATAAATGATCTTTTGTCCCATCGTAAGTGTAACATCCGCGAACTAAAATATTGATTTTTGGTGATCGTGTCAAGCGACACTTGGAGTATATCGATCGACATGAAGGATGGAGGAGTGTCGATCGACACCTCGTGTGTGTCGCCTGACAATGGTGTCTACAGAATCGGGTTAATTAAGTTTTAATCGCAGTTTTGGCTCGGTTATGGGAGTTAACCTAAGGGCTCGTTCATATAAGTCCCTCTGCAGATTGTGGCCACATTTGAAAGGGGAAAAATGCAGAGAAAGCTTTGAGATTGTGAGGAGAGAATTCGTGAGGTTTGTGAGAGTTTTGTGACTCGATTATTCGTTGAACGTAGTGGAATCGCTCGTCGGCTTGATATATGATGTTAGGGGGTTTTTACACAGGGCCATCAAAAACCCCTCGTACGTTGTAGCACAAAGGGTTATCGTATCCACAGAGAGGTTTGATTGATACACTAGGATTGCAATGATCCATTCTTAAGCTAGAGCGATGCTTTTTACAACTACATAAATCTAAAAGAACTATGAAACAAGTGAAAAGGATGGTTTTAATTTACATTGTTCTCAAAGAGACGAGAGTTAGACCATGGAAATTCTTATAGGCAATGAATCGAAGATTATCACAACTGTAGAGGTTCTATCACGCACCGTTCTAGAACTCAAACACGAAAGTATAGCCAGCTAACTGTCGTTACGAAGGCTATCTATCTTTAAATACTCAAATCCCAAATTTCTTTGCGAATTCATCGAATCTAAAGAAGCAATTAGCACGAGTTCGATCGGTTCACAAAATCCTAAGCCAAAATTCCTTTGCGAATAAGTAATTTTGCCCATTTAGACTAGTTCGGGTTATTAATCCCACTGTTGTGGCTAACCAACAATCCTAAGATCAAGATTCTAGGTGATCAAGCCAGATTCAAGCAATGAGAACAATCTAAATGAAGAACTAACGGATAACCTCAACAGATCTTCGATTTTATTGATTTCTCATCAAAACCCATGAAACCTCCAAATCCTAACAAGTAATTTACTCAGAAATAGATGATGAAATCATAATAACTGAATAGAATTGCATAAAAGAGTTAGAGTAGAAGATACAAAGAGTTTGTAGGTGAAGAACACATGGATCTCCCTCCAAGATCTTCAAAATCTCTCTCTCTCTCTCTCTCTCTCTCTCTCTCTCTCTCTCTCTCTCTCTCTCTCTCTCTCTCTCTCTCTCTCTCTCTCCGAAATAGATCTAGTTTTAAGATAATATCTAGATGATTTAGATATTTTTACAAAGAAAACTATTTATACAAGTTCCAAAATTAGGTCTGCAGGCCGCCTGTCGATCGACACAAAATGACTGTCGATCGACACGAGGGCGTCTGTGAAAATCTTCTGCGTCTTTAAAAACTCTGTCGATCGACAGTAAATATATTATGTCGATCGACAGGGATGTTTTAAAGGTCTCGATTCCACTTGGATCTTTTCAGCTCCAAAATGGTCCAAAATGCTTCAAATGTTACCATTAAGCTCCAAATGACCATTTCCTGCAAAACACTACAAAAGACACAAAAATACCAAAAATACTAATACAAAACCCGCTTATATCATGGTTAAAATCGGGTAAAAACCATGATATATCAATATATAAGTATTTTGGTCTCTTTTACGTATTGTTTCTTTAGTCTTTTCGGTTCTTTCTAGTTCCTTTTGTGTCTTTTCAGGTTCTAGGAGGCTCTCACGCATGGATTGGAGTCATTGGGGGTCACTGGAGCAAAGGGAACGAATCTGGAGAAAAGATGGCGTTTTTCATAACCGAGCACCTGCTCGGTTCGGAGTGAGCACCTGCTCACCCGAAGACTCAAAGATCCGCAGCCCCTGGAATCCGGACCGACCGGTCCGGATGAGAAGACCGACCGGTCCGGATGAGAAGACCGACCGGTCCGGACTTGAAGATTTGAAGGCCAAGACTCGCGAAAGAAAGGGGACCGACCGGTCCTATTACCGAACCGACCGGTCCGGTCCCCAGATTAGTTTTTAACCTATTTTTAGGTATAAATAAACGGGGCCGCCTCTGAAAAATGGATTGAAAAAATATTCTGAAACACTTCTTTTTACACAGTTTCTTTTGACGCTTCTTGAGAGACCTTTTTGGAGACTTTTATCAAGTGTTCTTCATTCCTTTAGATTTGCTTGTAATATTTGGAGAATCATTCCACAACATCTATCGAGAAGAATTCTAAATCCCTTATCTCTTTTATTATCGTTATGAATTCTCTCTCGTTGATTGCTGCGTTTTTATTCTCCATGTTCGAGTAGTCCTTTAGCTAGATTAAGGGCTTTCAATGGTGAATTAGGATTGATTAGTGACTAAGACAAATAGGATAGATTATCATATGTCTTCATCAATTGGGATTCGTAATCCTTAGGCTAGCGTGGCCGCCTAGTCTATGATTTCAAGTTTAACTTATTCACGACAGTGCTCTAGGTTGCTAGATAAACCATTGGTGAGCAATTAGTGTGTAACCAACAACAGTTGATTGTTACCATCAATTGTGAACAAATTGAACCAATTCATTAATGCTTGTCTGCATCATTACTAAATCCAAACGACAGTTTAGGCATTTAGGTTGCTAGACAAAGATATTGATACATCACGACAGTGGGGCATATTGCTTTTATGTTTGTGTTCTAAACCGTACTTAAGTTAATTCCTGAATAGTTGCTCAGTCCTTAGTCCGAAATCACCGGCCATTGACCTTGATCTAGTGCTTTTCTTTATTGAATTTACATCGTTAAATTTGCTGTTTTGTTCTTTTGTTTCATTTCAACCAAACCCTTATTTTATCTTAGCTTTAATTTAAAATCCATAATTTCATAGTGTAACCTTGGTCTCTGTGGATTCGATACCTATTATACTACTGCAATTGTCTGTGCACTTGCGGATTTATTTTGGGTTAAAACTTAGCACATCAAGTTTTTGGCGCCATTGCCGGGGCCCAATTGCGTTACCTTTGAAAATCGATTTTATTTATAGTCTAAGAATTTAGCTAATTTCGCTTTTGTTTTTTTTATTTTCTTTTGCGTGTGTTTCAGGTGTCTAATTCAGCCAACATGGGCGACGAAACCGACAACCAAGCTGCAAATGGTCATGTAGCTGCCGCTATTCAGAGGTTGGAACAACAAATGGCTCAAATGCAACAGCATGCGCGTGAGCAGCAGCGAACCATAGGGGATATGGACAATCCCCATGCTTTCTACCAGAACCGAGCTGCTATAGTTCCTCCTCCCATTGACCGGAATGATTATGAGATCAAACCGCAGATGATATCGCTGGTTAAGCAGCATTTGTTCCATGAGTTGCCTGCTGAAATTCCGACGGACCATATAGAGAACTTTGAGGAGATTTGCTCCACGACGAGCTCTAATGGGATGAACCCGGATTTCTTAAAGTGCAAGCTTTTCCCTTTCTCACTCGCGGACAAAGCTTCTCGTTGGCTCAAGTCGCTACCAGCTGGATCCATCACGACTTGGCCGCAATGTAGAGCAGCGTTCTTGGACCACTTCTACACCAAAACCATGACCGCGAGTCTAAGGAACAAGATCTCCACGTTTAAGCAACATTCAGGAGAGTCCTTTTGTGAGGCATGGGAACGGTTCAAAGAGTACAAGAGGGAATGTCCACACCATGGGTTCACCGATGAGAATTTGCTGGGTCTCTTCTATGATGTTGTTGATTGGAATTATAGGAACACTTTGAATGTTGCGAGTAATGGTGATTTTATGACCAAGACCAAGGAAGGAGCATATCAGTTGATAGAGAACTTGGCTGCAAGTTCCAGGAATCAATGCCATGACTATGATGAGCCTATAAATGTCAGCAGTATTGAGTCACAGAAGATTGATGAGCTGACAACGAAAGTGAACCTGTTGTTGAAGAGAAATCAGAGAAGTGTCAAGCTTTGTGAGAACAAAGGAGATGAGCAGTATGCTGAGGCGAACTATGTGGGTGGAGACTATGTGCAGGATCAAAGCTTTCAAGCTCATGCATCTAACTCTCAAGACGAACTGAAGTCCCTTATGCAGTTGGTTTTACTCAGTCAGCAGAAATCTGCCAATGAGATCAATGTCAAGGTGGATAGCATGTACAATGATCTCAACAGTAAGTTTGAAGCTATTTGCACTCATGTGAAGAAGCTTGATATTCAAGTCGCTCAAACCGCCGAGGCAGTCAAGAGTACACAAGGAGCACCTACTCCAAGAGAGAAAAAGGATGAAGGGGTCGCTGGACCACCTTCTACAGTGCTTCGACCGAATAAGCTTGTTGATAAGGTTCGGTCCCATGTACCGACTGGTCGATCCAGAGGATTCAAGGGATCGATCCGCAGAAGCCACGACCGATCGATCCGATACGCACGAAGCAACCTCTGGAAATCAGACCGACCGGTCTAGTATTGGGACCGGTCGGTCACGTGCCCAGGTAAGTGAAATGTTTTTCGATTTCTAGTTTAATTCGGTTTGGTTCACTTGATTTGAACCGGTTTCATCCTTATAAACTGAAAACTCACGACCAAACCTATTATTTTCGGATCAAACTCGCAAAACTTCTTCCCCTTTTGTGTGTTCTTGGTGATTTTCCAATAAAACTTCATCAAGCCCTAACTTTTTGAATTCTTAACCGATTTGAACGTTTTTTTGGCTCTAATCCACTTGGTTTTTCACGCTCTATCTGATTCTAGCCTCAATTTGTTCGATCTGCAAGGTATGAAGTTGTTATTTGGGTGAGAGAGTTCCGGGTTTGGGGTTATTTTCTCTTTGGATTTTTGATTTCAAATCGTGCGTTCCTTAATTTGATTGGTTCATTTTGCAGCCATGGGTCGCATTGGACGTCCACTAGCCACCACTTCGACACCCGAAGATGACTCGAACGAAAAACATGAGCTACGACCGAAACACGTTCACGACAGACCGAAACGTTCGACAAGAGCGGAAAAAGGAAAAGGAATAACAACCTCCAATCAACCGGATGCTCCACGACGATTGCGGAGTTCACTCTCCAATCCGAGTGCTCCATGGCCACGACCGGACGGTACTCCTTTCACAAATCATGGAATTGATATACATCCTACTTTAGGGCGGAAAGGATTAGTCCAGGATTCATCGTATAAGAGGAAACAAAAAGGTGATGGTTGGGTTAGGTACAAGAGTATTTGCTATAATGGTTTGCTCACTGTTGAGATGTTACCCACCAGAGTTTTGTGTCCTAAGATGCTAGAGGATTTGGGTATTGTGGACGAGGTACTTGCTGTTCTCGGTCGCATAGGTTTCAGAACAATGTCTACAAAACAGTATCCTCTGTATCCTGAGCTAGTACGGCAATTTCTTGCTTCCTGTGACGTTCATAATTCGACTCACATGATAGCTGATCGAGGATCACTATCCTATATGATCAGAGGGGTTGAATATGAGATATTTTTCCAGGACTTGTGCACTGTTTATGGTTTTGATGAAAGTTATCAAGGCTTGGAGTTTCCTAGCCGTCATTATTTTCAACAGAGAGACCGTTTATGGAACTTGATCGGTATGGTTGATGCGACGCCACGAGCCATGAAACTGGCCCTTATCAGGAACCCAATCATCCGCATTGTAGCTAAGGCTCTGAGCACCACCATGTTCTGCAAAGAAGAACCTGGAGCACTGCGTTTAGACGAGTTGTTCTTGCTGCATTTAGGGATGCCGGAGTTTGTGTCAGAGATTTACACCGACTATCCTCCCAACCAGTACACAAACTACGGAGCAGCATTTGCACATTTCCTGACAGAGAGGAAGTTCAGGGCTCTCGCTGGACCTGGAAAGACGAAGCAAGAGGTATGTGGAAGTCTCCTAACGCCCATTTTTCTCTTCCATAGGATTGATATGGGTAGCACCGAGGTTATCCAGGCACCTGCACTCTTAGACATGCAGAACCTTGTTCAGAGCCGATGGATAGTGGCAGGTAAGTGGCAATACTCTGATTTGGCTGGGAATCTGCAATCCATTTCGTTACCTAGTGAGCATACACCCCTCACCTCCATGGATAACGTGCGATTCTTGCCGCCCATTGCACCTCAGAGTACCGATCCGATTGTACCTTTGCGGCACAGGAAGCGCCGCCATATTGGTAGGGATATGGATGATACAGGTCCTAGCAGTGGCCCTGCCCCGCCGGAGATGAGATACCCGCTTCCACCGTACAGCAACCAGTTTGCCATCTCCCCAGTTCATGACACATGGACTGCACCGAGTGCACATATTGGCAATACAAAAGTTTTCATAAGCTTCACAGTATGATGTCCACCATTTGGGGAGCCCTTTCTTGTTCACGAAGCACGGATGCAGTAGGAGGATCAGGCTTTGCTGGGAGTTACATGCCTCCACCTGCTGGACCTTCCACTGAGCTAAGATCAGATGATGACGCGGACATAGCTGACTCCGGGGACACTATGGATTCTGATGAGTCTCCAGAATTCTGATGACGAATTTCCACTCGGTGATATTTTCTTTCACTCTTCTATCATCATTGTATTATCCGTGTTTATTTCTGTTTTCAATTTGAGTCTCCAATCTCTTGAACTTTTTCACACCGGAGACGGTGTGATTTAAGTCCGGGGGAACGGTCTTGCTTTTGAGTTTGTATTTTTCTTTATTTTCTATTTCATTGAGTCAAAACTTTGTAGGGAATTAGGACTTTATCTTATGATGATATTTGAACTATCTATGTTTAACCATCTCTCTAAGTGACCACTTTTTACATAGCATGGGTACAAGGAACAGCTGGGACACTTCGATGCACTATCTTCCAGGTTTCAGATTGACCAAATTTTCTCTCGTTACTGGCACTAGATTAGGGAAACGAACCATATTCAGGACTCCTTATTCTTTTTACCACTCTTGTTGATCCTGAATAGCTAGCTCATTTTTAGCTAGTACCCTCCTTAACCCTTACCTCTTTTCAAACCCCTTGCATTCTTGTTACTTCATTGTCACATGTGCATCATCTGCGCAAAAGGGCCGGAGAGAATCGAGTCGACACTGCATCTAAATCACTCTTTCTGAAGACTGAGCACCTGCTCGCAAGGCATTGAGCACCTGCTCCCATCTTCAAAAGATGATTTTATACTAAGGAAGGAATAGCGATAATGAGCTCCACTTGGGTACGTACAACACTCCTATTTATATTCGTGTTTGAGAGACACATACTTGTAATGTATGTCCCTCTTCATCATCTTCTAAATATCAAAAAAAAAAAAAAAAAAAAAAAAAAAAATCGATGATGAAGAGTGGTGAATCTGTAAAATAGAAAAAGTGTCTCTCTACACAGCGAGTATACCCAAGGTGGATAATTAGTCGAATGAGACGTTAGAGATTTTTGAAGAAGAAAGAGTGGTTTAGAGAATGTGGATATCAACGTACTCATTCTCTCTTGCAATTTTGCGCGATATCCTGCATCCTCTACGAAACATCGGGTAACCCTTAAACATCGGGTAACCCTTAAACCCTTAAACTCCACCTCCATATGGCCTTAAACCCTTAGCGCCGTCTTCCCTAATAAGGTGCCTTTAGCGAGATCCTCACGCATACTTTGAGTGCGTTGAGTTTGTGTTTGGGAAATGGCTTGGTTGAGAAATGTGTTGAGGCTGTTTTGGTAAAACTTTGCTATTCGTAATTTGGATTATGTGGTCTGCAGATTGAAGGTTATTCGGTTCACTGAGGATAAAAGAGTTCCCGCGTTTTCAAACCTTTCTCCTTTACTTATTTTTGAATTTGTTTGAGGACAAACAAAAATCTAAGTCCGGGGGAATTGATATATTAGTATTTTGGTCTCTTTTACGTATTGTTTCTTTAGTCTTTTCGGTTCTTTCTAGTTCCTTTTGTGTCTTTTCAGGTTCTAGGAGGATCTCAAGCATGGATTGGAGTCATTGGGGGTCATTGGAGCAAAATGAACGAATCTGGAGAAAAGATGGCGTTTTTCATAACCGAGCACCTGCTCGATTCGGAGTGAGCACCTGCTCACCCGAAGACTCAAAGATCCGAAGCCCCTGGAATCCGGACCGACCGGTCCGGACTTGAAGATTTGAAGGCCAAGACTCGCGAAAGAAAGGGGACCGACCGGTCCCATTACCGGACCGCCCGGTCCGGTCCCCAGATTCGTTTTTAACCTATTTTTAGGTATAAATAAATGGGGCCGCCTCTGAAAAATGGATTGAAAAAATATTCTGAAACACTTCTTTTTACACAGTTTCTTTTGACGCTTCTTGAGAGACCTTTTTGGAGACTTTTATCAAGGGTTCTTCATTCCCTTGGATTTGCTTGTAATATTTGGAGAATCATTCCACAACATCTATCGAGAAGAATTCTAAATCCCTTATCTCTTTTATTATCATTATGAATTCTCTCTCGTTGATTGCTGCGTTTTTATTCTCCATGTTCGAGTAGTCCTTTAGCTAGATTAAGGGCTTTCAATGGTGAATTATGATTGATTAGTGACTGAGCCAAATAGGATAAATTATCATATGTCTTCATCAATTGGGATTCGTAATGCTTAGGCTAGCGTGGCCGCCTAGTCTATGATTTCAAGTTTAACTTATTCACGACAGTGCTCTAGGTTGCTAGATAAACCATTGGTGAGCAATTGGTGTGTAACCAACGATTGTGAACAAATTGAACCAATTCATTAATGCTTGTCTGCATCATTACTAAATCCAAACGACAGTTTAGGCATTTAGGTTGCTAGACAAAGATATTGATACATCACGACAGTGGGGCATATTACTTTTATGTTTGAGTTCTAGACCGTACTTAAGTTAATTCCTGAATAGTTGCTCAGTTCTTAGTCCGAAATCACCGGCGATTGACCTTGATCTAGTGCTTTTCTTTATTGAATTTACATCGTTAAATTTGTTGTTTCGTTCTTTTGTTTCATTTCAACCAAACCTTTATTTTATCTTAGCTTTAATTTAAAATCCATAATTTCATAGTGTAACCTTGGTCTATGTGGATTCGATACCTATTATACTACTGTAATTGTCTGTGCACTTGCGGATTTTTTTGGGTTAAAACTTAGCACATCATTGCTCTTCTTTGACTTTTTAGCATGAGAATCAGTCAGTGTGTGTGGCTGCATTCATGGTTCTATCGTTCAATCTGTAATCCTTTCATCCCTAATCCCTAAGGGGAGTTGTGACCATGGTTCTAGGCAATGACGGATGACTTGATGGGTTTTGTGATGATTTTGATGAGTTTTGTGATGTGAATGCGTGTGGAATTGAATGATTATCGTTGTTGTGTGTTTGTGTGGCTTGTTTTGTCTGGTTTCGTGCAGGTTTACGACTCTTGGTGCCTAGAATCGCGTTGAGAGGAGGAACTCGATTCTGGTGCAATCACAAAGACGTGTCGATCGACACGAGTGCTTGTTGAATGTCGATCGACACCTTGATGGTGTCGCTCTAGACTAGCACTTTGGTCGTGTCGATCGACACCTTGCTGGTGTCGCTCGACACGGGCTATTTATTCCGATGTTTTGTTTATGTTTGCTTTGTGATGTTGATACTGGTTAGTAATGTTGAATATGTGTTTACCTAAGCCTGAGTGATACGCCGTAGGTGGTATGACCAACTCACTAAGTGTTTATGAATTACTTACGCAACTCTTATTTCCATGTGTTGCAGGTAAAGGAAAAATGTGATCGCGGAATCAGGACAGTAGGAAGAGAAGATAAGATGTTATTTGATGTTGTATTTTAGTAGAACATGTTAGGTTGCTAGAAATGCTAGTGGAATTCTGGATTTGGTTTATTGGTTTAATTGTTGAATTCTGGAATTGAGTTATGTTGGTTATTTGAATTAAATTATTTTATTGGATGATTTAATTGTGTGTTTTCCGCTATTATTGATAATTGCTCATTTAGCCGTTGAGGATTTATTATTTATGGAAATTATAAATCTAGATTAAATATATATATATATATATATATATATATATATATTTTAAAGTGTTGGTTGTTTCAGTAATCATATGTACGGATCCCTTATCCGTACGTATCACTTACGTACATGGATCAAGCCCTCGGCAGGTTCTCTTAACCATGCCGAGTTTCTCTTGACCCATATCTACTCTACCTAAACTACTAAGCTACTACATGAAAACTATAATGGAGAAAAGAAGAAAAGAAATATATTAAGTACGGATCGCACCTTACCTTGGCTTTGAACCGCTCTTCTAGGGACTTGGGGCGCTGAGTTCCTTCTCAAGCTCCTCCTTATTCTCTTCCTCCTAAGCGTTTATTTTGGCTCTAGAGGTGAGAATATTTTCGATGGTGTGGAATAATGAGCTCTCCTTGCTCACTATTTATAGACCACTGAATGCCCTAGGAGAATATTGACTTTTCTAAAAAAAATTTCACCTCCTTACTATATAGGCCAAGCCGGTGAGCTTCCTTCCTTTTCTCTCTTTAAGTCGGCGATGACTCCTTAGTAAACAAGGGTTTTCGTTCTCTTCCTTTTTCTTTTAATTATGGACGGCCCATTTACCTTTCATGGCCTTAATTAGGTTTTCCATCCCTAAAAGCCCATAATTAATTTACGCCTATTATACTAAACTGTCTAATGCCCCCTAAATATTCATAACTGTCATTTAGACTCTTCATCCATGAATATAGGATGTTACAGACGGCCCGTGATATACGGAGCGATGGAACCGGGTGGAATTTGAGCAGTACACACTAAGTGGCGGCAAATACTGTTTTTAAGTTAGTGAAACAACCCAACCAATTTTTTTAAAACTAAATCCAAATTAAATATTCTTATAAATATTTAATTCTCTACTCATTTAAACCAACAGCAATAACCAGCGGAAACCATCAAATCAATTAAACCAGGACTTAAACCAATAAAATAATCAATTTAAACCAATACCAAACAAACCAATCATTTAAATTCCAAGTTCAATACTCATATTAACCAGCAACCTAAACCAAGTTCTAAAACTCAATAAAACAAAGCAAACGAGATCTTAGATCAGCCTCCTCTTCATTGCCATAATTCAACGATCAAACTTTTTCTTTACCTACATCACATGGAAAAACGAGATGCATGAGTATATCCATAAATACTCACTGAGGTGGTCATTTCATCTACCGATTATACACATAGGATAAATGAAATGGCAAGATACCAAGCAAATCGACTAACAGTTCACGATAAACCAATCAACAATCGATAACATACAAAATAACCAACATCAGACACTGGTGTCGATCGATACCCTCCTGATGTCGATCGCCACTAGGTCGCAGAAACCACATAATCGAGCTTATCCTTTCTTGGCTCAATTTTAGGTCTCAACAATCGACCACTTGCATCAAAATCACCCTGACAATACACGAAATAGCAAGAATAACACAGAAACATTCATCCCATTCCTCAATTCAATTAAAACCATCCAAACAATGCATCAAAACATTCAAATCTCCTAGATAAGCCATGGTCGTGCACTCATCTTGGCTTTCTGGAATGTAATTGAACAAGAAAACAAAAACCCAAGAAACATAGGCTGTTCGCTTCACTCAAACCTCAACAAATCAAAAACTCACTTTTCTTTCTCTCAAAAAAGATAAAAACCCTTTTCTGGACGAGAAAGAGAGGTTGGGTCATTTTATATTCAACCTCTAGGGTTCCCACAACCCAAACCACTATACACCAAGGAACTAAAATCAAACCGATCGGTTCAATTATAGTGGTGTCGATCGACAAACCACCTAGTATCGATCGACACCATCTCCAAAACTCGACATTTTAGTTCGCGGGTGTTACAGTTAGGAGCCGTAGTAGATAATGTTACTAGTGTAAGGGATAAGCTGTCATGTGGGAGAAATTGAAATGGGGAGTTTACAGTTAAATATGCCTATGACTTGTTAACAATAGTTGAGACTCCAAAGCAAGATACGGAGGTATTCTTTGGCTGTATATGACGGGTTATGGCCCCAATAAAAGTCAAGGTGTTCTTATGGTTGGTGGCGAATCATGTAATTATTACCAATACGGAGAGACATAGACTACATATTTGCAACACAGATGTTTGTCAGGTTTTTTAAGGGAGGGGCGAAGTCGATTATTCATGTGTTTCGAGACTGTCCGACTATAGCAAGAATTTGGACCCAAATTATTCCCGTACGGAAGAGGTATGCTTTCTTCTCATGGTCGTTACTCCAATGCATTTATAAGAACTTGAGGGTAGGGGAAACTCCGGAGGTTGGTACTTGGCCCACCATGTTTGCGATAGCTGTGTTGTGGGGATGAAAATGGCGTTGTGAGAATGTATTTGGTGAGAACAAGCGATGTCGGGATATAGTCTATTTTATTAAAGAGGGAACGGATGAGGTGTTGATGGCAAATTCGTAGAGTATTATTGATTCACATAGAGGTGTTTGGGTGGAACGCATTATCAAATGGTGACCTCCGGATCCAGGGTGGTTGAAAATTAATATTGATGGACCTTCTCACAGTAACCCAGGTTTAGCGACTGCGGCGGTGTGTTATGGGATAGTGAAGGGAGTTGGTGCGGCGGTTTTTCATGGAACATTGGGAGATGTTCGAAGCCTTTAGCTGAGCTTTGGGGGTATAGTACGTTATATATATGGCTTGAGATAAGCAGGTCGGGCGGTTGGATTTGGAGGTGGACTCACAGATAGTTGTGGGTTTCTTATGACATTGATTAGAGAATCCCATCCGCTGCCCTTCCTTATATGTTTGTGCCATGGCTTTCTTGAAAAGGATTGGATCGTCTGAATTGCTCATGTGTGTATGGAAGCTAATCGCCTAGCGGATGGATTAGCGAACTATTTGTTTTCTTTACCTTTAGGTTTTCATGGTTTTGATTCTGCTCCTAGTGATGTTGTTTCGATTATGACGGAGGATGTGAACGAGCCTGCGTGCCCGCGACAGTAATGAATTAAAAAAAGTAATGATTTGGGGTTCCCCCAAACGCTTACCAAAAAGAATGGGTAATTAGCATGTATAATCGTTTTTGTCCATATAATTAAACATCTAACACTACATCAATTATATTTAGGTAACTAACATTTAGTCTACCTAAATTTTCGATTTTACCATTTTCCAGTTATACAACTTTTTACATTAAAAACTAATAAAATCATAATTATTAATTCATTACTTTTTTTAATCTTTTCTTTTTTCTTCTTCTTTCCTCCTCCTCTCTGCCGACTACATTTCTTCCTCTTCATTTTCTTTCTTTCTTAGCTCTCTCTTCCCTTCTCTTCTCCTTCTCTTATTTCTTCTTCATATTTAATTTTGTTGTTTTATCTTAACTCGTCGTCATAGATCTAAATCTCCAATCGTGGATTATGATGATGTTTCTCCTCTTCTATTAAACTCTCCATCATCATCCATCTCTTGATCAAACTGAGTATCCGTTTTCGGCATAATGAACTATACTCGAATCAAAAATCAGTATATTATGTAATTTCGATTTCGGTTTTGGTTTTGTCACTATACTTAAATCAAAAATCAGTATTTTAATTCAATTTCGCAAATTTCTTTTATTCCAATTATTTTGTCTAAACATAACTCTAAATCTCCAATCGTGAAAAATGGTGTTTCTTTAAAGTTTCCACCTTTACATCATCTCTTGGTCAAACTGAGCCACCGATGAAAATCAACATAGTTAACTATGTTCGAAAATCAAAATAATAGGTTAATATGACCATGTTAATAGTTAATTATATATGTTCATTATAATAGGTAACTATGTTTATATTATGTTTATGATTGTAGTTAACTATGCATGTTATTTTTTTCATTATGCAACTATAATAGGTTACTATGTTTGTTTAAACAAGTAAATATTACAACAACATTTCATACTATGTTATAACTATAGATGAAAATAGTTAACTATATTTTTATATTTTTAAACTGATAACTATTTTTTTTTGAAAATAGTGGACTATATATGTTTTTAGATTTTTTTTTCCCATCGTACTTGATTTCATTAATATAGCCCATAGGCACGATTACATTAGGATACAAGATATGGATTCACTAAAGCAAACAAATAAAATATTAATTTGAAGCCTACCACCTGTCTGCTTCTTGTGAAACTTTTGCAACGTGGCTTTCATGCACCTCTCTACCCCACCTCCATTGATCTTCTCACCCAAAAGTGACGAATTGATCAACTTCTCCTCCGCCGGTGAAAAGCTTCGATCCAGCCGCCGCTACAGTTGTTGATTTATCCAGATTCTACTGCAAAACTTCCTCTCAAATCTAATTACCGAAACTACTTTGATCGGATAACCAAAACATTGATAATTAAACCAGGAAACTTTTGAGAAAGGAGAACAAAATCCCTGGCTAGCATAAAATTAACATTTGGAAGCCCAATTAGAGGAAGGACAAAAACAGAAAAAAAGATCCGAAGAAATCCGATAAAACGGAACAAACTATCGGACAAGCCGAAAGGGAGATCCGATTAAATCGGAAGAAAAGAACATAAAAACAACACACAAACTAAAATATATACATCCACTGCTCCAGCAATAAAGCCGGTCACCGGGAAAATCACCAGATTTTTTTCAGTCAGAAGAAGAAAGAAGATGGAGAGTTTAGAGAGAGAAGTTATATATGTTTTCAGATAGTTTATATATGTTTTGAGATAGATACACATAATGTGATGTAGATAACTACTCCCTCCGTTCCAAAATATAAGTTGTTTGGATGTTTTTTTTTGTTTCAAAATATAAGTTGTTTTGAGAATCCTATGTATTTTTCATTTTTATTGAATATTGTGTGACCAATAGTATTTTATAGTCTTTTTTAGGTTTGATTAAATTATGTTTATTATGTATATTAAATGATATTTTTTATTAAAAAAATAGTTTCTTAATCTTTATGCTTTTAAGTAAAACAACTTATATTTTGGAACGAAAGGAGTATATTTCTAGGATCATAATTGGTATAAAAAATAGTTAATGTAACTATTACAACATATTTTGTTTTTTTTTCATTTTCTGACCCAATTTTTTTTCCAAAGTATATGTGCAACACAAAAATCTATTTTTTCGGAAAAAAAAAATGTGAGCAATTAAGACATAAGTAATAAGACTAAGAGAGAAATGTTTTGGGGATTTTAACTACCTTTTTATTAAATATCTTATTAAATATATTTTAGTCATATTTTTTTAGTGGATGTTAGACATTAATTTTCAATTAGGGCATATTATACATTTAATTAAAAACCACAACCTATTATACACCTAATTAATCCAAAAAAAATCTACTTAATTTCTGATTGCATTTTAGTTATTTTTTTATATGCTTTTTGTCGACCACTTTAACTTATTTAAGCCTCTAATAGTTTTTCTTCTTCTTGTGTCGCAGCAACTTATTTAATTTGTACCTTTATCACCATCTATAAATGCTATGTTTGCGGTTAGTAACGTTTGACAACAACTACGAAAACTAATATCGACCGTTTCGAACTGTCTAAATGAGAAACTCTTCTCTATAATTTTAAGGTCGCATATGGTTCAATATTTCTAGGTAAAAGTAAAAAATATAAAATATTGATAAAAAAAATGGTGAATTACAAACATGTCACTTTTGAAATTTTTTTTTTTAAATATGTCCTTTTGATAATTTATTGCAAACATGCCATCTTTTATCGAAAAGACAAAATTATTAAAAAAATTTCTCTTTCTCAAAACCCTAACCCTAAACTCTACCCCCCAAAAACTATAACTTAAATATAATTAACCCAAACCAAAAAAATATAAAAGTTAAGTTAAAAAAAGATGGCATTCTTGCAAAGATTTTCAAACGATAACATAACTGTAAAGCGGCATGCCAAGAGTGACATATCAAGAAAATTCTCATAAAAATATGCAAAACATTCTAAAACATATTTTTAGTTTTGTCTATAGTGGCATATAGTACAAATAATATATACATTATATTTACTAACTAAACTAAAATACAATTGTAATTAAAAAAAACATTGTATATCAACAAATAATTTAAACCCCTTAAGAATATTTTTATTTTGTTATTTATGATATTTGTTAACTTATATAATTTATATACTGAATGTATTTTAATAATTTTACACTACAAGAAAACAGGCCCATTTGCGACGAAAATTTGCGACGGAAAAAAGCCTCGTAAATTTGCGAGACATTTGCTACGGTTTTGCTACGAAAAGTCGCGTCTCGACGCTAAATCGTCGCAAATTTGCGTGGAAACTTATCGATGCAAAACCGTCGCAAATACTATAACATTTGCGACGGTTTTGCGTCAATTATTAAGTCTCGACGCAATTCCGCCGCAACAATTGCGACGATTTAGCATCCACCCGCGGATTTTCGTAGCAAAACCGTAGCAAATGTCGATACCCTAAACCTTAGTGGTTTGGAATGATTCTTATGACTTTAAAATCTATTAAATGACCGTATATTCCCCTTGGGATTTACAATATGCGAGGCATTTGCGACGGTTTTAAAATTTTTGCGACGCATTTGCGACGTTTGGTGTGCGGGAAACGAAAAGATTGGGCGGCAAACATGCATTGGGTGAAAAAATCGTCCTGGAATCGCGACGGAATTGCGAGGGAACTATTTCCCTATATATGCTTTTCCAATCTCTCGCTCATTCCTCACATCTCTCCATCTCTCTCTACCAAAAACGTTTCTCTTTCTAAAAAAAAATTTCTCGCACATTCCAAATCATTCCCGACCTTCTACGGTAATTCTCTAAAATTTTCTTTTCCTTTATAAATATTAAATTTTTCATTCGTATGTAATTAATTAGGTAATTGTGGTTTTTAGGAGAATGGTTTTGAATAATTAGTTATAAATGGAATTGTTATTTAATTTCTTTTTTCATTTTATTCACAATTTTAAATATTCATTATACTATTAACATTTTCAAAAAATATATATATTATTATTATTTATCTAAAATTGTAAACTTTGAATTTTATAAATTGTAGATGGCTCCTCGAAACCGTTAGGGAAAGATGACATTTACAGGATCTATCCGGACGGATGATGTGGGAGTGTCGTATTGTCCCGTTTTGAGATATATTTCTGATCCACAAATGGCCAAGAAGACGAACCCCGTCATTGCCGAGCTTATGAGTAAGAAACAAGGAGGCACATCGAGCGGGGATCCGATCGATGATAATAATTTCGGTTTTAGCTTTATGTATTAAAAATTTATTTTATGGTTTTTTAAATTTTAAATATTTTTGGATATTTTAATTTTAAATATTAAAATTTTTTTTTTATAAATCAGCTCACAAATCGTCGCAAAACCGTCGCAAATTTAAGCCGCAAATCCGTCGCAAAACATTTAACCGCAATTCCGTCGCAAAACATTTCGACGCAAAACAGCCGCAAAAAAACGTCGCAATCTCGTCGCAAAACTTGAAGTCGCAACTTCCTTGCAAATTAGTTAGACGCAAAAGCGTCGCTAAACTAGCGGCGTATTTGCGACGAAAATTATATTTGCGGCAATTTTGCGACGATTTTGGGTTTGCGACGAGCTAGTTGCGACAAACCTAAAATCGTCGCAATTTTCCATTTGCGACGGTTTTGCGACAAAAATCGCCCTCGCAAAAGGACCTGTTTTCTTGTAGTGTTATGCTAAACCGTTACCGCAAATGCAGTGCGGATTTTGAAGCATACCGCAAATGTAGCACCAATCAAACTCTTTTTTACAAAAAAATGCGGTTCTAAAAGCAATAAAAAGTAACCAATGTGCGGATCTCAAAACTGAATAATTACACATGAGACATTGGAACGCACCCAAAAACCGCACTTCATAAAGAAAACCCAGCGGATCAATGAATTACGCACACAATAATACAAGGAGAAGTTTCAAAATAAAATAATAATAATAATAATACAAGGAGTCTAATAAATTGAACTCTCTTTTTTTCTCCAAAAATTATTAAATTATTAATAATTAATTAAACTTACATATGTGCTACCATGCACAACACTCACACGTACATATACACTCATCACTCACGCATCTTTTCTCCATCTTTTTAAAAATCAAGTAAATAAATATATTAACAATTTAATTACTGCATAATAGTTTATGTTGTGTATAATAATTATTTAATAAATTAACTACTGCATAAATTATTTAATATGTTAAATATGAATATTAATTGTCTAAGTGTGTGTATTTATCTAATTACTAAAGCTTAGCGAATCTATTAAAAAGTGATACTATTTCGAAATCATTTATTTATAAAAATTATATGTACTTTTCACTCTTTTAATAACAAATTTTTTTTCTCAATTTAAAGTTTTGTTTAAATAATGCAATTATTCAAGTTTAGTAAAATAATTACTTTAAAAATATATATGAAACTGCTTTTAGTGTTTTTACCAATCAAACAATTGTTTTGTACCGCATGCTATTTTTCCCACCAATCAAACATTACATTGTTCCGCTTTTTTCATATAAACCGCACTTGTTCCGCAAATACATTTTACCCACATAACCCGCAGTTGTATCGCACCGTTCTACACAATTTTTTTATCCGTACCGCTTCATTTTTTGTCAACATTCAAAACCGTAGTCATAACTGTTCTACAATCGTTATATCAATCAATCCGAAATGTTAAATCATTATCGCATACATTTACTGTTAGTCGTTGTATAAATCGTTCTATAATGTTTGAAACTAGATGTGACCAAAAACAAAAATGTTTAAAACTTTGTGTTTCCGCAACTGCATCCACATCCACATGTGCCGATCAAACTTTGTGAATTATTGGCATTCTTGGAGGCTCAATCTAACTGAGGCTAATTAGTTTTGATATAATGGGCCAATAATCACATTTAAAGAGACTTGGCCCAAATTTCTTAATTGGGTTTATGAATGTACTTTGAAAACATTCGCGGTACAATTGAAATTTCATGAAAAAAGGACCGGATTCAATATCATAAAAATGGAGCGAAGGAGAGAAAAATGGGAAAACACCCCTACAGAGAGGAGCAAAGTCCCTCTCCCTCCAGGGGAAGAAGACGATATATATTTTTTTTTTTTTGTTTTTTTCATCTAGATTTTGACGAGAGTTTCGAAATTATAGTTTTCTATTGAATTTTCTGTGAAAAAAGAGGAAGAAGAGAGAAAATGTCACACTTGATAGAGCGAGGAGCTTAAACGTTGCGAACCTCTGAAGGAATCAGAAGTGAAGGCTCTTTGCCTTAAAGCTATGGAAATTCTCGTTGAAGAGAGCAATGTTCAAAGAGTGAATGCTCTAGTCACTGTAAGTTTGAAAGATTGAGTTTTAGAGAGAATCCAGGAAATTCTAAATTTGTATTTTGAGGAATCTGCCAAAATTGAAATTGGGGCACTAGGGTTCCGGGCATACTGTGACTAAGAAAAATTGTAATTAGTTTGGATTCGTAATTACAAGTGTTATGGATATATTAGGGGTTTAGTGAATGGTTTAGTAGAAATTGGTTTTTCAAAATGTACGAATTCTGGTTCCTATGTTTTAGGGGGTGCGAAATCTTCCAAGGAGGCATGGTCATAGGGATGTGCAAGCTGTGTCAATGCACTGCACTGAGTCCCGCTTTTTTGTCAAAGATTCCTTGGAGAGGGAATTGCGGTCTGAAAAACAGTAGAGTAGATAGCATTTTTTGTTCAATCATTTAAAGTTGATCATATTTTTCATCTTTTTTTGTTTTGTTTTCCTTGGAACAGATATATGGTGACGTCCATGGACAGTTATGTGACATGAAAGAGCTTTTTAAAGTTGGGGGTAATTGCCCTAAGACGAATTATTTATTTCTTGGAGATTTTGTCGATCGAGCTAATGTGTGTTGTTTAATTAATTTGTAGATTCTGGCGTTTGAGACGATTCCAGAGTTGAAGTTGAAGTACCGAGAGCCTAAGGAAGGTGCAAGTCCTAATTGTCCGAGGATGTGCACGACTAAATTCCAGAAGCATTCGGTGTCGGGTTTTTCACTTTCTGACTTATATGACACATTGGGAACAACTAAGGTTAGTAATACTAGAAAACCTACTAGTAATACTGGTCTTGTTAGTTAGTAATAGTAGAAAAACTACTAGTAATACCGGTCTTGTTAGTTAGTAATACTAGAAAAACTACTAGTAATACTGGTCTTGTTAGTTAGTAATACTAAAAATACTACTAGTAATACTGGTCTTGTTAGTTAGTAATACTCATGTTAGTTAGTAATACTCATGTTATTTATGATTGTGTTGTAAAATCTTACAGTATTTTTTGTATAATGACAGGACATTCATAGTGTTTTGCACCCAACTGATGGTGAGCGAGCTCTTTGTGCTGAAATCTTTGATGAGGGGCTGCACGACGATCGAGATTGTGATGACTACATCGTTCAAAGTTGGATGAATAGGATTTTTGTTGAGAAGAAGCGTGTGTTTCTTCAACAGCTGTACGACACTGATGTCCATGCCCTAAGGAAAGAGGCGGCTGAGAAAGAGGCGGCTGAGAAAGAGGTTGCTGATCAAGATGGTGGTGAGAAAGAGGCGAAAAAAAGAACCGGCTAATGTGGCTAATATGGAGGAAGAGCCGCATGTTGTCTTTACTGATGAATTGGAAAAGATGAAGAAAGATATGGAGAATATAAAGGAAGGAATGGTCAAGATGACAAACTTGATGAGTGAGCTGGAGAAAAGGCTAAAGGTAGTGGAATCATATGTGAAGTCGAAAACTACGTATGATAGCCATTTTGATCCTGTTAGTTATGATTTTGGTGGTGGTACACCTGGTGGTTATGGTGGTACAACTGCTGGTGACGGTGGTACAACTCCTGGTGGTGGTGTTTCTGGTATTACTAATGCTGTGGAGACATCAGCTGGTAATACTGGTGCTGGGGAGACACCAGCTGGTAATACTGGTGCTGGGGAGACACCAGCTGGTGGTGGTGATGCTGCTATGACACCAACTGGTGCTGTGGAGTCACCAAATGCTGCTCTTGAGACACCAACGGCTGCTGGTGGTGATGCTGCTATGGAGACAGTAACTGCGGCTGTGGTGACAGCAACTGCTCCTCCGGAGACACCGGCTGCTGGTGTTGATGGTGCTGGCCAGTCAGAAGGTGAAGAAGAGGAAGAAGAGAAAGATGGTGAAGAAGACAATGAGAAAGGAGGTGAAGAAGGGAAAGATGGTGAAGAAGAGAAAGATGGTGAAGAAGGTAAGAAGGATGAAGTAGTTGGTGAAAAGAGGAAGATTAAGCCATCAGATGCAAAGAAGCCTCCCTACACCACTTTGACGGAGGAAAAGAAGAAGAAGAAGAGGAAGAAAGCAAAAGTCACGATAGAATGATCTAACATTTACCAAACTCTATTTATATTTTAAGTATGTGTTTCGGTTATTAACTAGTTATGCGCAAAAACTTTGAACTATGTGCTTTGGTTTGTTGTTGTAATGGTTTTAAGTACTTCCTTTTAATGACTTATATTAGTTTTGATGTTTAATACTGGTAATACTATGAAAAACTGGTAATACTACTTGTAATACTAGGTAAAACTGGTAATACTATGTATGCTGGTTATACTGATTCTACTGGTAATACTGGTAATACTACGTATGCTAGTTATACTGATTCTACTGGTAATACTGGTAATACTACGTATGCTAGTTATACTGATTATACTGCATATGCATACAAAGATACTTGAAAGTACTTGAACAAAGATTCATTACACAACCATAAAAATACTTAAACAAAGATTCCTTACAACCATAAGAGTACTTAAAAGTAATTAAACAAAAGTGAAGGATAAGCTCTTCTTCACTTCAACCCCAACTCGATCTTCACTTCTTTTGCTTCAATGACATATCCTTAAAAAACTTGTTGAATGCCTCCATAAAACGAGCCATATCTTCTTTAAGGATAGCGATCTCTTCATCCTTCTGTTTCAGCTCCAACTGGATTTGCCCAATGAGAAACTTATGGTTTGCCATATCTCTCCACCTCTTCGTGTTCTCGTCAACCTCCGTCGTTAATTTTTCCACCTCTTCTTCCATAGAAAGATCCCAAGCTTTCCTAAGGTGGAAGCCATCATTCTACACAGAAATACAAATGCTGGTTATACTGGTAATACTAGCTAAAATCGCGAAATCTATGGGGGCACAAACTCACCTGAAAGACTTGACAAGTAAAGAATCTCTTTTCGGCCAGCATCTTGTGGATTATGGGGGCACCACAAGGACACTTCTTGGGGATCCCATATCCCCCATCGGCAACAGCTTCTAATTGTCGGAAAGCCCTCTTCGATTCCTTCATGTCTCTGTAGTACGGATCCATGACAACAATTGATTTTGAAGGAAAGAAGAGAAGAGAAAGATTCGAAAGAAGAAGAGAAAGACAATACTCGATTTGAAGAGAAAGAACCCAAAACCCTAGATTTCGCGATTTGGGGAAAAATGGTTTGCGAATGGTTTATGCGGTTTATGTTAAATTTGTATTTGGATCGCAAACATTTTTTTTTTTTTTTTTTTAAAACGTGTGATTGATCCAAACGGGGATGACGTGTTCTTTGATATAAAAAATGTGTGCTTTAAATATCACATAGTAATACTGCTTTAAATATCACATAGTATTCCAGTGTTACAAATTGAACTCATAGTATTCCTTTTGACGATTTACATACTTTACCAGTTATACCTAATTAAAAATTAAAATTTTCAGTAGTCCACTTCATTTTTGAAATTTCTAATACATTTCATATGATTGTGCACCATCATATTTCCAAAAACACATTTGACTAGAGTTTCACTTAGTAAAGTCTATCACACTAACAAAACCTTCTTTAAAAGTACTATGTTGTTCTATGGTGATTGTGGGAGAGTAATCATAAATACATTTTTAAAAAAAATAATTTTGTAAACTAAATTAACAATAATTGTTCTTATATTTGGGAAGATTATAATTGTTCTTAAGTTTGAAACTAAATTTAATTATTTGTCTTTTAATTTTATTTTTACATTATTTAATTATTTTTAGATAAATTATATTGTTTTAAAATATATATATATATTTTTTATCATTCAATGAAAATTTGAAGACAATTTCAAGCCCACATAAAATTGTTCTGAAACTAAATTTAATTATATGTCTTTTTATTTTATTTTTACATTACTTAAATTTTGTTCGATAAATTATTTTTTAAATTAATATTTTTTTAATTTAACAACAATTTAAAAACACTTTCAAACCCACATATAATTCACACCAAATACACTAGAATAACCATAACACCAAATACCATTTGAAAAACAATAGCCTTAGTTGTACTTAGTTTTACAAACACAAATACCAGTAGTACGCAGTTTTACAAACACAAATACCAGTAGTACTTAGTTTTACAAACACAAATACCAGTAGTACGCTCACTCGCCACCACTTGGGTTCTCAAGCTCAGTAATTTGAATCGCCTTCTTCTTTGGTTGAGGTTCTCCTATTGACGGAATCCTTCTTACTCGACGTCTTCCCTTTTTGGTCTTTTTCTTCTTCGGAGGTAACATACTTTTTGCTTCTACATTTGCGGGAATATTCCACTCAGACTTATGCGGCAGTGGATAAATGGTCTTGGAATATTCGAAAACCCACTGCTCAACGTAATACTTTGGTGAACACAACTCAAATATCTCGAAGCTCCTCGTTCTCAATTCTTCCTTCATGATGCTATAGAGTGCGGCTATTGCATGGACACAAGGAAACTGGTCAATATCAAAACATTTGCAACTACATGTTTTGTTTCGCAAATCCACCCTATAATGAATCCCATCCCGTCCAACCACACTATATTCAAGCATGTATATGTTTAGCTCCGTCGCAATCAAATGAGTCGCTTCTGCACATCTCTCGTGCACTATGTCATTCACCTTCGGCACAAGTCGCTTCCCGTAGCTTCCGTAGTTAATGCTCTCTTTCCTATGCTTGTTAAACCATTCGCAAATTTTGTCGACAATCGCATCCATCATGGGTAACAAATTGTAGTGTCCTGCCTCCTCAATCACTTTGTTTAGAGACTCTACACAATTACTTGTGTCTATGTTGTACCTTGCTCCGGGAAAATAGCATCTCGCCCATTTTGACACCTCAACGCTTTTATCTAGATATTCCGCTGCTTTAGGATATCGTCTTCTAAAATCATCATACCTTCTTAGAAAATCATGCTCTGTATAAATCTGAGCAATATCTATGAATGTTTGTGCAACTACTTCTTTGTTGACGTGCGAAACTTTTAGCCTTATGTTTTGGGACAAGTGGAAGATACAATACCCATGTGTAGACTCGGGGTACACCTCACGCACTGCGTTAATGAGGCTTGTGTTTCTGTCACTCACAAATACCAGCTCCTTCTCCTTCTCATCCTTAAGAGCGGTTTTCAGAGTCGTGAAAAACCAACTCCAACTCAAATCATTTTCACCATCCGTTACAGCAAATGCAATCGGATAAGTGTGACGATTAGGATCATGAGCTGTAGCAATCATTAGCACACCACCGTAACAAGTCTTCAAAAAAGTGGAATCCACAATGAGAACTTTCCTCATTGATTTAAACCCTTCAATACAAGCTCCTAGTGCGATGAATACATACTTGAACCTTCCTTCCTTATCCAACTCAACATTTGTGATTGTTCCAAAATTCGCTTTCTCTAGCATATGCAAATAAGAGTACAATTGATTGTATCCTTCTTCTGGATCACCACGCAACTCGTTAGCAGCAGCATACCTTCCCCTCCAACAGGTAGTATATGACGGTGCGACACCAAATTTTCTTTGAACCAAACCCATGAGATGTTTAGCACTAGGAGTCTGCATTATACCTGGGTAGTCTTCTCTCAAAAGACCAGCAACTAATCCTGTTGTGGCACTGTTTCTACTCTCGCTGCTTGTAGTAGCACTAGCCCGAGAGCATGTGTGCCAGCTTTTGTATACTTGTACACGAAAGCACTCTGAATTCTTCACCTTCGTAGTCCGTAAATACCATTCACACCCTTGTCTATGTTGACGACATTTCAACACATATCTATCTCTCTCACTCTTGATTGTTGTGAAGGCAAAACAACTTTTATGCGCACCTCTCTCAACAAAAGCTTTCACTTCCTTCTTATTATTGAATTCATCACCTTCTTTCAAATCCAAACCATCTTTCCATCTCTGACCAAACTGATCCATTCCTTCCTCATCACCTGGAATATATTCATGCTCCGTATTGTTATCCATACTCCTATCCGAAGAGTAATCCATTCCGTTATCTTCATCATCACTTGAAGATATATTTTCAGTCTCGTTACGGCCATCATTATACACTGCCTCATACTGTTCTTCCAATGGTTTTTCGTAAAGAGTAAGAGCACCATGATTGCCACAACCTCTAGGAACCCCTTCCTCGTAATTCAAACCAACTGAACTACCTTCCTCTCTACCTGAACCTAGACTCTTCCCCTTCTCCAACTGATTCCTTCTTGAAACTAGACCTTTCTCCACATGCAATACACTTTTACATTTATTTGCATCCATCGACGTTAGATAAACATAAACGTCATCATCATCGACGATATATGATTTCCTCAAAGGTCTCGTGTCCAATGGTATGAAACTCAATTTCAGCTCTGCCGTAGATGAATTTATCCCACCTTTCTTGCATACACCTTTCAATAACATCGAATAACTAATCTCCTCCGCAGATAAACTCTTGAACAATAGTGGGTACATGCGATCTTCTGCTGAAATCCATTCATCCCCATCTCCGTTCTTTACATAATGTCCTCCGTAATCAAAATATATGCTTGTGCTCATTGTCTCCTGCAAAAATGGTAAATGTTACACTGGTAATACTAGGTAAAATTGGTAAAACTACTGGTAATACTACGTATGCTGGTTATACTGATTATACTGGTAAAACTACGTATGCTGGTTATACTGGTAATACTGGTACTATTGGTAATACTACGTATGCTAGTTACACTGATTATACTGGTAATACTATGTATACTGGTAATACTAGGTATGCTGGTTATACTGATTATGCTTGTAATACTGGTAATACTACGTATGATGGTTATACTGATTATGCTTGTAATACGGGTAATACCCAGTTCTTCCAACTTGCGGATTCCCCAACTTGCATTACTATCCGAGCTACTAAAGCTGCTTATACTAAAGCTATAACTTAGTAGAACGCACCTCAATTGAATTCAATGGCTGGTTATACTGGTAATACTAGCTAAAACCGGTAATACTACGTATGCTAGTTATACTGGTAATACTAGCTAAAACCGGTAATACTACGTATCCTGGTTATACTGATTATGCTTGTAATCACTAGTAGAACCCAATTCTTCCAACTTGCGGATTCCCCAACTTGCATTAATATCCGAGCTACTAAAGCTGGTTATACTAAAGCTATAACATAGTAGAACGCACCTCAATTGAATTCAATGGCGGATTGGGCTTCAATTGAACAAATGTGCTTCGGATTGGGATCAATGGTGATGGTCGGATCAATGGTGATGTCGTGGACCACGGGAAGAAGAAGAAGATCCGATTGAGCTTCAATTGAACAAATGTGGAGAATCCGCCGGAGATTGATGCCGCCGCCGGGAAGAAGAGAAGAAGAGGATCGACGGGAAGAAGAGGAGAAGAGGATCGACGGGAAGATTTTTATTTTCTTTTTATTTTTTAATTAAGTTTTAGTGAGGTTAGTTTAGTAATTTCGCAGTTAAGTGAGGGTTATAGGGTTATATGAGAATTTTTTTGGTGTTGGAGGTTGGTATTTGAGAGAAAGGGTTTTATAAATATTGGACCCGTTTCTTCGTGCGAATCCGGTGATCTGAATTTTGGATCCGTGTACGTTTTGTGAGAGGGCAAATATGGCCAATCCAACTTTATCTTCAATTGTTAGGTCAATATCAAACACATTAATTAATTACTTTTTATTTATTTATTTTCCCAATTACTTCAAACACAAATAAACAAAAAAATCTAGTACAATTTTGGACAAGCAGATTGGGGAGTGGAGTAATTATGCAAAAACGAAAACTACAGTATGTACTTTTTTTTTCTTCTTTTCTTTCAATTTTCTATTTCTGTAATCATGTAAAAAGTAGCATAAGTATAACATTCAACAAGTCATGGTAAAAACCACCAAAAAGTTACATTAACTAAAGAAATAGCTTGAAATTTTGTTTTTCCCCACTCAGGTAAAAAATCTAAATAAAGGACTAAGGAGGAAGATAATTAGCTCTCCAATGGCGTCAAAACCATACTTGCTCCATCCAACTAAGAAAGCTTCTCTATTCATCCGACAGTAACGAGAATCTGAAGTCTGGTTCAACATTCATCGCCCATGCAAATTTTGCCAGAAGAGACTTGTTGAATATCTAGAAGAAGAAATGTGGTTGTTGAGTTTGTAAGGGGAAAAAGCTTTGTTCCTTTAGTTCAGAAGAGAAACCATCTTTGAGAGTATGTTTCTAAGAGGAAAAAATGTTTTTTACCTTTTCGATTGGGACTTCATGACGTTTGCACCATGCGACAGTGATCCTAGGATCCAAGTAATTGATCTTAGACGTGCCCAGTGCCACCGTTTTTAAATCCTCTTTCGTAAGCATGTCTTGTTCCATCTTCTCAATCTTACCCTTCTGTTGAGCAATCTTCTTCTCCCACCTGCAAATAAAATTATTCACAAGGCGTAAATGTCTACAACGAGATAGATATCTCGACAAGTCTTCCCAAAAGCAAGAGGGAAGGTTAATTTACGCGTTTGGTTCTAAGTTTCTCATCTTCTTTCCATCGGAACCTTCCAGTGGTGCCTTTCCCTTTTTAGCCCGGTCGAGATTAGTTTTTAGCTCTTTAAGACCCTCCTGCGGAATTTAATAAAACAACCAGAAGGCGTATAATGATTCGAGAAGAAAATCAAACAACTTCAAAAAGTTATCAAAAGTTTATAGGAGATCTTTTACCCTCAGTTCTTCTAGTTTCCCAGCCAACCTTTCGAGTTGTGGACCGTGTGACTTTGAAACAGCACGCTGATGGTTACAGATTATGGCAACCTGAAATAGTATTGTATTTCATGAATCTGACACATGGCTTATGCACATAACTAGAAATCGCCAAGAGAGAATGAACAATCTCTTTTACCTCCTTGTTTGCTTGCTGATAAACTAATACTTTCTGATTAATATCGCCATCTCTGGTTTTTTGACTCAACTGTCACATCAAAACAGAACACAGTTGTGAAACATGTAAAACAGAACACAGTTATGAAACATGTAAAAAGAAGATAATGAACATATATGAATACTCTCTTCTTCCTATATCCATGGAAAACATGCTTTCAATGTACACCAAATACCCAAAAGATCAAAGCTTATGAACATACCATCTTATCCAGAGTAATAGAAGCATTATAAGTACGGAACACTTTAGCTGTGAGACCAGGTACAAGCTCCTTAAGATGAGCATTCAATTTAGTTGTGTCTAGCTCATCAAAGAGATCGTCCGTTTTGGATTTTCCTAGATGGGGTTGAAAAGAGCAGTTATTTGGTTAAATCATGAAAAAATATCCTGTGAAATACAATCTCAAGTTCATCTCTCACCAGCCTGGAATTGCCCAATGGCCTTGTAAACAGGAGGCTCAACCTCGACTGTGTTCACATATTGGATTGAATCTTTACCAAGAAAGTCAAACTGGTAACATATAAAGAAACAGGGAAATGTGTGAGATTACAAGTTTTTTCACCTAGGATTAATCACATGTTTGTATTCTTGTTATATAAAACAAGACTCAAATTAATACCTTTATTTTATTTGGAGGAATACACTCCACATGTCCAACTTTTAATGTACAACAACCCACAGTGTCAGCCTCATCATCATCCTACCAATCAAGAAAGAAAATATGAGGAATCTTCATAAGACTTTCTACTACTGCGTCAGTTATTAGCTAGAGTTCATGCTTTATATCCTTTTTTCCCACTTGCAAAAAACTAGTCAAAATTTACCTTCTCGTTTCCAGCCCTAAGCGCCAATTTATCAATGAGATATGTGGCCACAGCAATTTGCCTCTTTGTAATATCTTTAGAGGTAAAATTCTTGGTGTAAGTTGCTCGTATATCATCTATGTGGTGCTGCAGTCAAAACAATTTCTGTTGCTAAGAAGGAGAAACAACGATAGAGTAAGCACAAGCTTCATCATAGTGAAAGCTGACTACCGTAAGATTCCTGGCCTTCTCATACTTCTCCTTGTCGCTCAGCCCTTTCAAAGCACTGCTAGCTGCCAAGAATACATACTTGAACTCTCTTGGATTGATAGGATCATTCCAGAAAGCTAGCCAGGTGACTGTGTTATCATGCTTCACTTCTTTCCAACTGCAACGTCACATCTCTCATGGTTTAGTAAAATCATTACGTGATGCTTTTCTATTTTGGAGGAATATCATGGAAAACACAAGACCTTTCACCAGGTATCGGACATTCTGGAATAGGAGCACCTTTCCCGATATTTATGGTAATCTCACATGGACGGATACGCCTCTTTAATTTTCCCATCTGCAAAAACAGACAGCAAATGAGTTTTAAAGGAGAAAATAGAATAGACCATGCTTTAACTGAAGCCACCCAAACCCACAGCTTCAAGGAATGCTGTTTACAAACATAAGTCTATAAGAGACAAGAATAACCTTGGGATGTTCTCCACGGCCTCTGAAAAGCCCAGGCGGTTCAACTCTGAAATTACCAACCTGGAAGATAAACAGAAGTCTAAGTGACTCTTTTTTGGGAACAACGACACCACTATGGGGAAACTTACCTTCTCTCTGACACCATCAACAACAGCCCACATATATTTCTCCTCTTGCTTCAGTTTCTCCTCTTTTAAAGCTTTTTTCACCTGTACCAATGTCAACAGTATTATGATATGAAAAAAAAAACTTAAGAAAACCAGGTCTGCGACACCAGTGTAGCCAGCCATTACACTACCAAATTCGAAAAAGATACATAATTGATATTAGCTATAAGATAACATTAACTAAGATTCAAAGAAAACAACCCCAAACACAATACTAAAGATCAAGCTATTTATGAAAGAACCAAGCAAGACCAAAGAAAAAAGATAGCATTCTCATTTAAATTACCTCTGTGCTCATTTGCTTCTTCTTCTCTTTCTCTTCTAAATGCCATTGATATATGGGACTAAAGTCACAATCATCCAACTTCTGTATCACATGTTTCCTCCCAAGAAGTGCTCGCCAGTCATTCCAAAAATTCTCCCTAAATTGAGGTTTATTATAATACTCTGTCTCTTTCATCACTGCAAACATTGTCGCCACCTGCATACCATAAACATATCATCAGCCTCATTGAAATGAATTAAGAAAAGCATTCTAGATATTGAGATAGACGAAAACAAATCACTTAAGAAACAGGAATATAACATATATCAGTAAGATTGAGAATGTTGATGGAGATGACAACCTCTTCTTGTTCAGTTGTTAAGTCAACTGGCTTCCCCTTGTACAAAATCTTAATGCCATGAGGCTTGTATAAAGGTGGAAAAATTACACCGTTGTGCACCAAGGTAGTCCATTTCTTTTGCCCATCACCAGAGGAAGGTGAAGATTTTGAAGAAGAATATTTTGAATCCTTCATTACTTTGTTGGAGTTTTTGTTCATTGTCCTGGACGGAGGTGAAGCTACTTTTGTTACTTTTGGCTTTGCAGCTGATGAACAAGAATTTAGTTTAACCGCTTTAGCCTTTGCAGATGATACTTTACTGTTGGAGGGATCTGATTTGAGCCTCTTGGATATTGGAACATCATCATCATCATCATCAGTACCATCTTCTCTGGTAGATAATTGTTTAGCTTTCACTGATTTAGGTGAAACCATAACCCTTCCTTTGACATCTGAACTCTCTGTTTTACTAGAATCTTGCTTCAACTTCACTGAATTAGGGGAAGCTGAGACCTTGAGCTTCTTCAAGGAAGATTCATCTGCAGAAATATTCATCTCCAGAGGTCTCTTACCTGATGCCTTACAATTGGGCACTTCATTCTTAACTGCGGAACCATTGTGATGCAACTTTTTGGCCAAAGGTTTATTTCCATCATTGGAGACCTGTTTGGTACATGACATCCCACTACCAATCTTCTTTTTCATCATAGACGAGATTGTTGTTTCATCACCTGACTCATCTTTTATGACTCTATGAGCCCTATCAACGCCATTGTTGATTTTTTGGGGCTGTGGTGAAGAAACCTTCCGCAAGGAGGTTGGCTCTTTATTTGAATTCCCAGATATTCTTAAACTTAAAGGTTTATTATCCTCAGAATCCTCACGCTCACTTTTACATTCTTTATGTGACTGAACAGCAGAGGGCGTATCATTCCGCAATGGAGAAGCTTTAGAAGAAGCTGAAGGTTTCGTTGTACAAGTTGTATTCAAAGGAGTGGTTCCATTTGGGCTAGTCACAGGGGATCTCATAGGTGATGACACCTTAGTGGAAGGAACTGCCTTGCTTTTCTGAGGACTGGATTTTGATTGAGTCGAATTAGAAGCAATGGCACTTCTCCTCTTCCATACTAAAGGCTTGTTATCATCGTCATCGTCTTCATGCCCATTCTCCACCACAGGTTTTGAAACAGTTTCGGTGGCGGCCATACCCAATGGCAATGACTCACACCAACTTCTCTGTCCAAGAGGCAAACCACAAAGAAATGTCAGATACAAGCTGCATAATGATTTCAAATTTTCAATACAGAGAATAAAGTACCCAGGAAACAACATTTTGACATATATACAATTCACACATTGCAAACTAGTTAACGCGCATGTCTATACGATTGAAAAGAGACTACATCGTGATTAGATGAACTCATACAAATTAGATATGAAACACAAATTGAAGAACCCGGTGCAGTGGGAATACAAATACCCCCAATTCAAACCCTAATTCGTGCTGTAACTGGGAAATTATGAAAATCGAGCTGAATCCAATCAAATTTCGCAGGCCAAACATAGGATTGAAGAAGCTACCCTCTTCCAGAGATTGAAGAAATTGTCGAGCGAAACCTAATCTCCTCCGTTTCTCTATCTCTCTTCTGCAATGATGGATTCTCTCTTGTTCCAACGCCGAGGAGGCTAAGGCATGAGGAGACTCTACATTGATTAGAGACTTCTACCGCTTTAGCGTTTTGTTTACTAGACGACGTCGTTTTCAGTCGCACCAAATTTTTCATTTTACCGCCACAGACTTTGTTTTTTATTCTTACCACCGGAAAGCTTTAATTCCCAAAACAATACATTGTTTGTATAAAATCCCATTATACAAACGTTAAAATCGACACAAGTTTTTGAATAGTAAGATGGGGAGATATGATTAACCATCGCTCAGTAGCTAAATAGCCAAACTGTGAAGCATGTTTATGTAAAACAATGTTTTTTTGTTCGGCAGTTTTATGATTATAAACCTGAATAATTTTAATGAGTAAAAAAATGTAACTGTTTGTTCTATAAAACATCACATTGATCAGTTTTTGGTTTACTATTAAGAGTGAAAAAACTACTTTTACATGTCTTAACTCTCTCTCTCTCTCTCTCTCTCTCTCTCTAAATGTATGGTGAATGGTTAAGTGAAATGAAACTGGGCACAACGAAGATACTTTACTTCGCTTACTCGGGATCAACGTCCATTGCCCACGCAAACTTAGCCAAAAGAGACTTGTTAAATATATTCAACAAGAAAGATATAAGAGACCAGAGTAAAGTTTCAAGTGTTGCCAACTCTAACTTTGTTCAAGCTTTTTATGTACTTTCTCCATGCAAACATCGTGTCGTTTGCACCACGCAACAGGGATCCTAGGATCCATGTAATTGATCTTAGATGTGCCCAATGCGATGATTTTCATATCTTCCTTTGTTTGCATATCTCTTTCCATCTTTTCGATCTTGACATTCGTTTTCATAATCTTATTCTCTATTCTGTTTTCCAAAGAGGTAAGTTGTTTTAAATGGGGGTTTTATGCGATATAAATAACTTTTTTTAGCTATAAAGAATGGTTTTAAATATTCTTACGCTTCAGGTGTTAAGTTCCTCTTTCTTTTTCCATTAGATCCAATTGGTGTTGTTCTTCGTTTCTTAGCCCTGTCGAGATCGCCATCCAGTTCTTTTATTTGCTCCTGCATAGATATATAAACATATTGAGACTGAGAAACTATGATTCCTTTTATCAAAACTATTAGAGTTGCTTATATTTACCTTTAGTTCTTCTATTTTACAGCCAGCTTCTCGACTTGTGCTCCATGAGATTTTCAGACTGTACGTTGATGGTTACAAATGATTGCGACCTAAGGATATATCCAAAAAATCAAGATGAGCAAATTGTGTAGGAGTCATAACTCGCACAATTGAATTTGTAAGGGTTGTCGAGGAGGTGCAAGACTTCTGAGTGAATCACAATGCAGAAAAAAATGTAGAGATTGTCGCTATAGCTGTTAAGTGAGCTTTATTATCGATGTTGTGAAAAATTACAGATCCCCTTTCTGGGTGAATACAATGAGCTATATAGAGCTAAATAATTCTAGGTCTAAGTGCTAGATTTGGGTTTGGCCCATTAATCAATAAATAGGCTTTAGGCCCATAATATCATTAAACATATTTTAAATATGGATCTAACTCTATTATGGGTCTAATTACAAATTGGGCCCTTGTAAGCCTGTTTAGGATTTCTTCTGGACTTGGCAGAATAGTTTTTGTCGTTGCATCGATCCCATAGGAGTGGAATCTGACCCCTACAGTTAGCCCCCCAGCTTGGCTGTATCTAGTATGATAGTGTCAAGGTAGAAGAAGTCGCAAGTGAGGTCGATGCTTCAAGAAGATGTGTCGCATATGTTGCCATTGTCCTCCAAGATGTGTTTTAACAAGATGAAATCGTAAAGCTTTGTTCAGCCAACTTGCAAATGTTGCCGAGTTCGACGTGTTTTTTGTAAACGCTTAGCTCGGTAGAGACTCCTTGTAGATCCGTGTTTTGGAATAGCTTGTCGTCAATGAGGAAAGCGCACAAGTGTGTGAGCAAGCCTCGGTAAAAACCTTGTCTAGAAAACCCAATGGGAAAAACCAAATCAAGGGAAAAAGAGCACAAGTCACACACTTATCATTGGAGTTAAAATTATTGCCGCCGTGTTCCCATGTTTCTGTGAATGTTCAACCCGGCGGATATGATTCGACTCGTTGTAGTTCAATTTCTTTGAAAGGTTTTTGTTTTGCCGAGCTCCCATGTTTCAGTTAATGTTCAGCTCGGACAATAGAGATTTTGTCATTGTCGGTGAGCTCCCATGTTTGAGTTAATGTTCAGCTCACCAATGGAGATTATTGTAGATGTCGCTGAGCTCCCATGTTTCAGTTAATGTTCTGCTCGGCGGACGGGTTTCTGATACCTTCATCTTGGTCTGGAATCATACCGTCTCCTAAGATGACGAAGATGTGCTCTTTAGCCAGACTGTGCTGATGTGTTTTGAGACATTGTCAAGATAGATAAGTCGGCGAACTTGAAATTCAGATGAGATTTGACTTGCTTCGTCACCGAGGTAGAATACTTAAGTTATTTTGTCGTTACATCAATTTCATAGGGGTGGAATCCGACCTCTACAGTTAGTTAGTTAGTTAGCCCCCCAGCTTGGTAGTATCGAGTTAGATGATGCCAAGGAATAAGTTATTGAAGTTTGAGATTGATGTGATGGACTCTGAAGCAGCCATGCGTTGACGTCTTGTCATTGAACTCGGGAAGTTTCGGATATTTTATGTCGAGCTGATGTTGTCGTGTTTACCTGGACTTGCTTCCTTTGTTGAAAATAAGCTTAGCAGACTGAAAAGTTTATCGGGCTTTTCTTTATTGGATTTTGAGGTCCGTTAGGAGATTTTCTGGAATTTTTCCTGAAAAACCCTAGGGATTTTAGGAAACCCCCCATGTATAAATAGGCCTTCTAAGCAGTGTATTTTTTTTACCAAGTAACTTTTTCTGCAGCGAAGAGGTAAAAATCGAAATAATTTTTTTTTTTGTCTTCTAGCGAAATTAGGGTTTTGTATAATTTTTTTTTGTCTTTTTGTGACCATCTTCTTCAACCTCTCCGAACTGCGATTGGCGCCGGAGCTTCACCAGAATCGTCGCCAGAATCTATAGTTGCTAGAACTCGCAGCCATGGTCTTCAAACGTTTACCGTCACCATCACCCATCGTCGTCGTCTTCAACAGGTCGTGAGGAGCTTCGCCGTTGCCGTCGTCGCTGGAACTCGTCACTATGGCCGCGGATCTGGTGCTGTCGTCATGGTTCATGGCTTCTACAAACGGATCCTCGCCTGAGAGGCCTCTGGTCCGGCCACAAATCAGATGGAGGAGGAGCTTCGTCTTCACCGCGGCAACCGTGAATCGTGACCATCGTCGCCGTGGATCTTCAGGAATCGTCGCCGGTTGTCGTCCTCTGCCGCTGCTTCAAGAACCAGACGATGGAGCTTCAGATCGTCGCCCTTTGTCATCGTGGAGGATGCGGCTCGTGGAGCTTTGACATTAGATGGAGTCGCAGCTTCGACGTCATCAGGTGGAGCTCCGACAGATTCAGCTCGTGGAGATGAGAGCTTCGCGGATCTTCACGACGGAGAGGAGAGCTTCGCGGATCTTTACAGCGGAGAGGAGAGCTTCCCAGATCTTCACGGATCTGCTCGTGGTTGCTCGGTTGAGAGGCGGAGGAGCTTCACGGAATCGATGGAGAGCTTCAGATCCGGTGGTGGTTGCTCGCGGCAGCGCAGTGGAGCAACATCCTGGTTTGATTACCCGGTCAATGACGGTCAACAGAACGAAACCGGTCAACCCAAGTCAACATTCTGGTTCGGTTAGGTCAACAGAATTCACATTCGGTTTGATCAACATAAGTCAACATTATGGTTTGGTCAACAAAAGTCAACAGTCAACAAAAGTCAACCAGTCAACTGGTCAACAAAAATCAACAAGTCAGCTAGTCAACAAAAGTCAACAAGTCAACGCATTTATTTTTGGTTTCGATTCGGACGATGGGTCTTATCACACTAATGGTGTAGATTGAAGAAAATGGTTTTCAGAGATTCGCGGTTTTATCGTCAAATAGATAGAAGCGGCTTGAGAATAGTCCCAAACTTAGATGATTCCGGAGAGATGTTGGCTGACCCAACTGCGGCGCTTTTCTTCTGGATGCTTGTTTTTTATTTTTTTGGCAATGATTCGTCTGTTTTATCCATAAGTTAGTCAAATTTTGACCGCTTTGACCTTTTTTACTGTTTTGCAGTTCCAAGAGGCGTTGAGTAATTTCAGGAGAGATTAATCAATCTTTACTCCGATAACATCGCAGTCGTCGAAAATGTCGAGTAACGGGAAGAAAACGTCTGCGCGCGAGAAGAGAGCTGCTAAGGCTAGAGCTGACACTAGTCGAAAGGAGCCGCAACGAGCAAGAACATCATCGTCAGTCCCTAGAGCTGGTGCTACTACTACCCCTGCGCCTAAGTTGCGTCGTCCTGAGCTTGAGCGAAATGTTGCAGTCTACACTAATCGTCGTCATAAGTCACCGCAGAGGCGTCGCGATGATGGTAGGAGGAGGGACGATGCTGCAGATGGCAGTCGCAAGCGTCCTCGAGAAGATAGTGGGAAAAACATTGATCCAAGGGAGTTATTCAGCAACAGTAGTATGGCTCCTAGGGACTAAGTTTCCTCCTCGAGAAGATATGTCAAACAGAGATATTTACGCGAGAGTGGCCCTCCATGGCATGACGATATGAATTTATGTTGAACTCTGTGACATTACTCCTTTCGCTTCGAATATGTTGACTTATTACTTTTTTGGCAGCTCTTTGCTTCGATCAATGAACTCACCAAGGACTACGAGACAACTGCTCTTTTGCAAGTTCGTCAGCTTAGTAGTGTTCAAAAATTATGCGACGATCATAAGAAGCGGGTGCGTCAGGCGGAGGAGAGAGGCACTACCCTAGAAGCTGCTGTGAAGGAGACTGAAGATAATCGCCGTGAGATAGATGGCACATTTACACAGTCAGAATCGGAGAGAAAACACTTGCAACAAGAAGTCTCTGATCTCACTGCTCGTTTAGGTGCTGCGACCAAGCTTCAAGATGCGGCCGTTCAGCAAGCTGTTGATCAGGCGAAGCAAGAGCTAATAGCTGAGTACGAGTCGAGGATAGGGCGAGCGAGAGAGAAGCTTAAGGTGATCAATGACTAACCGTGGACTGATTTCATCGATCTTACCCAAGTTCAGAGCAACATTGAGTTTTTAGAGTTAGTTCGGAGTGGCAAGGCGTCTGATCTTAATGATGAGCTTGGCGAACTTAGAAAGCAGGAGGAAGGCTTATCGCATGCAGATGAGAGTTTCAGTAAGCATATGCGCGAACTTGAGGAGATGCTTAGGATTCTAAGACCTAGTGGAGGGGCTCATGTTGTATCGGCTCCAGTTGTACTGGCTCCTCCTCGTGAAAAGGTTGATTTAGGTTCGAGTTCTTCTAGTTCTTCCAGTGATGAGGATTTGTCAGATTTGTCAGATTCTGAGAGTGAGGTTCCAGCTGAAGAAGTTGTGGAAGCGATTGATGGTGCTTGAAGATAAAATACCTTAGTGTTTTCTTTGTTTTTGGTTTTATTCAGCTTGGGTGGTGTTTACCCTTTTCATGCTTTGTTTCGCTTTGTCTTGAATCTTTGCTAAGTTTACAGAAGCATTGTCATCAACAATTCTGCTCCAACAGCGAGAATGTTTTTGTGTTAAGACCAACGTTTCAGATAGTTGAATTTTTTAATAAACACTGCAGTTTACAGCTACATTACTTTCAACATGTCTTCTCCAGCAGTGAATATTGTCAAGAGAATTTACCAACGTTATGTTAGTTGGGTTTTGACATGACATTTGTGTTTATAAATACGTTTTCCTCTAACGCATCTGCTCCTGTAATGAACATGTTATCGCGTGACGACCAACAATTTAGTGAGTTGGGTTTAGAGTGGACATTTGGGTTTACAGACATGTTCCCGAGAACACGTCAGCTCTTGTAATGATCCATTTTAGCGATGCAACCAACGTTTTGTCTGTTGGGTTTCGAAATGAACATTTGGGTTTCGAAATGAACATTTGGGTTTACGCATACGTTTTCCTTTAACGCACACGCTCCTGTAATGAACATTATACATTTGTATAGCGCGCTGTTTAATCCTACAAAGGATGTAATAGTCAGATCTGAAGCTTGTGAACGAAACCATCGATGTGGCCAGCAGCGAGGTTAAATGTCTGTTTTTGTTAAGACTTAGATTTATTCATGGAGGATGTAAATGCGAATTGTTTTGAATGAAGTCTGCTTTTGTTAAGACTTAGATTTTACAAGCGAAACTGTTTCAGAGAAGTTTGCTTGGTTTGATTTTTTCGAAAAAGTCATGTAAGAGAGGTGGAGTATACAAGTAT